>JAVGWX010000003.1:95140812-95683312 GCA_036924085.1 Ariolimax columbianus
AGCCAGAGAATATCATGAGATCTTATCAAGTGTCTTCCATCATAGAGTGTAGTGATTAGCCAGAGAATGCCATGCTATCTTATATGGTGTCTTTCACTATAGAGGGTAGAGATTAGCCAGAGAATACCATGCTATCTTATCAATTGTCTTCCACCATAGATTGTAGTGATTAGCCAGAGAATATCATGAGATCTTATCAAGTGTCTTCCATCATAGAGTGTAGTGATTAGCCAGAGAATGCCATGCTATCTTATATGGTGTCTTCCATCATAGATTGTAGTGATTAGCCAGAGAATATCATGAGATCTTATCTGGTGTCTTCCATCATAGAGAGTAGTGATTAGCCAGAGAGAATGTAATTATATCTTATCTGGTGTCTTCCATCATAGAGAATAGAGATTAGCCAGAGAATATCATGAGATCTTATCAGGTGTTGTCTTACACAGTAAAATGTAGAAATTAGCCTGAGAGAATGTCATGCTATCATATTGGCTGCCTTCTATCCTGGAGTTTATACGTTAGCCAGAGAAAATTCCAAGCTATCTTAACAGTTGTTTCTACTCAATGGTGTAGAGTTAAGAAAGAATTACATGCTATCATATCAGCTTTCTCCTACCCTGGGGTGTAGAGGTTAGAAAGAATTACACGCTATCCTATCAGCTTTCTCCTAGCCTGGGATGTAGAGGTAAAAAAGAATTACTTGTTATCATATCAGCTGCCTTTTACTCTGAGTGTAGAGGTTAGAAAGAACTACATGCGATCATATCGGCTGTCTCCTATCCTGGAGTGTAGAGGTTAGAAAGAACTACATGCGATCATATCGGCTGTCTCCTATCCTGGAGTGTAGAGGTTAGATAGAATTACATGTGATCATATCGGCTGTCTCCTATCCTGGAGTGTAGAGGTTAGAAAGAATTACATGCGATCATATCGGCTGTCTCCTATACTGGAGTGTAGAGGTTAGAAAGAATTACATGCGATCATATCAACTGTCTCCTATCCTGGAGTGTAGAGGTTAGAAAGAATTACATGCGATCATATCGACTGTCTCCTATCCTAGAATGTAGAGGTTAGAAAGAATTACATGCGATCATATCGGCTGTCTCCTATTCTGGAGTGTAGAGGTTAGAAAGAATTACATGCAATTATATCGGCTCTCTCCTATCCTGGAGTGTAGAGGTTAGAAAGAATTACATGCAATCATATCGGCTGTCTCCTATCCTGGAGTGTAGAGGTTAGAAAGAATTACATGTGATCATATCGGCTGTCTTCTATACTGGAGTGTAGAGGTTAGAAAGAATTACATGCAATCATACCGGCTGTCTCCTATCCTGGAGTGTAGAGGTTAGAAAGAATTACATGCAATCATACCGGCTGTCTCCTATCCTGGAGTGTAGAGGTTAGAAAGAATTACATGCAATCATACCGGCTGTCTCCTATCCTGGAGTGTAGAGATTAGCCATAAACAACCCCATACTATATGTTACTCCTATAAGCTGTATTCCTTTTGCTGCGATTCAAATCTGATCATTCAGAGATTATCTGATGTCTTCCTATTGAGCCCCTGAGTTGTCCTAAAGGCTCCGTTGTTCATTACATCCAATGTTTGTCATCTCAAATTCTTCACACATGACCACATCATCATTAACGGAACTATCCAAATTGGGTCAAGATGGGCTGAATTTCAAGGTCATGCCATATCATTTGCTGTTAGACCATATCCCCCATTATTAAACTTCTTTTTAAATTATTATCTTGAGTGTCTTAGTGCAAAATTTGATGTGAAAGCACTACCATCTGCTGTTAGACCATATCCCTCATTATTGGACTTCTTTTTAAACTATTATCTTGAGTGTCTTAATGCAAAATTTGATGTGAAAGTACTATCACCTGTTGTTAGACCATGTCCCTCGTTATTGGACTTCCTTCAAAACTTATCTTAAGTGTCTTAGTGCAAAATTTGATGTGAAAGCACAGTGAAGGTATTAATCTGGGTGAACAAGCTAAATCAACAATGCAGTAATTAAACTTCTATACAATGCAGTGAAATACAAGCCTAGATTAATGTTGTGTTTCCAAAATAATGTCTTAGTTCAGCAAGAAATTTACAGTAAAAATTAGTCCAACATTAGCAAGATGAATAAAGTAAAATTGAATTCACACCAACAAGAAAACTATAGTAAAAGTGAATTCAACATTAACAAGAAAACTATAGTAAAAGTGAATTCACATCAACAAGACAGTAGTAAACGTGTATTCACATTTTTGAGAAATGTCTAGTAAAAGTGAATTCACACCAACATGACAATTGTAGTGAATTTGTGAATTCACATCAACAAAACATGTGCAGCAAAAGTGAATTCTCATCAACAAGATATCTGCAGCAAAAGCAAATTTATATTTACCTGAAATCTGCAGTGTGAACATTAAACTGCTATGATTACAAATATTATTAGCAGATTATACAGTGCTAAATAATTGTACTTTTTGTCAGAAACTATAACAATGTAACATACAAACTTATTGAAACCCCCGTGGTTGCCGAGGAGTAACAGACACTGCCACTATTACCCTTCACAGCATGTCTTAGATGGTGGCTAAAGAGTGTTGTAAATGGGGGTTAATAAACTTTCTAATGTAATACAAGTTTATATTGAAACCACTACTATAAGCATGCAGGCTTTCTGTTAAGCATGGAGCCAACATGCAGTATTCTGTTCTTTTTTCATTGAAGGTTTGCTTCTCTGTATTTCACTGACAGAGGTACGCCCTTTCCACTCCAGACTGTAGTTCTTCAGGCAATATAAGGACATATTAACCAGTGCTTGGATGCATGTGTGCTTCTGTATGTACCTATGCTAGTATTTCTGTGTGGTCCAAACCAGACAGAATGTTCTTGCTCACTGAAGTATGGCCCCTAAATGTTGTGTGTGTGTGTGTGTGTGAGAAGTTATAAACCCCTTGATCTTCTGTCCGTTGTCAACATGCAGCATGGTATAAATTCAAAATGACAGTAAAACTAACAAACAAACAGAATTCCCTGCAAATTAACACTAATGTATATACAGATAAGTGTACATTAAAAACAATCTTGAGCCAAAAAAGAAAAAAAAGAAAGGGGGATATAAATCCTGGCTGTACAAATAACTGATTAGCTCAGTAACATTGAAAACATGTCACATAATAATGTCCCTTTGTTTACAAATTTGAGAGTGCAAAAAATGTTACATAAAAGATATGTCAAACTGATATATAGTTTATTAGCACACAATACGTAATATGTCAGTGAACAAGCGTAGTGGTTTATCAGTGAACTGAGGTCAGCAGAGCTGTCATCATGGAGATGCAAGAATGAATATAAAATGAATGCCGACTGCTTCAAGGTTACAGATAACCCCTTTTTCCAGGCTACAAACAGCCCTATTAAGAGTTAAAGCTAGCTCTTGCAGAACTACAGACAGTCCTTTTCAGCGCAACAAAAAACCCTAAACAAGATTAAAAACACAACCAGGAACACAAAAGCAAGTGCAATGAGAAAAATATGAAAGAAACACCATAATCAAAAAGATACTACTACACTCTGAAGATTAAGGCATGATAAACAAAAAGTGCGAAATGAACTAGAATTATGTTACTAAAATGATTGCCACATTTTCAGCGGACTCAAGTATCAGCTAAAGAAATCAACAATGACATGAGATGACAATTTTTTTTTTTAAAAAGAAACAAAAAGGAAAATGTATTACATTAAAATTATAGGTTTGCATTAACCACAGATGGAACAGGAAAATGTCTCTGATTTTTTTAAAACCCAGACCATTCGTGCATTAAAAATAACTACTGATCTATTGGACATTTGCATGTTGATGTGCAATTAAGACAGAAAAGCTGGTTTTAACAATAAACTAAATCTGACCTGACTGTCCACTAACATGCTTTCAGGCTACCTAGGCAGTAACATTTTATGGGGGACATAAATGCACTGCTGTGAATCTGGAGAAGAAAATAACGGGTCCACTGCAATCTTCCAAGCATGCAATAAAAGGTGACTAACGAAGGTTGTTCATGGGGTAAGCAACCTCATCATGTAAGAAAAATTGCTGCAGAGGTCACTCTTGCAAGAGCAGAAAAGTGACTCTGCACAGGCTTCCATAACACAGAGCCAACTGCTGTGGGGATACTATGCCTCGTAAGGAGCTTAATATAGACAACAGAAGACATAAAAACCCTAACAATCTAACCAGATGTGTGCTGGATTAGAACTCACATAGGAAGAGAATAAGTGGGAAAGCCATGAGGAAGACTGGTTGAAGAAGAATTAGCTGGAGTTCAGGAAGATGGCTATAAACAGAAATCAGTTTTGCAGTGCCTTATTCAAGAGGAACCAAAAGGATGAAGTCAACAATTAAGTTGTGAGAACATGAATAATATTAAACCCAGACTGTAGGGCTATGCCTTGTGAAGTGGTTAGTTACTGATAGAACTCAGAATAATAAATGCTTGTAGTTAGATTCAGCAAGGCAGTGATTGCCCTTATAGGAAGTAAGCCAAAGTGTGCTGGAGTCAGATGTACTGGTCTAAAGAAAAAGTAAAATGGAAATTCAGCTGAATTAACCGCTGGTTGGAAATGGAGTTTTTAGAAGACTCCATTGTACTAAGCCGCAGCCTGTGAGAGGTGGGGTGGCCAGTGCCCTTCCTTGCTGTTTTTACTTTCCCTAACTCATGCATCAGGTACCTATTTACAGCTGGGTTGACTGGAGAAGCGGCCCTCAGTTAAAATCACGACCCTCATTTGTTTAGTCTCCGGACGCGATTCAAACCGAGGCACACTGTTACCACAGAAAACAACTAATTGCTTGCTATGAACTGAGATAACGTGTCCCCCATGCTGGTCTATAAAGTGCAAAAACACAGTACAATAGAATCCATCTTCAGAAACAAGAAGAAGAATCTTTTTTTAAAGACCCAGGCAATGACTAATTATTTTCTTTCCTTCCAGTCAGCTAGCATTTTAAGTATGTAACTGATTCCAGAATCTGTAAGCAAAGGGAACCAAACGGTCCACATTAAGAAAAACTGAAACCTCCAATGCAGTCAGGAGCGAAGCACGACATCAGAGTCAGGGAAAAATTACTCGTCACAACCCGCCACTTCTCACCCACATAGCATTTCTGGAACAGGCTGTGACACATCAGTCTGTACAATGAGATGGGGATCAACACTGTGATCCCCATAGTTGGGAGTTTACTGAGGCACCTCGCATTGCATTACAGGCAGATGGGCACTAGTCCAGCTTCTCAAGTTCGACTCCAAATGTAAGCTTTCAACAACTACTATGAAGTCAACCACAACTTCATCCCATGTAGCAGTATCTCCAACGGAACTACCATTAGCATTTGAACTTGAATATTGGACTGAAGATGTTGCATTGTCAATGAGCTGACAGTGATCCTCTGCTGGCTGCTTGCATCAAGGTCCGTGAACCAGAACTGACCAAGACGCTATTCCACCTTCAAGCGGCAGTCCTGGAAACAGGCTGCACTTGTGTAGTTTGGCTAAGAGAATATGGATGGTAGTGGGAAGGACAAACCCTGTATCCAAAAAAAAAAAAGCTGAAATCAAATGTATCGGGCCAAAAGGCATAGATATTGCAACGTCGCAGCAAACTACGTGACACGTATTTTTCATGACAAGCGAAGAAGTATTTGAATATTTTCAGTATTGCACAAACTATGTTACTATATCCATAAATGTGTTGAAGAGCAGTTACAAAAAGAATGCTGATCAACAGTATATTTGTGCCAACTCTCTGTTACCAGTGCTGTTCGTGGATTTAACAACAAAAATCTCTAGAGAGAAAGATCACGACATATGAGAAGAGATGCCTCCGGAAAACAATCAATGTAGCTAGGACAGACAGAATGTGCAATGAAGAGATGCGAAGAATAGTTGAAGCATGACCCTGCATTGAATATACTGATGAGGAGAGAATCAAGTGATTCGGCCACCTAATGAGAATGAACTGACCAACTACCCCTGTGCACCTACGACTCACAGCAATCGGGTTTTCGCAGCCGTGGCAGACCGAGAACTAGATGGATAGGAAAAGTTGCGAATATTATAAATCGGCATGAGATGACGACTTCAACGACGCGTTTGACCCTGGACAGAAAACTACAGCTCCCCATGGTGCCTCACAGCACAAGTAGATACGACAAGACAAACTATGACTTACATCCCATATGGCAGTATCTGTACTCTGAATATTTTCAGTAGTTATTGTACCAAATAAGGAGAGGCTGACCGAACGATTTGAATGTCGCTCTTTGACCAAAAGTGTTTAAATCTTCAGTACGTCATAGGTTTTTTTTATGTTAATCAAAGGTAAAATAGAAACCTAGTCAGTACAGTGTGCCATGACTGCAAGGGCTAGAAGCCTTTATTCCTCAGTCCTATAAATCTTCCAGTGTACCTCAACAATAAGAAAAAACACTGCAGTGATAGTTCTATAGTATTGTACCAAGTGTGTTCATTTATTTTATAGTTGAGTGTCTAAATGGCAGAGTAGTTAGATGACTGGCCTCACACTACAAATCTGACGCTGGAATTGAATCAACCAAGTCATAAGAAGATAGCATGGTACTACCAACAGAACCACTATGATTTGTTCCCCAGAGGGAAACGAAGATTGCCGACCTAAGAAAACATGCCAAGGAACCATGGAAGACAAAATGAAAGTCATTAACCCTTTACAGTTCTGACTCTTACAGTGTCTAATCAATTAGGTCAGATTGTAAAGGATTAACCAGAGATGGTACACTATGAAGTAGAGGGAGATTCTCTCTGATCTTAAATCGCCCCCAGACGTGTTGGTCACTGACCACTTTACCAGTCTTTGACCAAGGATCAAAGAAGAAATTGTATATACTAGTTTCAACCAGATCCAGTCTACTCAACTGTAAATGAGAATCTTGCCTTTTTAGAAAGCGAAGAAGAGATCTGGCCACCATCATTAACAAGAGCTAATGTTATCTACAGACTGTGTTCCAAGTTTACAATTTTTTTTAAGCAACATGATGTACCAACTATATGGATATTTGGGAGCAAAGAATAGAACTATTGCAAGCATATTGAAAAAATGACTAAAGTGGGATGTGCATGTGGTTTACAATATGAACAAACAAAGAAACAACAGAAAAAAATACAGCAACTGCAATGGTGTTTTTAAGTTTCATATAAAGTGCAAATGGGATAAGAAACAAATAAAGGAATGTGAAGCACACTTCCATTTTTATACGTGCTTGAAAATTATAAATTATAAATGAAAAGATACACGTAGAATAAAAATGGGGATACATTTCGAGGAAGACAGCCTACTATCTTGCTAAGCCCTTACCCAAAGCCATTAAGATTATGCTGAGTAAATCCTGAATCGTGAGAAACAAATAAACATTTAATTTGGGCATTCCACATAGCAATGCTATCTCATCATTTAATGATGTTTGAATTATAAACACATTTCAGGTACATGAAGAACTTCTGTTCTGTGATAAGGTTTTATTTTCTGAAAACTGTTTGTAAATCTATAAAAATGTTAATTTGTTATGAATTTGAAAAGCCGTGGATTTTCAGGCAACGTAAAGGGAGGGGGACTCAGTAGTTTCGAGGTAGGATGTCCTCCTCAGGTGTCAGAGGTCGCAGGTTCGAATTATGGTGAAGACCGGGATTTATTCCACGTGGATCTTCTGATAAAAATTCCCATTATCTCTGGGTAGTGAGATCGTACTCCCGTGTTCAGTGACGAGCATGTTAAAAATTCTTTGGCAATTGGAAATCAAAGAGAATGGGCATTTACGGCCGCTGCCCGACCAAAATTGGAATAAAAAATCTACCCAAGTTAATTGTACCTTTCCCCAGGTGGTTTGTTAAGAGCAGTTATAGATGGCGCCTAACTGACTGCGTGTCTACTTAGCTCTAGTGTTTGAGTCTATTAAGATGGACTCGCACATCGGCTAAACCACCCTCCAAGAAACTGGTTGTATACAGACTGTAGTCTTCTAATGCAGTATAAATACGTTAAGTTAAGTAATCTGTTCTAACAGCTAAGAGATGATTTGATTTTTGATTGAGAGAAAAAATGAAGTGGTGAAGTAGACACTGATAATGAATGCAAGCCTGACCCTGAGTGAAAATGATGAAAGCAAAATATAGTGAAAGTTGTATATATTGACGAGACTACATATACGCAAAAAAGAATAGTGCTCGTTTTTTTTAAACACATTAATGGAGCTGTTATTGCATTATACTAATGTATGTGTTTTATTATAAATACTTATAATTGACTTCTGTGTATTTAAAACTAATGAACATAATTTTAGCTTAATTATTATTTTGTTAATGATAATTCCTTTATTTCCAAACTGTGTTCTTCTTGTCTTGGACTTTTAAGTAAAAATAAATAAAGTCAAATGTTAGAGATAACATCTGTATTGTTTAAAGTGTTTCAAAATCACTGAAGAGAGTGGGTGACAATACAGTGAGAGCTAGTTAACAATTGTAATAGGATAATAGATAAGTTCCCATATTTTTCATGACATTTATATTTGAAGATATTAACAAAAGGTGAAATTTGTATATTAAAGATCCTGATTTCACACCTGTGTGGCATATTGGGAACATGATGCTAGGCCCATATATTTCTTGACCAACTAGGGGTGATGTGGTTTAACATCACACCGGCTGCCTTTACTTTTCCAGACTATTCTGGTACTTATTTTTTTTAACTTGGTGAACCCCTGGAGCTCTTTTGCAATCTGGAAAATTTTGCACCAACTGGGAACCGAACCTTGATCACTTAGCTATAAAACCACCCACAAAGTATGTCAACCTGTAGGATTTGCAATGAAAGGTTTTGGTCATTTTCACTGGTATTACATTTGACAGTTATCTTGTAAAAGTTTGTTTTTATACAATGAACAAATAAATATGTAGGAAAAAAGCTCTCAAATGGATCTATGTCTGCAACTGCTGCATAAGCTATACTTATACTAGATTGAGATAGCTTTCCACCTTACTTTGATAATCTGCCAGCCTCTTCATTGCCAGGGAGATTGCAATCTTCTGGTGATCTTCCAGGGAGATTGCAATCTTCTGGTGATCTTCCAGGGAGATTGCAATCTTCTGGTGATCTTCCAGGGAGATTGCAATCTTCTGGTGATCTTTTATGTTTACACCTCCAGACGAGTTCCTGTAATGAATTTGAGTGCTGTTTAGAGGCTCTTCTTTGACTAAATAGTTTTGAGTATAGTGTTGAATCATTGGGCTGGTGCATCTTCATTAACTGATGATACAGGAGACTGTCTTACAGTGCATGCTTAGAAGTCTGTTAGTTTAGTCCAAATGTCCACAGTGGTGAGCAGACAGTCGGAGCTTAACATGTGTCTGTTGTGATCTGAGGTGAAGAATGGTGATCTGTCCTTGCTGTCGGTCAATTGTGTGATGGTCATCATTTGATTGGTCATATTCCATGATTTCAATGTCTTCTTGTCTAATATTTCCACCTCATTTTGCAAGCCTATTGCCTTTTTGTTCCTTGTTCATTACAACGGGATGGTAGCCACTGAAGCATTGTTCACTTTCTCGCAGCTAGCCTGCTTAGTTTCAGTTGTCAGGAATTTGTCCCCCTTGAGATCTTGCAGCTAAAATTGTGCATCTGTAAAGATGACTATCTCCCATGGCATTAAGTCAGAATTTTTGCCCCAAATCATATTTACAGCTTCCTCAAGCACATGAACCTCAGCTGTATAGTTAAAAGCAGAATTGACCAGTGGATATACTCCTGGTCTCAGAGTGGTTTTCAGGATACGAGACAGCATTTATTGCTGATCTATCTGTGTAGGCATGTATCCACGATTGTTTTGAGTTTTCTTCAATCATACACAGCATGCCAGTTTGTGTTAACAGATCATATTACTCCTGCCCAGTTGTGAGTCCACCAATTGATGTTTTAATTTTAGGGTATTTTCATCCTGTTCCCATGGTTTTAGGGTATATGGTGGGCTTCAGCAGTGTTGTCTTCATTGGTAGGTCTGCTTAATGCTGTTTTAAAAAAATCTCTTTCTCTGATGAATGAAGCTGCATTGTTTTAGATGGCCCAATAGTCTTGCCATCATAGGGTGTCTTCACATGCTGTACTTTTCCATCTGGATCATCCTTTTTATGTCTTTTCTATAGGACAGTGTCTGTTCTTCTTCTTCTTCTGTGTTTGTTCGCAATCTCCTGCTACCAAGTCCTGAACAGGGCTTTGCAAGTAGCAGGATGTAGTCCGGAGAAAGGAATGCGTTATGTCACTAGTTTACAGCTTGACTGCGATATTTGCACCTTTTGGTCCAACACATCCATCTTCTATGGGACAGTGTCTGTAATCCTGTATCTCTGATATCAGCAGTGTTTTCATTGCTTCTGCAATGAGCCTGAGTTTTGCACCTCATCCAATGCAATGACTGCAATGTGTATCAGCAGCTGATGGGGGAGCTGCTGAATTACTCAACTGTAAACCTTAAGGGGTTGTTCATCTGCTTCCCTAACTTTTACCTGCTAATTTTCTGAGTAAGTCTAGCCATCTTTAACTCTTCTCTTCTGCATTTTCAATATACTTATTACATGTAAGCCTTTTGTCAAATAACACCCAAAGATAGGTGAGGTAGCTTTCTTCCTTGAACAAGGTCATCTCTGTGTATGTAGCTGTTTGAGGGAGAGGGAGAACAGCGTTGTGGACATTTTATCTGTGACGATTGTGATGTACTATTTTTCTGTCCAGTCGTTAGCATGTCTCCTACTTGCTGCATTCTGTAGTGACGTATCCAGAGCACACTACGTCATCTGCATTTAAGCTGACTTTCGTTCATGCAGGAAATCTTTGACCAAATCATTGATGTAAACAAGTAACAGTGTTGACAAAATTACTTCTCCCTGAGGTACTCCCAGACAGAGCAGCACTTTCCTACTCTGCAGACCATTGATAGTGACTCTTGTTCTCCTATTGTGCAAGTACAACTATTTCCTATTTTGCAGACAATTGATAGTGACTCTTGTTCTCCTATTTTGCAGACCATTGATAGTGACTCTTTTTCTCATATTGTGCAAGTACAGCTGTTTCCTACTCTGCAGACCATTGATAATGACTCTTGTTCTCCTATTGTGCAAGTACAACTATTTCCTATTTTGCAGACCATTGATAGTGACTCTTGTTCTCCTATTTTGCAGACCATTGATAGTGACTCTTTTTCTCATATTGTGCAAGTACAGCTGTTTCCTACTCTGCAGACCATTGATAATGACTCGTGTTCCCCTATTGTGCAAGCCTTCATGTTGCCTTGAATTTTACTTCTTAATTTTGCAGTTAAGGCTGTCTTTCCACACCTTGTCAAAGGTTTGCTTGAAGTCAACCCATAATGCTAGGCTCTTTTTTTTCCTGGAAGGCATCTTCTACTGCTTTGAACAAGTAACTTTGTTTTCTATACTGTAGCATTCTCTAAATTCAGCTTGTTCTGGCACCAGGATCTGCTCAGATTATAAATACTATTTCAACCTGAAATTATCTATGCACTCCAGAGTCTCCCTCACACAGCTTGTGAGACAGGTTGGTTGGTAATTTGAGGCATTAGTCTTTCATTTCCCTTTCTTTAATATTGGCATTGTGATGGCCTCTCTCCATAATTGGGGTAGTGTCCTTTGCCCAACTGAGCTGTGGTCAAGAGGTAAGGTACTTGTCTCTCTAAATGGTAAACGAAAATGGTGTGGGATCGAATCCCGTAAGTTTCAAGTGAGCCCTGGTCTCAAGGGAGGTGAGACTAAAGTGCCTGCATCCTGAGTTATCTCCAGTCGTCTTGACTTATGTTTTGTCATTGGTACAAGGTAGCTCGGGACCAGAGTGCAGTTAATGACCAGCACAGTTTCTTCCTCAATATAATCCAAATTCAGCGCAAGTTACATAACCAAAACAAAAAAAATGTATGATAATGTCGCCATCATAGCTTGCAATGGGTAATTAAATAATTGAGACTGAATATCTCAAGCAAATTTTGTCTTTGTTACTAGGCTCAGATTGATAAGCATTCCATTGCTCATTTCATCTGGGCTGAGAAACTTGCTAGTCTTAAGCTTGGATTATAGATTTCTACAGTTCTCCTAGCATGAGGGGTTCCATAATTAATTGGAGCATGGATATTTGTTTGTCCACTGCATGCTCGCATTTCTTTTCTTAAATCCCTTTGCTGATCTTTGTCAATATTCAAGTTGCTTTCTGTATCTTCTAGCAAACATGTCTGCATCTTGTCTCCCTCTAAGAATTGTGCTGCTCTCAAAACCAATGTCACAGTCTGTCTAGGCAAGGAATATTCTTCATTAAGGGATTTTACTAATCTCCAGTTTCTTTTCAAGAAGGTAGCAATCGAATAGGCTATTGCAGCCATACATGCCAACTTGTTCAAGATGAAAACCTTTACACAATACCAATTGAACCCATATGAAAGCAAGAAAAAATATACAAGAAAAATTGTGTGCCTGTATGTTTATTTTGTATGCATATGTGGTGGAAGGAAAGAAAGAGGAGACGAGGGTTTTGAAACAGAAAAGGACATATGTATAGGTCTTAGTATGTATCTGTAAATTTAACTATAAAACAAATCAAATTACTAAAAACAGCATGCTATTAATATAAATTTGTGTGTGTAAAGTGTAAGGTACCTATCTTTAATAGCGAAATGGCCACAACAATTAATCAGCATCATTTAACTCTTTCAGACTTTACTGCAGCCAAAGACACCAGCAAAATGTCAATGTCCATGTGACATATCCCGCTCAAAAATGCATGTCAGATGCTTGTCATTACATTCACTTTGAGAAATGGAAATGATGTTCTATATTTTAAAAGTCCTGTATGGCATGCTCTGATTTAAATGGATAACCATGCCCGAGTGTTAGAAAGGTCCGAAATGGAGCAGGAATAAGAACACTGTAACCTGTCAAGCATGTCGCAAGAGAAGGTTGGTCATGGGGCTGACTACCCAATCCTGTAGGAACTTTAAGCCACAAAAACTTGAATAAATATGTCAACATTTGATTACCTGAAATGTATTTGTTGAAGACCTATGTTCTACAGGGATTTCAAAAGCTTATGATTTGATTGATTGACCATGCTCAGTGGCTGGTTTCAAGATATGAAAGTTTGGCTAAAAAGTGATCAAAATTACATTGCAGATGAATAAAGCGAAACCAAATCAGAAGTTTTTGTGAATAAAAACAAAGATGAATGGGAAAGAATCTCAAAATGTGAGGCATTAGAAGACAAACTTTTATTGGAAACATTTCAACAAATGACTGAAATATGGAGTTATTTGATTAGTTAAGTTTTGTGGACTTTCTACATGAACTGTTGATGAATGCATTTTGTATTCTGTCCATTTGTGAAAGTGACAATGACAGTTGACATTTTAGTTATAGAATGAGACATTTTAAAAATTACAGGATATCTATATTAAAATCTTCATAAAAGATACAGGATGAGGGAGCGCGTGACTGAATCTTTTTGGTGACTGTCTACCGTCAAGAATTGCAGCAGATTGAATATGCGGTACGGTATATGTTGTTTTCCTGTTGAAAGTGAAATAAATAAACAGCCAGTAAAGGATGTGGCAGCAGCAGTCTATAGTCCTCAGCCTAAGAACATCTCGATTACCGAAGCAAAGAGAGATGTTGTTGTTGAATGGCTATAGTGAGTAAGTTTACTCTAAAGTTGTACAAGTTCTTAAAAATAAAAATCAATTGTTATTTAAAACAAATGTTAATGATACAAAATGATAGATGAATTAATAGTTTTCTTTTTCTAAAGCTTTAGTCAGTTTTTTTTCTTTCCAATGCAACTTCCTTATTTTTTATAAAAAGCCTCGGAATATGTTTAAATATTTTTTTTTAAAGGTACATATGTTATCTCCCTGTACTTATGACTACAGAATATATTTTATATTCGTGGTTTGCGGGATCAGAGGCCCAGAAATAGACTATCAAGAAGAATATGTAAGGCTGATTTGATTTATTGTTTTAAGAAAACCTAGTGGTTTGAAAATGTTGGCCAGACGCTCCAGATGTGAAAAAGTATATAATGTGTAATAACAAAAACTCTTCATGGAACAGACCTGTACAAAATGGTGTAGAGCTTGTACACTGAAGATTACGTGAAAAAAACATGCACAAATTACAAGTTCATCTGAATGACTTAACATAAAACAGTTCAACCAATGATATGGTTTATATCATATTTCTCTCAGTTCATTAAGGTCTGCCTTGTTTATTACAAAGGTCGAACTAAATCAAAAAGAGCAAAATCCAAATTCAGAAATGTGCAATGTGTAATATATATGTTTAATAAATTGTAATGTGTGATTTCTCATGACATTGTATCATTTATTAACACAATGTAGCAAAAATGTTTTTATCTAAAAATGTTGACCCCTCATTTATCACGATCATAATTCTTCTGCCTCAGCTATCTCCTTACTGCTAGGTGTCGGTCGCTGTCTTATCCTATATCAGAGATTTCAGCAGAATGTTCAGGTACATTTCAATTAGGACAAACTGTTTTCATGTTGAATGTCCTACTTTGTTAATAAATGATCAGATTTAAAAAAAAATAAGCAACAACAAAAACCAAACATGAGCAGCTGAATCACAGATGAGCGATAATCCATCCTTACTGTACACAACTTTTGTGTAAATAGTTATGGGTCAAAGCTTTATGAAGGAAAAAATATTACATTTGATTTAATTTCACTCCAAAATAATCCTGTTTCTTCCTCTTGCTCCTTTTTTCCTCAAAAAAATATTGAATACCTCCTTAGTGAGGAAAAAAGGAATGAAGGAAGAAAAAATCTGCAAGTAGCCCTTATCTTACGAGATCGTTAACCTTACATTTTCTTCTCATACTCCCAATTCCCAAGAAATAGAGTATTGCTAGATCATTCCCTGTACTGTATATGTTGTATTGTTTCTAGAACTTTCTTTTAAACCTATATGACTGCTCCACATTCGGCAGGCTTCTGGTTGTGCAATACAAAAAAGAAAAGTTGTCATTGTACAAATTAACAAATCAATTATGTACACACAATGTACAATTCATAAAGTTATATTTCTACATGTATAAAAAAAAGATGTTAATCCCCTCGTGTTTCCACTGCATTCAACAAAAGCACATAATCAAATCATAAATTTAACAATACACAAAGAGATCGCTGGTGGCACATCAATAGAGTTTCCAGACAACAACATGAGCTAACAATCAAGGGGGTACAAGTATGCAACAATGTCCTCCTGATAATGCCACATAGGCCTACTCACTCCCAACACAAACACATTCACAGTTTTGTATGCCTTATATAGCAGGGTTTCCTTTTCGAGAAGGTCCAGTCAGGTGACTAGGGAAGGTTCTGATGGGGATGGGGCAGGGTGAGGAGACAACCTGACGTGTAAAAACCATTGCCAATAAAACCAAACTGTGGACAAATGTATCCTGGATTCCTGATAAGCTGGAAAGGGTCAATTCAAATGTTGGACCTATGCTTCACCAGTCGGAGTGGCGGGTTTAATAATAACAATAACTTAGCACAGTTGGCAGGGCAGTTAAGGAACGTATTAGTCATTACCACTATCAGCATTGGGACTGACATTTTCTCAATCATTTAAGCATAAATATTTAATGTATCACATAAACTATGCTAATTGGAGGACACGAAGTACAAGTACCAACTGCCTGGACTTTTAATATACACCATTGCGTGTCTACCTAAAATTAGAATCTAAAGTTTGTACCTAACACCAAAATTATTGAACCAAAGTAATTCCCTTTTGTTAATGTAAAATTAAATGTTATTTATAAGCACATTCAAACCACCAAATTGGTAGTGCCGCTGCCTTTGAAAACAGAGGGACAGAGCATGTGTCTTAGCCATTGTGTACTACAATCTACGCTGACTTACAATTATGGAAGTTAAGGCAGCAAGGAAGGGAATTAGTCCCCCACCTCACATTGAAGCATCAAACAATTCATCCTATATGGCACTGTCTTAAGTACCAAAAGCTGACAATAGCCGGGAGTGAAGTCGAAGATGAGCTAATTCTGTTCAAATGCTTCCACAGAATGTATAACAAATAGCATGTGACAGCAAAAACCCAACTTCTGTTCTTCACATGGAGGTACCCAATGTTCTTACTAACCAGAGATGGAATGTGGTACTACAAGTCTCTGGCACCCTAAAGCCTGGCTGCTCTGGGCCAAAGAAGACCATACGCCATATGTGGTAATTCATAAAAGAGAAGGAAAAACTATATTTCGACCATCAGACAATTCCCCTCGTGGTGTGACATTTTGAGCACCACCCAGCATTGCATTTGGATTGGAGGAGCTATCTGGGCTTTGAACATAAGTCACACTTATGCCTAACAGATAGTATGATGGCAGATCAAGTAATCGCTAGAGGACCAGAGAGCAGAGTTGAGAGCTGGCTGTGTACAGGACATGATTATTCCATTGGAGAGCCCAGAACCAAAGCACAGTGATTTAGCCCTGCATTTTTGGAGAGCGCTTTCAGAATTTATGATATGCCACTCATTTCCATTTTAGTGAATCTAAAACCAGAGACCTTATGACCTGCATGCCCAGACAGGATGGAATGTCTGAATGGAGGGACACAGACTCCAACTAAATATTGCAGGATTCCAACTAAATGTTAAGGAAAGGCAGAGAAGCCCAGGAGAAAAGTCTCAGGAAAGCTCTAGGAATATGATGTCAAGTACAATACATGCATGAAAATTAACTTCAGAGGAGGGTTGTCAATAGCCCGTGCCCCAAAAAGAGTGATGAACACTGATAACGACAATACCTGTAAATTCTTAACTTGGAATTGACTAAGAAAAAGCAAACAGCTCGCTAGACTTGGTCAATCAAAAACAACAACAATGGCACTGTCTACTATGGAACTAACAAGAAATCCCAAAATGTTAGTCAAGTCCAAGAGCTGGCAAAAATCCAGTTCCTGAAACTTCCAAGAATAATTCTTTCACTTCCTGAATCTTTGGCCTTGGCAAGGTGTGCTAGTTTTAGTTGATTAATTTCCATGTTGGCTTCTATAACTCTTTACATTTGGTTCACTGAATTTTAATTGAAGCTGAAAGAGCAGGTTGTTCTTATTATATTATCATTCTAAAACTTACATTCCTTAATGATCGCATTTCTTTCAAACAAGACACAGAAAGTTGCAAACAAAGTGATTGCAAAAATTAGAGAAAAATATTCAATCTTACCTTTCATTTGATCTCCCTACATATCATAAACCAGAAGTTATCTAGTAAATTGATTGGTTAATTTTGAACACACAAACCATTTGATACAGGTTAAACATCTCACCTAATAGCATTCAGAAACAAGCGTTGTCTGCACTTTTTGCAAACAAATTAGTCATTTATTTCTAAAGCTGCTCAAATGTGCTACTATTCAATGATAATTATTTTTGCCTTTCACTGTTAGCTATATCAAGAAAATGTTTAATTAATACATTTAAAAAAAAAAAGAAAAATAATGAAATCTATTTTAAATGACAATTTAACAAATTTAAACAAAACAACTGCGGCTTTTAAATTGTCAAGGGTGCATAAAGCTAAAGCCATATTCCTTCTTAGAGCCAGCATACGCGTTAGTAAACACTTCTCATCAAAGAAGTTGTTGAAGGGGCAGACGAAGTTGACATGCAGTTATCGTGGAGGCTGTGGTGGAGGTGGCCTCTGCTGAACTGAAAAGATATAAGCTGTTTTAATCATTTGATGTTGGTGATAAATACAGACTATTTATCTGTCTGACAGTTAAGACTATATATTCAATGTTCCATTTGGTGGAAATTGTATATATTTTTTTTAATATTTGGAAGGACTCTCTATTGTCAAAAGTAATATTCTGGAGCCACACAACAGAGAAAGTTTTTGGGTCACACACAGCTGGAAAAGTAAAACTCTTGTCACACATTAAAAAAAATTATTGCTATATGAAAAACAAAAGTAAAATTCTTCCATCATATGAAAGAAAAAGTAAAATTATTCTTTCATATCTTCTACTTCTTCATCCTCAATCTACCGCTACCAAGACCTGAAAAGGGTTTTGCAAGCAGCAGGATGTAGTTCGAAGAACGGAATGCACTGTGTCATAGTTTACAGCTTGAATGTGATATTTGCAGATTTCGGTCCAACACATCCGACTTTAGCAGGCATTTTTGAGTACCGGGTTAGCCTTCACTCTTCAAACCCTTCTACTTTAACCAGTCAGCTCTGTTGCAGCCTATTATCCAGGATCATCACATGGAGGTGTAGAAGGGTCTTGGCAGCTCTGGTTCGCTGGCCCTGATGCTAGCGGTCAACTATGGGTCACTGACCGCTGCATCTCATGCGTTGCTCAGCAATTTTGATCAACTTCTTTCATATGAAAGAAAAAGTAAATTCTTCTTTGTGAAAGAAAAAGCAAAATTCTTCTGTCATACATAAGAAAAAATAAAACCATTCTGTCCATACACACAAAAGTACAATTCCTATGTCATACAAAAGAAAAGGGGTTTCACAACAGAAAATGTCAAATTAGTCTGCCATACAACAGAATGGCAAAGATGGCGCCATAACTGGCTGCGAGTCTACATTTCTCTACTGTTTTGGATCATTATGGATGCCGCCAGACCACGGATTTGCCTGGAATTCACACTAGTCGACGACTTACACTTATGTTCACTGAAATGTGGTGTTGTTTTCCGTCGGGACTTGTTATTTCGTTATTTTTTTGTGATTTCTTCCATCCGTTTATCCTGGTCTGGATGCCGGCTGAATGGAACTACGCTTAAACCTGTGTCGTATTTCACGGGTTAGTTCTGCCGGTTCACCTTCACGAATTTGGTGTGTGGGAATTCTAGATGCTACTATGATGAGCTGAATACAGCTGGGGAGAGATGCCAGACTCACTCACACGCTGAGTGTTCTCCATACGACCTCTTGTGGTTATCGAAAAGGCACGACAAACTGCGTTAGATGCCTTCCAACCTTTCTACCCTGCGGGTTACATGTTTACGGAAAGGCTTCGGTGGTAACCCTGAGGCAAAATCTGCATCCTATGCTATCTCCAGTCGTCTCGATGAATGTCTTGCCACTGGCAAAAGGTAGCTTAGGCTCTGTGAGTGAGGTTGACAAAAGGCACAGTTTCTTCCTCACTTTAATCCAAATCACCGCGCAAGTCACCCATTTCAGCAGACACAGCAAGAGATATGACTGTTCACACGGCTGAACAAAGAGAGTGGTCTTCATCACTTGTGATGGACTATTATTATTACAACAGAATGTCAAATGCTTGTGGCAGACTGTTGTGATAATTGTAACTTCACTTTTGTGTGTCAGGCAGCAGAGACAAAAAATAAAAATAGATAAAAATAAGATAGATTATTAGAACTTGAGATCTCTGCCGAAGACTGCTGTGTCGGACCAAAAGACGCAAATATCGCAGCCGAGCTGTAAACTAGCGACACAGCGCATTCCGTTCTCCAGACTACATCCTGCTACTTGCAACGCCTGTTCAGTGGCTTGGTAGTAGGAGTGTGAAAACGAACGCAGAAGAAGAACTTGAGAACATAACACAACTAACAAGAGAACAAATTGCAATATGGAATTTTTTTTTAAATAACTCGTGTTCGCTGACCCTGTTGCAGCCAGCCAGAAATGAATCACTGGCTGCTGTCACTGTTCTGCATCTACGACGTCCATTTCATTTAAAATAAATGCTATTAAAGTATGAAAAGTCTTATAGCTATGTGATACGCAGCCCTGAGATTGTGTTCTCGTTCCTGGCCTTGAGTGGTTATTAAAGGGTTCCCGAAATTTGTTTACAACACTGCCTTTTTTTGCTCGCGTCATGATAATTATCAAACACATATAAACCTGAGTGGTTTGCCAGGGTCTATGTGTATGATAAGGACAAGAATATCACTACTGCCCCACAGAGAGCATGTCGTAAGAGGCGGCTAACTGTGTGACATGGCATAACACCGCCATGGTTAGGTGGTTTGTTAAGAGCAGCATAGATGGCATTTAACAGGCTGTGGGTCTACTTTGCTCTAGTGTTTGAGTCTATTAAAATGCACTTGTACATCAATTAACCACCCTCCGTAGTGGAGTAATAAACTGCTCGAGACTAGACCGCTAAGCAGGAAATCCTTCTCCTGGCTACATCCAGAGCTGGGACCTGAACGGTGGCTTATGCTGCTGTAGAAGTACAGGTCGACTAATACTAATAATATAATAAACTAGAAGCTGAACCCAGATAATTCAAAAAAGGAAATAATAATTCTCAAGATCCAAGATCCCCCAGGCCTAGGAAGCCACAGATAGTTTAAAATACCTACTATGGATAACCGGTAGCCATCGGCTACCTTGCAACAAACATTAACAACATGTCTGTTTGAATATCAGGATTTAAAGTAGAAGATCAAAGCTCAAATGTTTATTACAATTGTAAAAAAATGTGGTGTAAATATGTCGTCTGTTAATACTGTTGTTTGATTTAACATTCATAACTATACTGATTTTTTTTCTACCCACTTATGTATTAAGTGGGGGAAAATTGGGTCTAGAATGTTTAGTTGTTGGTAGCTCACGTAGCAGGATGTATGTCTCTCTCTCTAGCTAAATGATTCTATTTTGATAATTAGTTACTAAATGTAACTGACAACACTTTAAACTATGTTTGAGGAGTTAACTCCCACTGTTGTGGTTTGGATGGGAGGGGGAGAGAGAAATCTAGGTTTGTATCAGGGTTTTGAACTCGTGTCTGCTTAGTCAGAGACTGGTGCTCAAATGGATAAGCCACCTGCTTCTCAAATAGGAATAATTGACGGATGTAAAATAAATGTCTTTTGAAACAAATGTATAATAAGCTAAGAGCGTCTGAATTCCATGCCAAAGGTATTGTCAGGGTCAACCCCCATTACCAACAACAACTCAGTTGACCCAGCTGTAAATGGGTGCCAAACTAGCTGTTAGTGAAGGCAATGTAGCGAGAAAGGAAACTAGCTACACTACCTCATGAAAGATGAGGGCTAGTACAACAGCAGTGTCTGTTTTGAGAATATATGTTATAAAGAACTATACAGTTTACCCTCCCCCTCCATTAAACTTACATGGAGGCCAAAATGTTGTTATCCCATAGATGCCGAGCAAGCTAGCTCTTGGCAGCACAAGCCGAATCTTATATAAATACAGGCCGCCTTCAGTTTTGCGTTTTTGCAATGAATAAGTAGATATCAGTTTCATGCGGGTGAGAGCAGTGTTTGTGGTAGGGCTGATGATGAGGGTTGATGTGGTTTCAAGTGGTTATTGACTCAAGTGTGTCCTATTCAGAATTGAAAGAATGGCTTTCTCTTCTGTGTACACTATGACCCGATGCCCCAATCAGCCATCAATTCTGTCAGATTTCCCAGAAATTATTTCTAAGGATTCTTTATTTGTGTAGTTAACTGGGTCTATCTTTTTGTTGTTTCGAGGCTCCTGTATTTGCTAGCCTATCAGTCATTTCGTTTCTGGTATCTCACTATGTTCAGGGATGCAATGCAGGGTAACATTAACCAAAACAAATTAATACTTCAGTGAGATGGCACCAATGCTGCAGACAAACTAACAAAGTGTAGATGAGCATCCCTACAAACAGACCTGAGCATCATATATAGTGAGGCAAAGACCATAATTAAAGCCAACTTCAGCGGAAAATGGGCTGATCAACACCCTGACTTCCGAAAAGACAGCTACTTTAATTTAACTAAAGAACAGTAAGTCATCTTCAGACTGAGAACTGGGCATAACAGACTCAATCTTTACAATAAAATGAAGATTGGGACAGTTGATATGTGTCCATGTGGGGAGCATACCATGGCCGTGGAACACATCCTACAAAGCTGCATGCTCACGAAGGATGAGAGAGAACAAAAAATGGCCAAGACAGATATGAAACAAAAGGTCTAAGGAGATAAAACAGCCTTACAAACAACGGTGTCTTTTGTAAGAGAAACCGGGACTTGGATCTAAAAATGAATGAAGAAGAGGGAGGTCACACCTACAACAAAGAAGAATGCATAATCTATGTCAAACTTCAAACACATTTCATTGGTGTGACGTTTAACTTACTTGAATTCCTGGCATTTTTACTGGGATAACCTTTATTCATATTACTGAAAGGTTCAGGTGGAGGCATCTCAGTTGGCTGGTGAAACCGAAACCGGGATTCTAAATCTGTAAATGACAAGAACGATCTGTTTAATTTGGTCAACCAAAATGGCCCACAAGATACTACACAAATCATTCCTCACTGACAAATATCTTCAGGTGCAGAAGAGGTCGTCCCAGTACAGTACGGCTCCAGCAGATAGAATCTTCCACTTCCGCTCTGGGTGAGACCTAGAACCACGCCGCAGTAGTGGGTCATGGATGTGGATGACCGACGCAACAAGCCTCAATCGCCTAAGCAAACATTATTATTAATATTAAAATGGAATTATATATGCCTGCTTACAAAGATGTTCAAAAATAAAATACAGAAGGGTGGGCCTGAAAGTATTTTGGTTAATGTTAACGTAATGGCTATGCTACTCAATGGGAGTGAAGAATATTCAGTCAGGTGAAACATCCTGATCATGACTACCTCACTCCTCTTTTGTGTTAATGGAAACAGACTGTGTCACAGCTGTCTTCTTCTTCGTACGCTGTCAGACGTCAACTTGAATTTGTTCGAAGAAAGCAGCTGTCATCCTGAGGCTGTCAACACTGCCATTGAGCTTGTCAAGTGTTGCCACTGGTGATAGCCACATGTGCTTTCTCTGGTCCTCGTATGTCGGGCAATTTTGCAGCAGATTTTCAGTGGTCATTTTCCCTGTGCCACAGGTGCATTCGTCAGTGCCACCTATCTTTAGTTTATTGAATAGATGGTACCTCAGCCTGTTGTGGCCTGTGCGAAGTCTGAGGATCATGACCTGCTCTCTTCTTTTCAGCTGGTAGTAGGCATCATTTTTTGTGTAGCCAGTATGTTCTGTTTCCCATTTGGCCATGTATCTTGCCCTAATAAACCTTTTGGACTCTTCGTAGGTCACACTAGAATCTGGTTGTGGTAGTCTTGCACCTTCTTTTGCCAGACAGTCTGCCTCCTCGTTGCCTTGGATGTTACAGTGGGATGGAACCCACTGTACCACTACTCTTTTTGGTGCAGACTGCTGGCATAGTTGACAGAGTACTGCTCTTAAATCATTAAGTTCAGTATTTTTCTGGCTTTTTAGTATGTAGCCACGGCCAGGGTATCTGTAAACAGGACTATTTGGCTTTCATTGCTTTCGCCTGTCAGCATTGCTTCTACTGCAGCCTTCAGTGCCTCTGCCTCCGCTCTGAAATTGCTTGAGAATTTTCCAGTTGCCACTGACATTGTTATTTTTCTACCATTTGGTAGGCTCAGGAATACCCCTCCCCCTCCATTCTGTGTTGTGTTTGTTACAGAACCGTCGGTGTATACATGGGTCCAGTCCATGCTTGGGTAGTTTTCCCGCTATGTACCTCAGGGTTATGTCTCTCCTTCCTTGTTCAGTCTGGCTGTTCTTGTTTCCAATACTTGGTATATTTTCTACCACCTCCGGAATGATATGCTGCTTCCATGTGGGTCTGCGTACTGTAGGGATGGGCTTTGGTGTTGTTCATAGGGTCTTCGCTCATCTTTACAGCTGTCTGACTAACGAGGTGGGGGATCAACACTGTAATCAACATTGTGGTGAGCTTACTGAAAAGTCTTGCATTGCAGTACAGATAGGAGAACCACGGTCCACCTTCTCAAATGCTCCTCAGGATGTAAGAAGAGCCAACATGACCCGCTACCAAAGAAACATCGCCAAGAGTTAACTCAGACCGTGTGACGTCAAAGAACAATAACACTTCTCAATGGATCAGTTTTATGAGCCCAAATAGAAAACAACCAACATTGCTGTCAAAGTGGATACAGTACAACATACACTCATACAAGATAGTAAGAAAGTAACTGAAATGTTATATAAATAAACAATGCATGTGTCCTCAACATGCTCCTATATGGTAGCGAAATTTTGGCAACATATGCCAAACAAGAGCAGAGGTTTAACACCTCTCATCTACGCCGCCTGTGATCCATCCTTGTAATTTCATGGAGGGACAAATGCAGAGATGCACTCTCGCACTGGTCTCACAAGCATGTACACTCTCCTTAGGCAGGGAGGGCAGCCTTCTTTGGGCAGTTGACAGATGCCCAAAAAGTCAGCCAGCCCCAGCTGAGGTTCAAAGATGTGTGTAAGCGTGTTATGAAGGCACTGGAAATGAGTCGTATTCTGGGAAGACGAAGCTGCAGACTGATCGAATTGGAGATGTAACCTGAAGAACCACATCATACTGGATGAAAAGAAGCTCTAGCAAGATGAATAAGTGAAACAGCAACTCCGCAAGTAGAAAGAAAATAAAAAACTCGCAAGAGTTATCATTCCAAAGTTGCATCATCCTATAGTCAGTCGTAACTGAAAGGGACTAATACAACATATAAAATAAAAGCTTTCACCCCACTCAGTGATTAGGATTTGCAACTCAAATTGGTTTTGCGCTATGGTTCGAAGGTGAGGTGGACAACAAAGGAGTTAACAAGCAAGTGGTGCAGGCGCTCATGAATGGCTGCATGCACAGAATTTCGGTTTTTAAAGTGGTATATGGTCGCAAATGTCGACCTGTGATACATGTCGAATAAACTGTCGGTGGCGCAAGATTTGCTACACAAATAGATGTTGAGCTGTTAAAAGTAGAATGCAGCAATTCAGGTTTGAAGCTGGTGGATGATGAAGGCATAAATTAAAAGATTGATTATGTTTAGGGAAAAGTACTGTCCATGAAAACAATTTTGAGCATTCCTAGAACTGTTAAAGATTCCAGCTTCCCAAATAGTGACGATAGTAATGCAGAATGTGAGAGAACCATTTCAGTGAAGTCACACTGAATTAAGGAAAAGAGTTCAGAGACCATAACTGCATATTTGCAGTGCAAACTGAATTGTAACAGTTCTTCGCATAAACTAACTGTAACCAATAAAGTACTAACCACTGCCAAGCAGCTACAATAAGCAGCATGAATCAGCAGAACCAAATGTTTCTGACATAGGAGAATAGAGGTGTGACAATTCTAGAAAGTATTTTTGCAGTTGCATCCTGATCAAACAAGTAGCATGATACAATAATTTGCACATACGAGGGGCATTCAGAAAGTAATGCACCGCATCGTTTTTCTCAGGAGCTGTTTATTCAAAAGGCATGACATTTCTACACAATATACATGGATATGTCATGAAAACATCTGTGTGAGTCAGCGTAATACCCATCAACTTGTATAGCTTTATGCCAGCGTGAAACAAGTACATGTATTCCTAGCCAGTACCAGATTTTGTCTTGATCATATAGTCATTTCTTGGCTGCATGAATTACTCCATCTTCAAACCTTGTCCCACAGAGTGCATCTTTAAGTGGACCAAACAGATGAAAATCAGAGGGTGCTAAATCGGGACTATAGTGTGGATGGGGTAGAACAGTCTGACCCAATTTGCTGATTGCCAAACTTGTGTGAGGGTGCGCATTGCCGTGTAAGGGGAAGCAGGTTTGCTGGATTATTGTGCGGAAACGGCGATCTAGTTTTTTCAATGTAAGCTTACGAATCGATTGTCTCTATTCTTGGCATCACACCCACAATGTCCCAAAAAGACAGTGATCATGACCTTTCCAGCTGAAGGAGTTGTCTTAAATGTATTTCTTTGTGGTGATTGCGGGTGATGCCACTCCATGGACTGTCTTTTTGTCTTATGTTCAAAATATGTGTGCCCAGGTTTCGTCACCTGTGATGACATTAGCCAAAATGTTCTCTCCATCAGCATTGAAACACTCCAACAATTCAGAAGAAATTGTTTTCCTTTGCAATCGGTGGTCATTTGTGAGACCCAGAGGAATCCATTTTATCTTGCGCAAACCTTAGAAAATTCTAGTTTTGGTAACTGCACTTGCCCTATCAACGTCGACTGACAGCTGTTAGGCCAGTTGTTGAGTAGTGATTCCCTTATCTGTAAGAATAATGATCTCACCGCATTTCAACATTTCTGTGTTGGTGGCTGTGACAGGACATGCACTGCGTGGCTGATCAAGCAGCTTCATAACTACACTTCCTGATTCTTTGATTCTCTGAGCCCAGCGATTAACTGTACTCCTGTTGACTACAAAACTTCTGTACACATCACATAGACACTTGTGAATAATCACAACCGTTTTCTTCTCTGTAACAAGAAATTCTATCACAATTCGCTGCTTATAGCATAAGTGGCAAACATGTTCCATTTCAGCGGTTTAGTGCAGTAGTATTATTTGGCTGACTACGGTACAACATACCATATTTGAAGTGTGCAAAACTTCAGTCTTCTATTTTCATTATTAGCTGAGAAAAATGATGTGGTGCATTACTTTCTGAATGCCCCTCATATTAATGTGCGAATATATTATATTGATTGTTCATCTAACCAACAGCACTCTGGACTAATATTTATTTTTACTGTACATTTCTTACTGTAAATGACAGGTTGTATTTGCATGTACGCAGGTTCAGTGGTCTCGAGGTAAGGTGTCCGCCTTGGGTAACGGAGGTCGCGGGTTCGAATCATAGTGGAGACCGAGGTTTTTTTCACTTAGATATTCTGTTAAAAATTAGAAATTCCCCTGATCTCTGGGTAGTGAGATCGGACTCCTGTGTTCAGTGTCGAGCATGTTAAAAATTTCTTGGCAGTTAGAAATAGAAAAGAGTAGGATTAACGGCCACTGCCCGGACAAAAATTCTAGTCAAAAATCTACCCAAATTAGTTGTATCTTCCCCCAGGACTAGTAAGCCGCATGAAGTTCTAAAATACCTACTACACATAGCTGAAGCTTTTGGCTACCTGGCAACAGACATTTTTAAAAAAAAGACACACGCCTGTCTGAATACCAGGATTCCAAGTAAGGACAGTGCCCAAATGGAGTTGATGGGAATGTGTATGATGGGCAGAACTGCAGCAGGTGTTCTACTGGCTGTGTCAGAGGTACAGAGATCTGTAGTGACAATGTTGAATATAGAGCTAATAATAACACATGTATAGTATTGTGAGTCATCTAGACCAGTGCTCTTCAACCTGGGCGCTAGCGCCCACTAGTGGGCGATTTTAAATTTTTGGTGGGCGGTAGCACAAACCTCAAGGAAGAGTACCGAGTTCAAATGTTATAACAAAGTTGGGCATAGAGGAGAACTGGTTCATACATTCCATCATGAACACATACACACACAAAAAAAAAGAAATACTTTGGCAACATCAAAAGACACAATGGTCTTGAGAACCGTAATGGAAGGCTTGGTGCCGGGCAAGAGAACCAGACCAAGAAGGTGATGGTTCCAAGATGCCAAGGAATGCTTGGGAATGACTCTATAGCAGGCTGGAGATTCTGGCAAGAATTTGAGTTTCTTTCAGATGGACTGTCATTGAAGCGACGTTCTGCAAAGCACACGCATGTAGATGATGAGGTATTAAAAACATTCAAATTACAGACTCAGTGGATGATCGCGAAATTGTCTTCAATTTAAATGTTAGTGAGCAGTAAGGAAAATCTACCCTCACAAAAGTGGGCGCCATGTATAAAAAGGTTGACTAGCCCTGATCTAGAGCAGGCTGATCTAAAACATTACTTGGTCCCCAGCATCAACAGTAAAACAATTTTACACACAATTAAAAGACAACTTACCACCTTCATTAGAACTGTGACTTCCACCAGACTTCCTGGGGCCTGGCGGAGGCTGAATTTGAGGTGGAGCTGGTAGTCCGCCGCCTATGGATGAACGTCGTGAAGTGGGCCTGCTTGGTGGACCTGATCTGCCAATGGTACCCCCTGCTGTTACAGTTGATGATGTCCTCTGAGGAGGTGGTGGTGGAAAAGTACCTCTGTTTGGTGGTGGTGGTGGTGCGGCAACCCTTGATGGCGGGGGAGGTGGCGGCCGTGATGGACCAACAGTAGTACTTCCACTATCTCCAGGTGGTGGGGGTAATGGTCGCCCCACCATACTATTAGGTCTGGCTGCATTTGAAGGGGGAGGACGGCTAGGAGGCGGGGGAGGAGTCGCAGCTGTAGGTGGAGACCTTCCAGTAGTTACTGGAGGCTTAGGCACTGAAGACTGGGCTGATGTGGTACGAGATGCCAGGCCAGGAGCAACTGATGAGACATTTGGCCGAGGGGCATAGGAACTACCGTTCTTGTCTTCATCTATAGATAAACTGTTAAACCTGCTGAGGGCATCTGGCTTCATGCGCTTGGGCATTCCTCCATTGCTTGGCTTACTGCTATCAAAAGGCGGGGGTGACCCACTATTATTGCCTGGTTTGCCAAGACTGGGAGGTGGGGGAGGCGGTCCAGCTTTACTAGCTGGGGGTTTGTTAATGTTTAAAGGTGGTGGCGGTGGACCAACTTTATTTGGTGAAGGTTTGTTAATATTTGACGGTGGGGGTGGTGGTCCACCATTAATAAGGCGGCTTTTATCTTCACTTTGTACATTCGTTGGCCCATTGGACGTGGACCCTGGTGGCTTGAGTGCTGGACCTCCTGGCACTGAAATGGAATGCAAAAATTAACTGCAATGAAACTAGAACTAAAGACAGTTGCTCTACAGTCCATCCTGTTGTTAAGGGGGCTAAAACACGAGGCTCGCCAAGACTTTATTCTGTGGCCCGTAAAGTGAATAGCATCACAATATGTGACTGATTCCCATTTTCAGTCCCATATGAAGTATAGGGTTCCACTTTACAGGAGGCTTGCATCTGAATAATAGCAAATGTTTAATGTGATCAGATTGCTAGTCACATGCACAATCCTCTTTAGCCACCTTTTACAGCATGCTTAGGTTGGTCTTGTTCATTTAAACTCAGGCACCACTTGGGTGACAATGTGCAATAAGAGATAATAAACTTTGAGAAAAAAGGCATTTCTTCTTCTTCTTCGTCCGTTCTCAAAGTCCCGCTACCAAGCCCTGAAAAGGGCTTTGTAAGGAGCCGGATGTTGTCCAGAGAACGAAATACCGTTTGTCATAGTTTACAGCTTGACTACGATATTTAAATCTTTCTGTCCGACATATCCAACTTCAACAGGTCTTTTCTCTTTGATCCCTTCTACTAAGCCAGTCTGCTTTGTTACATCCTGTTATCCTGTCACCCCGTGGAGGAGTAAAAGGGTTTTGGCAGCTCTGGTTCGCTGGCCCTGACACTAGCAGTCAGCTTTGGGTCGCTGCAGCTTATGTGCTGCTCAGCATCTTGTCTTGTGTGGCAGCTCCCATTTGGCAGCAATTATATGAACTATTGTATTGCTTCGATTCTAAGATGCAAATATTTTACCACTTAAATGTCTATAAAAACCAGGACGTGTCTTACTGCCATGAAAAGAAAGTTGTCTGACATCAAGTGGATGAGTCTTCGGGTAGCATTGCCATTTCTTAACATCAAGTGGATGAGTCTTCGGGTAGCATTGCCATTTCTTAACATCAAGTGGATGAGTCTTCGGGTAGCATTGCCATTTCTTAACATCAAGTGGATGAGTCTTCGGGTAGCATTGCCATTTCTTAACATACAAATAAATTTGGTAGTGGAACTTTCAGTGTTTGTCTTGTTATAATATTGTTGCATTTTTTAAGTTGAGTTCATTTTTATTCCTTATTATCATTCAACATGTTATGCTATAAAAACAATTCTACTACAATCCTGCGCTGAAAAGAACAGTTATTGTGTATGTAGAAGAACATGGATCTAGAGAAACATAGTAAAATTTTACTGTGTGATGCAAATTTTTGTTGGAGAAATTACTAATTTCATATTCACATGCAAAGCTCTCGGTGGCTCAGGGGACAATATATTACTGGATAATGCAGACATCTACGGCTCGAAAGATGATAGAGAAGAATCAGGACTCTGAATGCAAATTTGATTTTGATATTGATTATAAAGCAAGCAATATATAACATACCAAATAATAAATCATATTTGTTCTTAGAAAATTGATCTATATTACCTACACAGACATTTTCTAGAAGAGAAACTTATCCGACTAAATTTATGTTTCACTGAAATGTTTTTTCAAAGCGTTTTAATTTAATTTTTGTCCGCTGTGCTGAAATTACAATTGATGGCAACTTAGAATGGAAGAAATATTATATTTGAGTATATCACTTTTCTGGCAAACATTTTTTCTAGCTCTCATTGGAGTATATGGATGTAAAGTACACTCTCCACCAATTACTTTTTGTAGCTGCTGTCTTCTTGAGCTTTTACCATGCAAGTCACAATACAGCATCTCTGTTTATATTGTTAAGTTTTTCCTAGGGGTGCATTTTATCCATCTGCACTTTCTCTGTTTAGTCTTCATATGTACTGGTTTTTTTATTTACTAAAAGATGTGCTAATACAGAAGCATATCATTGGTAACCCTTTCCAGCTCGTATGTGTTGTCCCTGACTGCCGTAATAACATAAACTGCAGTCCGCTGTGCCCAATTCAGACTTTTGAAACAAATGTTTAATGTTTGTTATTTATATTGTGGAATTTCATTTTTTTATGGCCTTACATATTTAAAACGTTTCACGCATGGGTAGTTGACGTTTAATTGCAGCATTATTTCTGATGGGTAGACATTTGAGAAAGTTGTTACATTTCCAAGTTGACACATTTAGGGCAACGAAAGCTGGGTTTGAAGACCGAGAAATGATTTATTACTTGATCAGACCAACTATCATGTATCTAGTTTACTCATGAATATTCAACACATGTCTGATTCAGAGTAAGACCGGGCCACATAATAAGAAATGTACATGTAGTGGGACTGTTTGGTATGTCACCAAAACATGCAATGTTTTTAAAATGCCCTCTTCAATTTCCACCTACACATTAATATAATTTAATGCTCTATACTAATATATCATCTATATCATGAACACTTCATGTGGTAGATAATATAATTATATATCTTACAATGTTTAGATTGTAATTGTAGCTGACCTTTTTTAATATTAACTTATTTAAATAAAACTTTGGCAGAATTGCAACATTTGCCCTGGGAGGAAAAAAAAACACAAATTGTAAAAATTAGTCTGAACTGGAAAAAATTACACCTCCATGGAAGATTGATTACAGTGGAGGAAGAATATGTGCTGGTCACCAATCTCACTCTTATCCTGAGTTACCTTGGATCAGTAGCAGAACTATTGGTCGAGACTTCTATGAGTCGCCATAGAAAATGGACCAAGAAATGGCAAACTCCCCAAAATGAAATCGTAAGATTTCATGTAGGATAGTTTTTCTTTTGCAATCATTGTCCATTTAGACTGGGGCTGGTCTTCAACAGATTCTATCTTTTCAGGGTCTCAACACACCATACAATTTTTCCCTCTAGGGGAGTCTGAGTGGGGCCCCATCCTTCTTCACAGATCAATGTACTGGGTACATTTCGCTACTTGGCATCAACTTGACATGCATGCAAGTTGCACAGACCCCAATTTTTTTTTTTTTAAAGATTTGTATGCATATGTCATTTTGAAGATAACTGAATGTGCCCTTTAACAAGCTTATCAATGATTACATATCTATCGCAATGAGATGTTCATGGTCACAATAGACTGTCAAGTTTATTAGGGAGGCAATGTGATCACTTGGGAGCGAACGACAAAGAAGAAAATGGCTGGAATGGTTCACGAAGTGTAAGACCCATCAGGCATATTTTGCATTTGTGGTCAGCTTTAGTTATATCTTGGACACAGCATTGTTAAACTACATACCTCTAGCTTGCCCTGCAGATTTGAGCCTTGGCATGCCACCAGCAAATAGGCCACCCAACGCTGCTGGTCCTCCACCGCCACTGCTGTCATTACCTCCTCCGCTACCCTTAGCAACTGTTAAAGCATAAACAGTCAAGAAACACATTAACATAAGATTTTTTTCCACAAAAATAGGTAATAGAAACCACCAGAGCTGACACTGCAGTTTTGAAAAAAAAATCTTGAAATTGTGTGAGACTGGATGACTATCTTACTTTGACATTCTCAGGTGCCCATTTACAGCTGGGCAGACATAAGCACGACATGACAATTCATTATGTCATGTAAGGAAATGTTTTTTGATGTCCCTTAGCACATTAGATAGACCTCATGTGCCCCTTGTTCCATGAGAGTGACCTCATCCTTGATCCAATAGACTGACTTCTATGAACATTGATCCATTACCTTGACTACATGCCTCTTTTGGTCCATCACCTTTACTACATGCCTCATTTGGTCCATCACTTTGACTACATGCCTCATTTGGTCCATCACTTTGACTACATGCCTCATTTGGTCCATTACTTTGACTACATGCCTCATTTGGTCCATTACTTTGACTCTTTTCCAAAATAAGGTCTACTGTGTTCCTTGTTTAGTTATAAATGCTTTATTTATGTCAGCCATGCACATTTATGGTAATTTCCGTGCAGTACATTAAAAAAAAATTAAAATTAATGGAAAAAGGTGCTTTTCAAGTTACGAGATATGGTCTGGGACCAAATTGTAAGTACGAGTTTTTGCCTGCACATGCAAACATTATTAACAATAGCCAAAACATCTTAACACTAACACGTGATGACTCTACCTGTTAACTGTGGTGCACTGCGATCATTGGTTTCAGCCTTCTTCAACCGTGCCCCTTGATGAATTTGTCCCAATAGAGCTGAACGGCCAGTAGTACCTCCCCCCTTTGAACCACCGCCAAATGAAGGTGGGGGTGGAGGTGGCCCTGGACCTGGAGGTGGTGGTGGGGGAGGGGGTGGCATGTTCTATCAGTCTAGTAGCTGAAAATAGAAGAAACAAATCACAGAATGAAAACCAAATCTTCTTAAACATATGACTTAATCCTTCCGATTTCCCTTGGCCTGCAATTGAACTGCTCCACAGAATCCTACTGTAGGTCATTTTCTTGAACTTCGCCTGTAAACCTCCAGCTACCTTAGGCTCTTCTTCTATCCCACGTTAACTTCCCTGCTTCTATCTCTCTCTTGGCTTCAAATCTGATTAAATTACAATGTTTTTATGTACTGTATGTGTGCTATCAATCTCTGCACTCTTTGCCTAATCTTCAGGTCTCCTGATTGTCGTACTCTTTGCCCAATGTGATGTTGACAATGGTTTATATAACCGACTTCATTGCACTTTGGTGCCCCCATATATGCTTAGTCCCTTTCATTGCTGAAAGTGCTAACAACAGAACACAAACTCCGCAGCTCCTACAGCGGCTCTGAAATTTTTCCAACTTTGCTGGGTACCCATTTACAGCCGGGTTAGTTGGAATAAATTGTTATACCATGAAAAGACCCATGAAATATCCTGTCTGTCGTTGGACAGATGAGCTCGATGTGATTTGAACCCTGTATGATGGGATTTTAAACGAGGCTCACAACCTTTAGGTCACTGAATCTCCAATGTGATGATCTTGTTTTGTTGTTTCATTTTCTTGCATTTATTATTACAACTATTATCACCAAACATAAAATTCACAAACTACCATTCAGTCCATCTACGACTGACGTGCATGCTCTCAACAACTTGGAATTCTAGTCACATTTGAAGTTTTGCTTAGGATAAAGTCAGAAATCTATGTTGTTATTGTCCAGCAACATGAACTGAGTCCCTCTTAATGTTTCTTTGGTGATGGGTTACAGTGCTCCTCCTTAAATCCTAAGACGTACTTGATATGATGGATGAGTGTACTCCTGTCTGTAGTGCAATGTCAGGATGCACAGCAAGCTCACTACTATGGAGATCACGGTGCTGATCCCCACCTCGTTGGTCAGACTGATGTGGCAGTCTGTTCCCAGAAGCGAAATGAGGACAAGCGTTGGGGGGGGGGGTGTGTAGTTTGACCAGCATGTTTCATTTGATCTTGATGTTGCTCTTCACTCATTTAATGATGGGTCAAGGAACAGTATTTCCAGGTCCAGTTGCACTTGAGAGACTACCTTTTCAAAGACGTTTTATCTGTCTAATTTGCATAAGTTTCTGCCGAGGCAACCTAGCGGAGTAAAGTGCATTCATCCGACACTTACAGATAAATGCACGCTTTTCCATGCCAGAACATTTTTGCCATTTGGTCTATGGAGATTTTTTCAATTCTGTTCACCAATAAATTATTCACCATTCAACAGGCTTGCTAATAACATTTCACATCGCATATCACTCCCTGAAAATGTGTCAATATGTCTGCTAACCAATGACATGGAGGAAAACACTTGATCCAGCAAAGTATTCCAGAGCAAAAGATCAGAATAAATAAAGTATTGTCTACCTGGCCTTTTACACAAAAATAGTCTTACTGAATACATGGGACTGAATGGTTTCGAGGTAAGATGTCTACGGGTGCAGAAGGTCGCATGTTCAAATCAAGGTGGAAACCAGGATTTTTCCTCGTGGACTTTCTGGTATTTCCCTGGATATCTGGGTAGTAGAGATCGGACATCCGTGTGCAGTGTCTCACACGTTAAAAATCCCTCATCAGTTGGAAATCGAAAAGAGTAGGTTTCAGTTGCTGCCTGGGCAAAATTGAAAATTATGAAAGAAAAACCAATCTAATCTATTACGGGATCCTTGTCTGTGCTACGGAGTTCGTGCATTGTGCTGAGATTCTCCCAAAATATGGAGAAGAACAGAGCACTTATGGGTTAAACCACGTGCAATGACGTTGATTCTTTGACTAAACTAGGGTTATAGGAGTACTTCACTACTAATATAGGAAATTGTGGGCTATTATTGTCATACTAGTCAAACAAGTATCAGACTGTGCGTTTTGATGCAACAATAAAAGGCTACGGTAAGTTAAAAGTCAGCTACTATAAAATGTCAATATTGGATTTCAATCTAGTCTAAATAAACAAAATGTTCAGGAAGTCCACCTGTATATGTTCATTTCATTCAATTAACCGTTTACAATGCTGATCAAAAGGTATCTGACATTCGGCATACAAGATGAACAGTTGGAGTGGTTTTATTCTTACTTACTTAATCCTACTGGGTCCCCTTGGAACATATGGCTGCATTCCTATTTTGAGCTATATTGTTTTTAGCTCCGACCACAAGATGAGCTGCCCTAGCGTCCACTTCTATCGTTGTTTGGCTGCACCTTTCATCTCTTCCCTTGACAGTTTCAATTATGTCCATGTATGACTATATTAGTTAGTTCGTTTTCTTTCCACTTGTGCCGTTGAGCGTCGTGGGGAGCTTAATTTGTCTATCCTGCACCAAGTACGCTGCGTCTGTAAATGTGAGCCGTGTCTCTGCATAATCACTCTAAAGTCATCTATCCACCTGCCTTGCAGCAAACCCTTGTCCTGTAGCCAGATCTACCAGCATTGTAAGCTGTCAGTGGAAGTTGATGAGGGTGTATTCTCATCAGATGACCAAACTAACTTATTTTCTGCTTGATAACAGTGATGACCTTCCTCACTTCATTTCACATATCGAAATTCTGCTCTCCCATGCCCTGGACAGAGGCCATGTTTGGCACTGGTAGCAAAGAGTCAGCATAAATATAATGTTTATCAGCTCTTGCTTAGTTGCCAAACTAATGCTAAGGGTGTCTAAGCAGTGGGAACAGCTGACAAGACACAGCAGATGCTTTCTGACACCTAATCTCCATTTCCCTGTCGATCCTACCATCTGCCCAAAAAATACTGCCCAAATATTTGAACTCATAGGCCTGTTGAAGAGCAATATCATTTACACTTATCTTGAGTGGCCCCGGTGTTCTACTGATCGTCACAGTTTCTGTTTTAGCCACGTCAATTCGCATATTGTGTTTAGCACAGGTAAGTCGCAAGTGCATTGATACAGTTCTGTTCTGCTTCAGATGTCTCAATTTGACCAGTCTCCAATGCAATTTTGTCAATTAGATGTTGAATAACAGAGGAGAAAGCACACACCCTTGTTTCACACCAGTAGTGATTTCAAAAGCATCTGTAACACAATCAGTCGTTCTGACGACGTTTGTACTCGAACAATACAGTGCTCTGACATTATCAAGAAGCTGGCCTTGTACGCCACAATCTTCCAAAGTTTAGTCCTGTCTACACTATCAAAAGCTCTTTCCTGTTCAATGAAAGCAACACACCGATATTCATTGTATTCTATTGATCTTTCACTTATTTGCCTTAAGGTGATCAAGGCGTCCGTGTAGCTCATACCTCGGCGGAATCCAAATTGAGCTCTAGATAGTTGAAGTTTAACAATAGGTCTTATTCTATGTTTCAGGATCTTCGCATATATTTTACCAGTGTGGCTAAGTAGCGATATACCTCTGCACGCATATCACAGTTTTTTGCTGCCCTTTTTCTTCCAAATTGAAACGATTACAGCTTGTTGCCAGTCATCTGACTTTCCACGTCTTTATGAAGACCCCATGTTACCCAACATGCATGAATCACCTCCGTTATTATTCCATCCTGGTGACTTATCCTTGGGAAAATTCTTTATAACTCTCTGTTTCTTGAATCATTATGACGGGTTCTGTATGATCTGGGCTGTGTGGTAGTAAACTGAATCCCCCGTGGAGGTAGTAGGGTTGAAAAGTTCTTGAAAGTTTTCCCTCCACCGATCTATTCTGCTGAGTTCATTAAATATAGGAAAACCATACTTGTCTTTGATTATATTATTAGACCCAAATCAATCTTCCCTAATTAAGGAGTGTCAGATTTCACTCAAGGAACCAATTAATTAATAAAATCTTGTACCGAGAATAGATCAATGCCTGCACTTCTACCTTAGACACGATTCCCTTACACATATCTTGAAATGCGTGCACAGTAAAGCAAGTGTCCACAAATATTGGATACTAATTGTATTTATTACTGAATGAAATTATTTCAATGTGTCAATCCATCAATATCTTTTAAGCTCCCTTGGGAGCATGAGTCTTCAACAAATACATGCCAAGTCATTAAATGTTGACATGTTCCTATCTATTTGTCGCCTCTTGTTACATGCTTGGTAGGTTTACAGTGTTGCTATTATTTCTTCCCCTTTTGGGCCTCATCAACACTCGGGCGAGATCACATAAGGTACTCTTGTAATCTTTTTATTGAAAAGTAGTTTGCAGAGAATAATTCCTTACTCCTGCTTTACGTTGGCTGAATTTCTTTAACTGTATGCAAAATAGTTACAGTATTTATTATACACTATCAAATTATATCAGCGAAATGAATGAGGTAATTTTGTTAAAGCATAGCAAGAAATTAGTCTTGTTTTTCATAATATATTTCATTGGTATGACATGGTTGTCTTTCAATCTGTATTAAGAAAATAAATTACATCAGTGAGACTCAAAATTCATGTTTGTTCATTTGAAACAAATGTTTGTTCATTTGAAACAAATACAAAAAAATGTGAGTAGCATTTCAAAACAAACTACATGTGCACAAACACAGAAGTTTAAAGAAGAGGAAGTGCAGTGGTATTTTTAACCATATAACCAATACAAGAACAGCCACACACACAGCAACAACTTTACAAACAGTTCATAAGAACAACACACACAAAAATAAGCTTGGTTGAAAAGATGGGCCATGGGAAACACAAGGAGGGAGATCAACAGATATATAGCAAGCCTCAATCCATATGACAGTGCAAATCAACCCAAAAGGAAAGATCAGAGCACCATTATCTGTCCATTAAACAATCACCTGAACAGAATCCAACCACAACATACTCCTGAGTGCCAGCTGTGTACAGACCCATATGAAACCATTGATAATCATCTCTTTGAGTGCTCAGTGCTCAACGATTGTAGGAAACTGTTTCTTCCTCCGAGACCAAATACACTTTGTATGACACTAGACAACAACTGATAAATGCTTGCAGATACCATTACATAGCATTGTGCTGAAGGGTGAGAGCCCGGATGCTGCTGGATCAGTAACAACAACATAAAACAACTATGACACACCAGAAACTATTAGTATAAGTGACATATTTGTTGTGACCTGATGGTCACTGTCATCTTGATGAACTACAACAGAATTACACAAAGTTTTACTGTTTCCCATGTCTCTGGGACTAGCAGGGTGAGGACTTTCCATTACAAGAAAAAGGATTGTATCCCACGACAATCACTTCAACTGGAGAAAATTCATGTATTTCACAAAACACTTGGAGAATCCAGCAAGATCTTGCTCCCTCCTCTTCATACCAAACTTTGATCAATTAAGAATTTTGTAACGGCCGTGGCAATTTGTGTACCGTCATGAGAAATTTATAAGACTTAGTGAGAGCCAAAATAAAGGAAGGTGTATTGCTCAGTCCAGACATCTGTTAGTTCTTCTGAGATAAGCATTTTAATTGAAATCCTCACAGGTAATGAAAAGTTAACTTAGACTTGGAATGTTTTCCAGCAAGCGACCACAAACTTTTTAGGAAACAATAAGCCTGAAAATTATTAGGAGCTTCTAGAAACCTTTTTGCAAAGCTACAAGAGAGTAGTGCAGAACATGGAATTGAAATATAGCTTTCTGCACTCTAGCCAGGATTTCTTCCAGGCTAACTGTGGTGCTGTCAATGTTAGCTAGCTAATTGCCCATTGCAAGCAAAGATTTAGACAGTGTCAGATATGTTTATTCAGATGTGACCGCATTTGGCTGTCCAGTCCGATCTAAGCATGATAAACTCTACTGCACGTAGGGCACACATGAGCAGCATTTGTAAACTGGACCGTCTAGCAGTGTCCTTTCGCGCAGCTCGCTTTTCTTGTGCCCCAGTAATGGTTCTCTGCAAGCACCATGAGTGATGGCAGTGGGCCAGGCTGAGCGATTAGGAGCAAGCAGATACCAGACACCGACATTAATGGAGACATTTTTTCAAAAAAACTTTTAAGAGTGTCTTTGTATCGTTTATTTTGTCCCTGTGAGCACTGTCATGTCTTGAACTTACAGTACAATAGCTGCTTATAGAGAGGTGCTCATCTTGCATGAGAACAACGTGTCCAGTCCATCTGATCTGGGCTCTCTGCAGCAGGATATGGATGCCAGAGAGTCTCACCCTGCTGAGGACCAACAGCGTTGGGCAATGATAAGCACAGGGAATGGTTTTTCATTAGCACATTTCTACACTAGAAAAAAAGGTGCCACAGGAAACGGAATCCAGCAATGCTAGCTGACTAATGTTGGACCCCTGTGAGAGATGCTCCGGAAACTCATTAAAAGTGAACACATGGAGAGAGACCTTGATGTTGATAAAAGGTGTTTTGCCACACTTCTTGTACCATTCCTTCATTTTGTTTAATTCTGCTCATTTTCCCTTTGACTGCTATCCAATTGTTTTTGAAAATAGTATAGACCATGTCTGCTTGGAGAGGGTTGTATGATGACATATGCACCTCTAAATGATGAAGGCAAAGAAGTCCAAAAAACCTAAAGGTAACTTAGTTTAATCTCAGATCAAAATTTTTTGTCCAGTGTAATATGTCACTGCATTTCCATTAAGTTGAATGTATATGTCTTGGGCTCTGCTAGGAACTGATAAAGTACCGTTGATGTTGGTTGTATTCTTCGAAAACAATTTGACCACCTATGAGAATGAATCAGCAAAACAGCTTCAGTAATAAAGGAACAGCAAATTCATATTTTGTCAATTTTTGCATAACGTGATATTGGTTGTTTGAAAGGATACTACTTTTACTTCCCCAGTAAAAGACTGAATCGATGTTACAAAAACACTGATGTATGAAAAGACACTAACATGGCAACTGTCAAGGAGATTTTTGTGGAAGCCAACAACATTTCAAATTTGTATATGACCGACTTTCATGTGGTTTACCTTCGCAGATGGTAACTCATTTCTCTTGTATTCCAAAAACAAGATACTGTTATTGCTAGCAGGTGCAAAATAGGACTGCCTAGTTATAGCAAGTAGAATTATAAGCTTTTTATCAGCTGTCACTTCATTTACATAAAACTGTATAAATGTTAAAGCTCATATATATGACAGTAAGTCACTGCATTAGCAGGTCTTTTTGGTACTTCTCCATACATGCCAACTTCAGCCAATGAAAACATACACAAGGCCATTGGGAACCCATTCACAGGTAGAAGAGAACTGTGCCTATAAATGCATATATCTAAATTACATGTCCAGTAATAGAGGTGCCATGTAAAACAATGGGCATAAATGTTGAAATCTAACAAGTAATGATAACTATAAAGTAGATTTTCTAAAATGCCGGTCATTAACATTAGATTACTTGAAATAAGTAACCGATGTTACCTATTTTCAATTGGAAAACGACTGTCATTTTCAAAACCACGCAAGACAGACCATCAAAAGCACATATGGGATTGATTCTATTGTTTAGAATCTAATAGAATTCTTTATTTTTTTTCTCTAATCACAAAAATGTTGTACTTTGTGTAACATTTCATACATAGTTTCTCATCATTACAATTACCCCATGTAATAGCTCTTGGCTGATTTACAGCCAATAATTCATTCATTTTGAAGGGATATAGAATCAAATATAAATGTGCTAAGTTGTGCTCTGGAAGTGCTGTATAGACTATAGCTTCTGATACAGCTTCATTGCTGATAAGTAAACACCCTGATACAAGAGAGAATTAGGGGTAGAGTAGATAGCATAGCTGTGGGATTTTGATAGGAACACTAACAGAAATGCACACATAGCAACAAAAAAAAGCATTGATATGTGCTTTTTAGGCTACAAAAACGTATTTGACAGTCCAGCATAGGAAACTAAAGACAGTATGAGAAAGTTATTACATGTCTGGAAAATACAGGTATGAATGAAAACTACATAAGAATACTCAATAACGATTCTGAGAATAAACTGTCCCTATAGTATTTGGCAGAATATACTCACTTGATATACATGTGGTAAGGAAAGTGAGACAAGGATTCATACTATTCTGTTTAATAGTTAATAATGTGGAGCATTTAGCCTAGTCGACAGTGAACTGGCCATCCCACCTCACATAGGACGCAACTTAGTCCATGAAGAGTTATCTTCATCCCCAATGGCAATTGTTGCCATATGACCCACCTTTACCTTTACAATATTTACATAGTACAAATTGAAAGGACTTATTTATCGGTGATGTTTCAGTGAAAAATCTCAAATATGGGATAGCACAGTTCAACTAGCTGAAAGCATACTATATAACTACAGTAATTGAGAATAGAGAAAAAGGAACAAAAACTATGATAATCAACAAATTACACAAGAAACCTGATCTACAGTTTTTTTTTTTTAATAATCAAAGAGTAGAACAGGTCAAGAGCTTCTCCTGTCATGGAAATATAATAACAAGATATAGTATGCAAAAGAGAATATGAATCAGTCAACATTATTTTCACCAACATGAGTTATATAATGACATCAAAACCAATAACTCACAAATTAAAAATGAATTATCAGATGTTATGTACTCTTCATTACTGTTTGGCTTAAAAGTGTGGACAATGAACAAAGAGTCTGATAAAAGAATCAATGCCCTCAAAATTAGGATTTATAGAAGAATGCGCTGCATCTCATGGAAATAAAGTAAAACAAATAAGGGAAGTCTTGGAGAAATGAGGGACAAAAAGAGATTTTTTTAAACAAAATCAGCCAGTGTCAAAAATCAGGGACATAAAATGAGCCTCCATGTAGATAGTAATTAATACTGAAGTCAATCCTTTTACTACAGAAGCAACACGGATACTAAAACAGCCCTCCTATTGATTTTAATCAGCATCAAAGAACTCTCTAACAAAAAATAAACACTACCAAAAAAAAATGAATGGCACATAAAAGTATTTCAGCACATGTATAAAATATATACCAACTACCAACCCTGTAGGCAGGGAGGTGCCAAAACTCATTTTTGCTGACGACACAGCAGTCACTGCCCTGGGAAATGGTTTTGAAGAGATTAATTAAACACAAAGAGTCATTGATGCTCTTGCTCTTACAATAAAAATCATCTCAAACCAAACCCCAGCTTAGATCACATGTTGCCCTATGCAATACACTGCCAAGAAAAACAACAGAAAACACATGTGAGAAATAATAACATCCAAAAATTTGCGGAGACAACATGGGGAGCACAGTTAAATATCATCCGAACATCAGTTTTCTGCAGCTGTATATGCCTGAGTATGGAGAACACGTTGAGGGAGAACAAGGCAATCCACATTGTTGAACATTGGAAACAAATTTGACATTTTTCCTAGGACATGGAAAGTAAGTTAGTCACAGTTAAGATATTTTGGTCACATTAAAAGACCTATACTATCACTAGGATGTTTAGTTCCCATTAATGAGATCCACGGGGAGGATTTATAGGGATGAGGAACCAAGATCGCTCTTGCAATTGCCATGCACTGTTCGGACTAATTTTTTATTTTACTTCTGATAGGAAAAAGTTATGCCGTGTAGAGGATTTCAATGCATGTCCTTGTGGTAAAAGTGGGACATCCAAATTGCTTGGCCAGCCATTCTTTTATATTACACCTTGCTGATAACAATACTGCAAAGAAATGTGGAGGGTAAACACGCCCAAAGGTAAACAATGTTATAGATGGAATAATAACATGGGTCGGAAAAAGCCAGACAGATTGTGTCATTGGCAAGAGACAGAGGTCATTGGAGATATACTGCAGCTGACCTTCATTGTCAAGATTGCACTAGCAATGAACTGTACAAGGATAGAACACACAAATATCACTTTGACCATTTTTACCCATTAATATCGAATGCATAAATTGCATGTGACCAGTGACGCTTATCTGTGATGGTAATACAAGAAAGCACTAAAACTGTGCCAAATTACACAAAAGGCAATTGGCTGTGGAGTTATGACTGAAAATTAGGAATGCACAGAACGGAGGTTTCTATTAGTCGGTGGAATACAAATAGAGGCTTGTTTGAATGAATACGGATAGTGATAGGATATTTGGCCTAATAGGTTGTGTTAAATACGGCCGCCAACATTTTCTAGAATTATCAAGTAATCAGCCTTTGAGGTTTACCAAAGCTTAAAGTGTGAGGATGAAGATAATACTGCCAAATTATTTTTAATGCACTATGCACCACCTGTGAAAGATAATATGAAGATTAGCATACAAAAGACAGAAACTATGAAGATTAGCAGAACACCAGAATGTATGAAAAAGGTGGAAAAATATTTTTTTTTACATTTTATCTTTTTTTTTTGAATGGGTATAATTGAATAAATGGATTAAAAACTATAAGCCCTACTGGAATGATGAGTTGCAGAAAGTGGAAGATGCAGTAACAAATGCTAGGAACATGGCAGAGCGAGAAAAATCCATGGAGGCAAACATCGCCCTCAAAGCCGCAGCGGCGAAATACAAACACACGCTCAAGCAAACAGCAAGAGAAAGCTGGAAAATTAAAACGGAAAGTCTAAACCTGGACAAAGACGGGAACAAGCTATGGAAGCTAGTCAGAGCCATGAACGACGAAACCCCGTCAAATAAACAAATTACTATCAAGCAGGGCGAGAACTTGATCACAGGTAAGAAAGCCGCAAACGCCTTTGTCGATCACTATGCCAGAGCAAACCACATCGAGGTCCCTGCAGATAAGCATACAGACATTAGCGAAGAGCTAAAGGGACACGAAAACATAAATACGGCTCCTGAAGAGCACATGATGGCCAAACTAACAATGCGCGAAATGGAAGAGGCTATGAGAACGCTAAAGAAAAGGAAATCTCCCGGAAAAGACGGGATAACAAACGAAATGCTGAAGGGGCTGGGCCAAACAGCGAAGAAGAAACTGCTATGGGTCCTGAACCAAAGCTGGAAAAGGGGAATTGTACCACAGGCATGGAAAGACGCAATACTGGTACCAGTACCAAAAACAGGAAAGGACAAAACAGATCCAAATGGATACAGGCCCATAAGCCTACTGAGCTGTGTCGGCAAGCTGATGGAACGGATGATAAACACCAGACTGATGTGGCATCTGGAAGAAAAACGAATACGAATTCCACAGCAAGCCGGCTTTAGACAGCACAGATCCACTGAGGACCAGGTCATCCTCATAGCCCAGGAGATAGAAGATGCCTACCAGGCACAGAAACACACAGTAGCTGTTTGGGTGGATCTGGAAAAGGCATTTGACAAAGTCTGGAAGGACGGACTTAGAGTCAAGCTAAGAAGAAGTGATGTCTGTGGGAAGATGTGCAAGTGGATCAACCACTACCTCAAACAAAGAACGGCCAGAGTCCAAGTACAAGGGCAGATGAGCAAAAAGGTGACACTCGAGCAGGGAGTACCCCAAGTGGGAGTATTGTCACCCACACTCTTCCTGGTATATATAAACGATATTACAGAGAATATACCAAGAAGAGTCCATAGCTCAATGTTTGCAGACGATCTGGCTATGTGGACCTCTGAAAAGAATCTCACCATAGCAAGAAATCGGATGCAGACGGCCCTAACATCGTTGGAAGAGTGGGCGAACTCATGGCTGGTCAAAATAAACGAGGAGAAAACCACGTGCACAATATTCTCGCTTTCATTAAAACCCCAAAGTACCAAATTAAGTCTAAATGGCAAAATCCTGCAGCCAAACGACAACCCAACCTATCTGGGAGTCACATTTGATCGGCGCATGACATGGAAAAGTCAGATTGAGAGAAACCGAATGAAAGCCAGAGAAAGAATGGCAATCATGAGGAAACTTGCTGGCACAAGCTGGGGAGCAGACGAAGGCATACTAAAGAAACTGTACACTGGAAGAGTGAGACCAGTTCTCGAGTATGGCATTGCGGCATGGACAACAGCAGCGAAGGCGAACTTCGATAAAGTTAACAAACTTCAAAACCAAGCCATGAGAATTATAACAGGTGGCATGAAGTCAACGCCAATTGTAGAACTTGAAAAGATTACAAAACTGCAATCCATGACCGATAGAAGAGACTGCAGAGCCCAGATGCAGTCAGAGAAACTCCGAAGACTGACGGACCACCCAATGTACCAGAGACTAAACAATTTGGGAAATGGGAAACTAAAGCGGAGAAACTTTGCAGAAATAGCCAAAGCAAAGATGCACGAAGATCCCATAAACGCACTAACAACACCAAAACCCATCACTACTGTACGAAAACCTACCTGGAGGCAGGATATATTTCCAGAGGTGGTAGAAAATATACCAGGTATTGCAAACAAAAACTGCCAGACTGAAAAAGAAAGGAGAGACACTACCCTAAGCTTCATAACGAAAAGCTACCCAAGCATGGACTGGACCCATGCATACACCGACGGTTCTGTAACAAACACTACACAGAACGGAGGGGCAGGAGCATTCCTGAACCTACCAAATGGCAGAAAAATAACACTGTCATTCGCTACTGGTAAGTACACAAGCAATTTCAGAGCGGAGGCAGAGGCACTGAGGGCGGCAGTGGAAGAAATGGTGACACACAGTGAAAATGAGAGCCATATAGTCCTGCTGACAGATGCTCTCGCCGTAGTCACAGCGCTAAAAAGCCAGAAAAACACTGAGCTTAATGACTTACGAGCAGCACTCTGCAAACTGTGCCAGCAGTCCGCACCAAAAAGGGTAGTGGTAAAGTGGGTCCCGTCACACTGCAACATCCAAGGCAACGAGGAGGCAGATAGACTGGCAAAAGAAGGTGCGAGACTACCACAAACAGATACCAGTATGACGTACGAAGAGTCAAAACGGCCTATCAAAGCCAGATACATGACCAAATGGGAAACCGAACATACTGGTTACACCAAAAACGATGCCTATTACCAGTTGAACCGAAGAGAGCAGGTAGTTGTCTTCAGACTTCGCACTGGCCACAACAGACTGAGGTACCACCTATTCAACAAATTGAAGATAGGGTGTACCGACGAATGCCCGTGCGGTACTGGTAAAATGACCACTGAACATCTGCTGCAGAACTGCCCGACATACGAGGATCAGAGAGAGCAGATGTGGCCATTACCAGTGGAACTGCAAGACAAGCTCTATGGCAGTGGCGAGAGCCTCAGGATGACCGCCGCTTTTCTCGAAAAAATAATGGTTACTGTCTGACTGTGTACGCAGAAGAAGAAGAAGAAGAATAAATGGATTAACTTTACTTCAATTGAAACACTGAAAAAATGCAGAAAGAAGAGACATCTTGATTATCACCAGAGATTTAAACAGAAAAGTTGACAAGGAAAGTACAATGGGGGAGAGAAGTGTGCGAGGACCTTTTAGTTTGGGACACAGAAATGAGGAGAAAAACTGGCTGAATTCTGCATTGAAAATAACCTCTTCCTTGCCAACACCTTATTCGAACAACATCTGAGAAGACTACACATGTGGACCTTCCCTGAAGGTAACAGCAGGAACCAGATAGATTACATCCTAGCACAAAAAAGATGTAGATCAAGTGTGCTGTCAACAAAAAACACTCACAAGAACGGAAGACGTCATAAATCATGGTGGCAGTTTTCAAGATGAAACTGAAAAGGAGGAGCAGCGTATTCAATGTCAAAGTTATAGCAATGAATATAGCCTTGAAGTAAAAAATAAGATTAAGGCGTTGATGGTATTCCAAGAAATGATGACCAAGGACAAATAGAACACACCTGCAAAGGACATTTTAATCTATGCTGCACAAAGCATTAATCCCAGAGTGATGCACAAGGAACAGAGCTACATATCGGAAGAAACACTGAAGCTCATAGAAAATAGAAGAAAATTAAAGTAAAAGGGAATTGAAAGCGCCAGCACAACATACAGAAACTGTGCAAGAACAGTCAGAAGAGACATAAGAAAAGATAACACAAAGTATATAATGGACAACTGTAAAACCATTGAAGAACAACTTCAACAGGACAAGGAGCGACATGCATTTAAGCAGATAAGAACACTCACAAGAGTGTTCCGTCCAGTACCACATGTCATCAATGATAAAAAGGACAACATTTTTTTAAATAGAAAATAAAGATATTTTGAAAAGATGGAGAGAGTACTGTGGAACCATGTGTGAATACCTCAAAGCACCCAGTTACAATAATATTGAACGAAGAGAGAGCACATGAACCTACATTGAACGAAGTACGCTTGACAAATAAACTCTAAAAAAAAAAAAGGAAAGTCACTGGGTGCAATGACATCCCAGCGGAACTAATGCAGGAAGGAAGGGAGGCCAGTGCTCACATTTATCATATACTGTACAAGAGTATCTGGCACAGCGTAGAGTGCCCAGAAGCATTTACAAGATTAATCTATATTCCTCTCCCAAAGAAAGGCATTATAAAACTGCACAAATTACGCACTATTAAGCCACACTAGCAAGATCCTCTTGCAGATTATATTGAAGAGGGTAGAAAGAAAATTTGAATGTAAAATCCATAAAGTGCAAGCAGGCTTCAGAAAAGACAGACGGACCAGAGATCACATATTTAATATGAGGAATATCAATGAAAAATGTAGAGAGTATAATGTAGATCTGTATTTCTTTAGTTATGGATTACACCAAGGCCTTTGATTGCGTAAAACATCAGAAATTGTGGACAAACATGATAGATATGGGGGTTCTCCTACATCTAATCAAATCATTATATCAGGAACAACAAGCTGCTGTCAGAGCACCTGGTAAAACATCAGATTGGTTCCAAGTACAAAAAATAAGTAGGGCAGGGATTATCCTCTTCCCATACCTATTTCCCCCCCCCCCCCCTCGTGAGGCCGCGGGCTGCACGCTTCAGCAGTGGTGGAAGCTACAGGAACAACAAGCCACATTCCGAACGGCCATGCACAGCTGTCACACCAATGTCTTGATCAGTTCATCCGTGCAAATCAGAGGATTACAACCGAGGGAGCTGGAAATTGGCTTCAATGGTGGCAGTGTTGAAATATCACAATATTTGCACCAGGTGGGTTCCACGAATGCTCACACAGGAACAGAAAGAATTTTGCAAGCAAGTTTGTCATGATCTCTTGAACCATTACGAGGATGAAGGAGTTTCCTGGATCTCATCATCACTTTAATCCTGAGTCAAAATGGCAGTCTATGGAGTGGCGACATGAGAATTCCCAAAAGAGGAAAATGTTCAAGACTCAGCGTTCAGTGAGTAAAGTGATGTGCTCTGTCTTTTGGGATTAGAAAAGGTAATCCTTCTCAATTTCCTGAAACTTGGACAAACCATCAACTGTTACCGCTACATTGTGATGCTCACTAAGCTGAATGCTCGAATTTCAAGGGTCAGGCCAGAGAAGCAAGCAAAAGAACAATGGAATATGGTGGACAACTGAGCTTAGTTTTCATAGATCAGGAGGCCAATACAGTGGACAGAAACACTCTGACCTTTACTAGAAGACTACAAAGTATACTGAAAGTTATTAGATAATGTGCAAGCTCTGAACAAACATGTCAAAGCATAGTCAGATTTGGGATAACCGCAGGAGTCAGACAAGGCTGTGTGCTATATCATCACTACTATTCATCATATAGATCTACGTGGATAAAAAGAAGCAAACCCAGAAGGCAACGAAACTGCAGAAAGTGATGACCACGAGTCACTAAGCGAGTTACTTTTTGCAGACGACAATATCTAATGTACAAAGATAAAAGTGACTAAGAAGAACATAAAAGGGGCTTGTCATAAGTCTTTAACGTGGCTATGAAGAAGTAGGAGGAGAAAGTTTAAATTTGGCACATATGTAGCTCATTCAATTTGCACTGGACTTGAGGAGTATGAATTTCCCTCCTCTGCAGGTTTACCTAGTATGGTGCATGACGCAGCACACCTTATTGACCTGATCTACTACTCTAACGGTTTGTCAGAACAATTGAGAAATCAGAGGCCAGAACTGTGATAAAATTCTTGATGTTGCAGGAAAAAACACCTACAGAAATACACATGGAGATGGAACCAGTGTTTGAGGAATTATGTCCTTTGTATGCTTCTGGAAAAAACTGGTGTAGGCAGTTTAAGTGTTGCTGATCTTCCAACATCAGGAAGACCATCCTCAGTGTGCAGCGATGAAAATGCTGCAAGAGTGAAGAAAATCATTGACCAGGATAGGAAAAAGACAATTGCAGAGATATCTAAGTCAGCAAAATTGAATGAAAGTACAGTTTTTAGAATTTTACACAACAGACTGAACATGAGAAAAGTGTGTGCCCGCTGGGTCCCGCGTCTGCTGACATGTGAACAGAAACAAACAAGGGTTGATTGCTGTGGCCAGTTGCTCAAAATGTGTCGGTCGAAAAACATATTGCAGACCATGGTGACAGTAGATGAGACTTGGGTTCACCATTATGACCCAGAATAAAAAATTTCAAGCATGCCGTGGAAAACCCCGGGCTCACCAACACATGTTAGCCAAGAGCACAGAAATCTGCAAGAAAAGTGATCCTGACTGTTTTTTGGGATGTCAAAGGTGTCATATTGAAAGATTACCTGCCTCATGGCAACACAGTTAATGGGCAATATTATGCAGACCGCGTTATCAAACTAAAAAAGACTGTGACTAGAAAACAAGGGGTAGAGCACACTCAAATTCTGCCTTTGCGTCAAGACAACGCAAGGCTTGTGCTACAGACAGACAACGATTTGAATATTGAAATTCTTCCACGCCCACCATATTCTCCGGATTTAGCTTTATCAGACTTTTTTCTTTTCCCAAAGCTTAAAAAACAGCTGAAAGGAAATTATTTTGACAGTGACAAGGATGTCATACTGGCTTGTGATAACTGGTTTAGTTTGAAAAATTGGTTACTTTATTCTGAAGATCTTTTCAAGGTCACACAGAGATGGCAGAAACGTATAAATTCAAGTGGTGGATACAGTGAGAAGGAATAAGGACTGTGCCAAATTTCAACTTTCTCCTCCTACTCCTTCATGGTCAAGGTAAAGACTTATGACAAGCCCTGTGTACAAACATGCTTAATACAATTTGTGTGATATACAACATTAAAATTAGTACATCAAAGAAATAAATTATGAAAATCAGCAGATCACCAGGCCCTCTAAACATACATATCAATGACAACAAGCACATGCAAGAGTTCAAGTACCTGGGAAGCATTATCACTGAGGACAGAAAAACCAAAAACAGATGTCAAAAAGCAAGTGCAATTACTAACAGTCACCACCACTCAAACAATGGAACATCAGTATATAAACAAAACAGCAACTGATAAACACCATTTTCTTACCATACATGGCCCCTGTCCAAGGCACGGGAAAATAAAATTGCATCCCATGAAATGAGATGTCTGAGAAAAGTCATCAACGTCACCAGAAGAGACAGAATGAAAAATACAAACATCAGAAAAATTGCAGGAACAATATCCTCCCATGAATACATACAGTGACAAAATAGTTAAGTAGTTTGGTCATCTTATGAGAATCATCAGAATGAAACCAGATCGGCTGCCACTAAAAATATACAACAGTGCGAGACAGAGGTTTACAGTCAAGGGAAGCCTGTGAGGCAAATGGATAAGCAACATCAAGACATCCTTTGCCAGCATGGGCTCACAACAACCCATCTGGCCCTAGACAAGTGCAAGACCTACACCACTACAGCCCCTCACTACTCTTAATGGCCTCAGTGAAAGGATCAAGCAAAGGGGAGTAAGTAAGTATTAACACTAACACCTATCTGCAATAAAATGTTAATCATTTGCTAAAAGTAATACGCTGTAGTTTTGAATTAAAATACTGTTTCACTGTTCCTATCCATGCCACAAAAGTAATGAACAGTAAAAGTGAAAGAAACCACTGATGCTCCACTGTCATGATCTCAAACATGCTTCCTATCTCCAACTGGTGAGATCGTAGCTAAAAGACGTAGTCAGTCGCAGTCTAATCTTTAGATATAATTTTTGTTGATATGCGATGAAGTGTGCACTTTCAGAATGTGCCACGAGATTCATTTCCTAGTCGTGCTTATCTTTTCTACTACTCTCTGGCTGGACCAACCTTTTAATACAATACTTTCATGCATTTTCGTAACTTCTTCCTGGTATAATATGTAGACCTTCTATTCTAAGTGCTTGATTTATTCAGTACAGTGAGTGATTACTGTTACACTCAACACTAGACTAAGTGTATCCTACTGAATAAATTATATACAAACTGATTTTTGTTAGGCATAAAACGAAACACGGGCACTCACTGACTGTTAGTTTTAGCTAAGTTATTAAGTGTTGTCACTGCAGAGTGTCAAACAAGATTTTGTAAGAGTAAGGTCAGAACAACAGTTACAGTCACGATCATGAATCATGATGTATATTTATTATTTGTATTATTATTAGCTGCCTAATCAAGCGAACGGAAGAACTGCTGCACATGAAAAAGAAAATCTAGATATGAATAAACGACGTTCTCTAATAACGTACCATAATGTAAAGCAGCATAAAATGTAGATATTTACTACAAAGCAGCTCAAATCGCAGACATAAATAAGTATTTTAAGTGGGTGTAACTCTAACTGTCAACGAATGACGATGAAAGCAAGTGTTAAGTTTACTGAACAATGAAATTGCATTGACCTGCTCAGATATACTCAATACACAGTGTGATGAAACTGCCAGGGGTCATTCTTTACAGCAAAAAATCATAAATCCTTCCTGGAGTGAGTGTCTTAGCACCCGATATGACAAATACGGATACAAAAACTTTCTCCAATCTTCGTGGCTGTCTGGGGAAGTAAAACTTATCAACCGGAACTTGCTGCTCCAGGGAGAAAGATGGCGACATTTTTAGCGCATGCGCAAATGCCATTCAATTCAATGACATGAACTTTGGCTGTATAAACTAATATAGCTTAAAGCATTTTAAATAGACAGCTAATGGCCAAGACGATTTATGCATTCATAGCACAACTGTCTGGCTTTTGATCACTCAAGCATGTCTGTTTTCTTTGCCTTCCGATATATTCTCTCTGTCTTTTTCTTTGACCTAGATCTTTCTTGTTTGCAACTCAAATTGTAAATCTCACGAATGGTACCCGGGAAGAAAGTAATGGTACCCGGGAAGAAAATAACGGTCTTCACTGTCATCTTCCAAATATGTTGCAAAGAGCGACTAAACAGAAATCTGCAGGAAGTTAGCAAACTGAACATGTAAAACGAATTGCAGCAGATACAACTACTGCAATAGTGAACGCAGGTGTTTGGAAAAATGTGACAACTGGTGCAACTACAAGTCTGAAACTTTGAAACTTTACTTATACCAGTGTTTGTGTGAATGATAGTTTTAATATTAATTTATCAAAGCCTATCGCTGCTTCCTGTGCATAGGTCATTGATCATACCTGGTCAACATACATCCTCCTGTGTTACTATATGTACCTAGCTGCAGGTGGACTATTTAATCGGAGGCATACTTACATCGACACAGTAGTTTATAATCTTCCATACGCACACACAACATTTAGGGACAATACTTCAGCGCGCAAGAAGATTCTGTCTGGTTTTGAACCACATAGACACATCTTGGATCACTGAAACACTAGCTTGGGTACATACAGGCGGACACCTGCATTCAAGCACTGATTAATACGTCCTGATATCGCCTAACAGACTACGGTCCTGGGTGGACAGTAGAATACAGAAGCAAACATTTAACGAAAACAAAACAAAAACTATTTAATCGCGGCAGTTTGAATATAGAAGAAGACATATGTTGGCTTAAAATGTTGTATGTTTTTATTTTGTCAAGTGATATTCCTTACTAAAATACAGTATGTGTGAGAAAATTACAATAATAAGATAATGACATTAACAATTTCATTTGTAAAATGTGGGTGTATAATTGATATTTCATTTCGAGAATGTCACTTTGCCACTGTCTTAAGTAAGGTTCATTTTATATTGGCAACTAAAGAAAATGTGAAATCTGCAAAATTGTCCCTACAGTAAAATATTTTGACAAGATTTGCTGTATCTGAAATCAATTTTAAAAATAGGTGTGGCTTTCAATGATTTATTCATCCTTTTTTTTATACGTTGCATGATCAAATATAATTTCATATTTATATTGTCACAAAATAAGCTATACGTGATTGCATAAGATTATTCAGGACACATTGTTTTTGTTTAGTTTAGTCGAAGAATCAGCGTCATTACACACGGATTAAGCCATTAGTGCCTTGTTCTTTTCCATATTTTTAAGGGGGGGGGGGAGGTGCGGGAGGGGAGAATCTAAACACAATGCACGAGCTGTGTAGCACCGGCGAGGATCTCGTAATAGATCGGGTAGATTTTAAACATTATTCTGAATTTTGCTCGGGCAGCCGCCGTCTTTTCGATTTCCAACTGCCGATGGATTTTTAACGTGCGGGACATGCACACGGGCGTCCGATCTCTACTACCCAGAGATCCGGGGAAATATCAGAGTCTACGTGGAAAAATCTTGGTCTCCTCCGTGATTTAAACCCGCGACCACCAGCACCCGAGGTCAACGTCTTACCTCGAGACCACTCAGTCGGGGTCAGTCCCATCTAGGACACATTGTGACACAAAGAATATAAATTGTTCAACTTAATGTAGACCAACCCAGGATCCAACATAAAATTCGGGCATATCATGACCGTGGAATACTTCCTGCAAAGCCGCACGCTCCCACAGGAAAAGAGAAAACAATGCTAGCCTCGTGAGACAGATATGAGACAAAAGCTGTATGGAGACGAAACAGCCTTACATACAACGGTGTCCTTTGTAATAGAAACCGGAACCTTGATCTGAGGATGAATGAATGAAGAAGAAGAAATTGTTCAACAAGGGCCATAACCCCAATTACCCTATTAATTGTATAGGCTTACACAATCTTGATATTAACTTTATAAACAGTGTGTGACCCGCGATATTAAACTCTAATGGTACTACAAAGCAACACGAAGGACGTGCCAAATTATACAATAAGAAAATAATTCGTTGTGGTGGCAAGACTATGAAAGTCACTCAATATTTGGACTGTCTTTAACATTTAAGTTGTTATTATTTTGCAATCGAGACAACCCAAGGAACAGATAAACTGCATTCATTTCTGCACGTGTGGAGTAGACACAGAATCAAGACTGAAATGCATGACCTAACATACTTCGGAGCCAAGGTATGATTATTTTAAAGAAATGTGAATAGGAAACTAACGTCTGATCAGGTAAAACATACAGATTGGGCAATGTTAGTGGGGGCAGTTGAAATATTAAATAGACTTCCCAAGATCTTTCTATGACAGTCTGAGTTACGAGGTGAGGGATCGACGTGGTCTCTGTAGTAGTGAACGACACGCATATGAAGCCAAGCATAGCATAACTGCCTGTAAGATCCCGGTCTACCTTTATCAGCACGCTCCGAATATGAAGAAAGCTATTGCAGCCCGCTGCATAACGTCCTTTTCAGAGCGCATAAAAGAGTAAAGTTCTTCATCGTGGACATTTCACAACAGCAACGACAGCCGTTTGGAACTGAGTAAAATATCGGAATGGAAAAGCTGTAGAATGGGGAAATATTGTTTGCTTGATGAGCAAGGATAGAAAATTGATTGACGGGAAGAAGGCAGAGAGTGTGCATAAATAGGGAATACTCTGACTTGTGTGATGTAATAAGTGGTGTGCCCCAGGGATCGGTATTGGGACCAATTTTGTTCTTAATATATATCAATGATTTGGACATTGATATCAGATCCATGATTGCAAAGTTCGCGGATGACACAAAACTATGCGACAGAGGTGGATCTATTGAGATCGGATTTAGATACGATTCAAAATGGTCTGAGATCTGGGAGATGGAGTTTAATGTAGAAAAATGTGCAGTCCTCCACATGCGAAGATCCCAGTATGAATATAATTACATGATCGGAGACAACAATACTAGGACAATAAAAAAAGGAAAGAGACCTAGGAGTTATAATAGATCATACAGCCAAGGTGCGGGAGCAAGTCCAGGGTGCAGTGGAAAAGGCGAATGCCATGTTGGGCATGATAAAAAGAAACATTTCACATAAGAGTAAGGAAGAAATAGTCAAGTTATATAAATCATTAGTGAGACCTAAATTGGAGAACTGTGTTCAGGTGAGGAGTCCATATAATAGAGTGGATATAAACATGATGGAAAGGGCACAAAGAAGAGCTACAAAAATGATCGCAGGGTTTCAGAATTATAGCTATAAGGAAAGACTACACAAAACTGGTCTTCAGTGTATAGAACAAAGAAGAATTCGAGGTGACAATACAAGTGTATAAAATAATAAATGGAACGGATAAATTAGACTATACCAAGTTTTTCAAAGTACAGCCGGCTTCAAGAACAAGAGGACACAGCTATAAATTGTTTAAAGACAGGTCCAGATTAGATATTAGGAAATGTTTTTTTAGTCAGAGAGTGATGAATTCTTGGAATGCATTGCAGCAAGATGTAGTGGAAGCAGAGTCTTTTAATGCATTCAAAAATGTATTGGATGCTCACAGTATTTCTGGTATCCGTGGAGTGAAATAAACTGGCTGTATACAGACTTTGTAGAGCCTTCTAAACCAGTATAATGAAGTTAAGTTAAGTTAAGACCAATTGAACAGTTGGGCGTAATATATCTTCTTCTTCTTCTTCTTCGTACGCTGTCAGACGTCAACTTGAATTTGTTCGAAGAAAGCAGCTGTCATCCTGAGGCTGTCGACACTGCAATAGAGCTTGTCTAGTTTTGGCACTGGTGATGGCCACATGTGCTTTCTCTTATCCTCTTATCCTTATTTTGCAGCAGATGTTCAGCAGTCATTTCCCCTGTGCCACAGGTGCATTCGTCAGTGCTACCTATCTTCAGTTTATTGAATAGATGGTACCTCAGTCTGTTGTGGCCTGTTCGGAGTCTGAAGACCACAACCTGCTCTCTTCTGTTCAGCTGGTAGTAGGCATCCTTTTTTGTGTAGTCAGTATGTTCTGTTTCCCATTTGGTCATGTATCTGGCTCTAATAAACCTTTTGGACTCTTCGTATGTCACACTATAATCTGGTTGTGGTAGTCTTGCACCTTATTTTGCCAGTCTGTCTGCCTCCTCGTTGCCTTGGATGTTACAGTGGGATGGAACCCACTGTACCACTACTCTTTTTGGTGCGGACTTCTGGCATAGTTGACAGAGTACTGCTCTTAAATCATTAAGTTCAGTATTTTTCTGGCGTTTTAGTGCTGTAACCACGACCAGGGCATCTGTAAACAGGACTATCTGGCTGTCATTGCTTTCGCCTGTCTGCATTGCTTCTACTGCAGCCATCAGTGCCTGTGCCTCCGCTCTGAAATTGCTTGAGAATTTTCCAGTTGCCACTGACAGTGTTATTTTTCTACAATTTGGTAGGCCCAGGAATACCCCTCCCTCTCCATTCTGTGTTGTGTTTGTTACAGAACCGTCGGTGTATGCATGGGTCTAGTCCATGCTTGGATAGTTTTCCGCTATGTACCTCAGGGTTATGTCTCTCCTTTCTTGTTCAGTCTGGCTGTTCTTGTTTCCAATACCTGGTATATTTTCTACCACCTCCGGAATGATATGCTGCTTCCATATGGGTTTGCGTACAGTCGGGATGGGCTTTCGTGTTGTTCATAGGGTCTTCGTTCATCTTTGCTTTGGCTATTTCTGCAAAGTTTCTCGGGCGTAATATATAATGTCACCGTCTTTCTTCAACAACAGAGGCCAGCATTTTTTTTTTTTTTTTTTTTTTTTTTTTTTTTTTTTTTTTTGCGTTCGCCTTATTTCCCTAATCCCCAAGGCGGTGTGCATTGCACTGCGTTTTTATTTTGCGCCTGTCGGCCCAGTGCATCCGACTTCAGCATGCATTTTATGTAAGGGTCTGCTTCCTCCTGCATTTTCTAAGGGTTTGCTTCCCCGGGGTAACGGCCGGTGCTGAGATGGGGATCGAACCCAGCACCTTATGGTTGTGAGCCGTGTCACATAACCACTAGGCCACGCCGTCCCCTGGCCAGCATTTAATAATGACAACTTCAGCAGAAATCAGAAGTAGAAAATGCAACAACAACAAAATACGAACAAGTTAAAAGTAGCACATCAAATATAAAAAGATAGAGGCTCAAGAGAAATTATGGAATGATAAAATCACTGACCTGTGTAACACCATCTACAATACACGATCTATACCTTGCGATCTGTTTTTTCAACACTTGCCCAAGATAGCTCGTGCATCCCGATGCTCAGATTTTAGAACAATCATCCCAAGTGGTCTGACGGGGTCTTTGTGTAGTATGGCAAAGACAAAATTAGCACAAGTGCCTTACAGAGAGAATGTCGTAAGAGACGACTAACTGTAGGGCTTGGCTTGGCTTCATTCAGTTCTCAATCTCCCGCTACCAAACCCTGACACGGTCCTAAGTAGCTGAATGTAGTTCAGAGAACAGAATGCGGTGTCGTAGTTTGCAGCTTGACTGCGATATGTGTTTTGTTCAGAGCAGCATAGATGGCGCCTAACAGGCTGCGGGTCTACTTTGCTCTAGTACTCGTCTATTAAGATAGACTCGTACATCGGTTAACCACCCTCCAAGACACTGGTTGTATACAGACTCTGCAGAGTCTTCTAAACCAGCATAAAGACGTTAAGTTAAGTGATGAGCCACACAAATACAGCAAAGAATTTTATCGGAGAGAATTGGGCGTAGAGTAGACAGAGAAAAACCAGGTGAACTATTTTGATTTCAACAGAACAAGATATGCAAAATTATGTATAAGGACACTAAAATAAAAATATATTGAAGTAAAAAGATCATTTGTTGTGTACTTTGATAATTCGTTCATCGTCACCGAGGAGGGCGATCATACTGCATACTTGAGTATGTAAGTGCGATAGTGACTGATCATGGCATTGCGAGCACATAAAGTTCAATTGCCCGACTGGAAAACATAATCCGCAGTTGCCTCTGGCATTTCTTCTGCTCTAGACTTCCTGACTGCAGGTCGATTCCTTCGCTGCCTGAACACAGAAGCCCTCGCTGATTTCAACATCATTTGTAGAGGCACTTTTCCAGGTTGAACTATTTTAATCTAAGTTTTCCCGCGTGTTAATGTATATTTATTAATGTCTATTTATTAATGTCTATCAGGGGCTCATTCAGATCGTCCTTGAAAATGTCTTGGGGGGGGGGGGGGGGAGGGCGTCCCTATGATCGCTCTCCTTCACTCAGTTCACAATACAGAAGCTACTTTCTGCAGGACATCACAGAATTTTGACCTCCTCTTTAAATTTTGCAGCTACGAACGAACACCATGTGTATGTCCTGATATGTGCATAGCTTCAGCGATCCTTGGTAATCTGTTCCCCTCACGGCCCTTTTCATGGCCCACAAACCAGCATCAATGTCCTTTTTAGGGCCCTCAAAAAACAACAAAACTGCACCCTGGTAAGCTAGACACCTATAGTTATTTTTGTACGGAAAGCCGTGTGGTCATTGAATGGTATAAAATTTCAGAATGGGTGAATTAACGCACAAGAACCGGAAACTATCCAACTATAGGGTTGCATGGAGTCTAGTGACGTTGTTTATTGACATAATAGAAGACTGTGGCCATGGTACTATTCTCGTCGCTGCAACACACATGAAGCCTTCTGACCTAAACGGTTAGACTGCAATGTTTGTCGCTTCATGTATTAGCAGTTATAATTTCGTCTGTATCCCACACAGAGCATTACTCTAAGTTCAGTTTAAGTGCTATCTCCGTATCGAAGGTCGGCTGCAATGGATCTCCGGTGTACTCTATCTCTTGCCCCAGTGGATCTCGAGTGTACTCTATCTCTTGCCTCAATGGATCTCCAGTGTACTATATCTCTTGTCTCAATGGATCTCCAGTGTACTCTATCTCTTGCCTCAATGAATCTCCAGTGTACTCTATCTCTTGCCTCAATGGATTTCCAGTGTACTCTATCTTTTGCCATAACGGTGCAATCTGAGAGGCTTTTTTCCAGTCCATCTCCTGATGTTATCGACCCACTTAAAACGTTGTGTGCCTCTTGAACGACTGCCTTCCACCCTACCCTCCAGTATGTATTGTTATATGACCAAAAAACGTAATTGTCTAACCCTGATTTCGGTCATTAATTCTCTTTTCCCCCCTAACTTTTTAAATACCTCCAAATTTTTTTTCTTCTCTTTCAAAGAAATGCGACCTCATACCCACATTTCGAAGGCTTCAATACTTTTTTTCCAACTCTTTATTCAGTGTCCATGTTTCTGCGCCATAAAGTAATGACGCGTTTCATAACACCTGACAATTCTCATTTTCAAATTCTGATTGATCTATTTTGATGTCAGTATGTGTCGCATGCTGTCGAATGCCATATTGGACATACCTTTATGATTTCTTTTTCACAGCTGCCTTCTTCCGTTATTATATGACCAAAACAGGAGAAACTCTGTACCTGTTCCGGTAGTTGATCTTTTATTTTTATCTCGTACATATATTCTTGTCACTTTTCCCAATTATCATAGTCTTTGTTTTCTTTATGTTTGTGTATAATCCAAAATCTTGACTTATTGTGTATATTGTTGTCACAAGCTCCTGGAATTCTTGCTCAATTTTTTGCTATCAAAACTGTACCATCTGAATATCTACGATATTTTTATTGCCACTCCTCCAATGACAAGTCATTGCATCACCTCTATATATTTGAATATTTGTTATGTGTTGATATTAAAAAGGCAAGGGAATATACACATCCCCGTCTCACTCTTTTTTTAAATTTAAATTTTATTTTACGTGTTTGCCTCACTAGTTTCTACTGGCGGAGGGGCGCATACTCCACCATAGACCGTGGTCAATTTTTGCGATATTAAGACGCATAAACTAGTCCTTGTATGTAAGTGTGCATCTGTATGTACCTATGCTAGGTTTGTGCGCTCTCAGAAGCCAGCCCAACCAAAGTGCAATGGAAGGGTTTCACCCTGAGAGCGCGTGCGAAAGTTGTGCAAGAGTGTGATTGTGGAAACTTTGTTATCACCCCTAAACCACTCGAGAAACTTCCATAGGCAGATGGGACAAAACAATAGAAAACACAATAACAAAACTTTGTTTGTTTAAAGGTTTGGATTTCTGGACTCTGCTGGCCATGATGCGCACCTTTTAACTCCCAGAACGGAGTCTTTTGGGTTATATCATTACAGACCTTAAGTGGTTATATCATTACATCCAGGACACTTAAGTGGAAGGCGGCCGGCTACAGCGGAAGAGCTAGGACATCACCACGTGTAGCCCATAGTTAACAATGGAAGCACATGTCTCAGACAATCTGAATACCCGTAAGAGAGGACTAAAAATAAGAACACGGAATGTCCGTACACTTCACCAAGCCGGAAAACTTGAGAACTTGATTACAAAAGCATAGATAATTTTGGTGTGACAGAAACAAGATGGAAAGATACTGGGTACACACAGAAAGATAAATACATTTTCATACATTTAGGAGGCGAACAGCATACAAAAGGTGTCGGTGTATTATTAAAGAAAGAATTATCAAAATACATATGTGGATACTGGACACACAACGATCGAATGATGCTACTGAAATTCAGAGCCAGACCATTTAATATGTCCATTTTACAAACAGGTGCACCAACCTCAGATTATAGCGAAGAGCAATTAGATTCATATTATGAAGACGTGAAGCAGTTACTTAACACATAGCCTTCAACAGATATACTAATTGTTATGGGCGACATGAATGCTAAGGTAGGAAAAGGGGAAAATTAAAACATCGTTGGAAAACATGGAATTGGAACAAAGAATGAAAGAGGAGAAAGAATTATATAATTCTGAGAGGAAAACAAACTTAGTATTTGTAAAACTTTTTTAAACACCATATTAGAAAATTATATGCCCGGAAAAGCTCAGGTGATAGGATAAGAAATCAAATTGATTTTATTATGATCAGACAGATTTAGAAATATTGTAAAAAACACCAAGACATACCCAGGAGCAGACATCAATTCAGATCACAATCCAGTATGTATCAAAGTGCATATTAAACTCAAAATCACAGTGTAGAAGGACAACGACACTTAATAAAGACAGGCCAGCGTTAAAACAACCAGATATACGACAAAAGTACGAGTTAGCAGTAAAGAAGGTGTATGAAAACTTACAATCAGAGGATAAGAAAGGAAACACTAAGCGGAGAATAAACACTAAATGGGAACGTATAAAAAACAGTATCCAAGTAGCAAATAAATCATTACCAGATAAAGAACTTGGGAAAAACCAAGAATGGATGACAGATGACATCTTAACTAAAATGGCAGATAGAAAGAAAGTTAAAAACACTCCTGCATATTCATCACTATACAAAGAGATACGTGCAACATGCAGGCTGGGAAAGTATAGTGGTTGGAAGAAAAATGCAAGATAATTGAAGACATTGGACTAAAACGGAATACCAGAGAAATGCATATAAAAGTAACGAAAACAACAAACAAGACACAGGTAACCCAGAGTAGGGGACGTATCCGAGATAAGGATGGTGCCATTTTGATGGAAGAGAATGACATATCAAACAGATGGGCGGAATATACAAGGACACTTTTTGAGGACAGCCGCGAAGTTAAACCATCAACATATAATACCGAAGGACTCAGCATCCTAAGATCAGAAGTGGTAGATGTGATAAAAGCTTTGGGAAAAGGGAAAGCCACAGGCCGAACTCCATAAACATAGAAATGATAGTGGCCCTTGAGGAATTTGGTATAAATATACTTACTGATCTGTGTAATGACATATACAATACTGGATACATACGAACAGACCTGAAAACATCTACGTTTATAACACTCCCAAAAAAAACTTCATGCAACAGAATGTTCAGACTTTAGAACAATAAGTCTAATGAGTTACGAAATTAAAATGCTACTCAAGATCATACAAAAGAGAGTAAGAGGTAAAATAGAGACGACAGTTTCAAAATAATTATTTGGTTTTCGGAAGTTTCATGGAATAAGGGAAGCAATTTTCTGTTTGCAAACGTTGACATAAAAATATATAGAAATACATAATCCAACAGAGTTCAACATGAAAAATTAATTAAATGTCTCCAATAAATAGGTCTAGATAGTAAAGACATGACTGCTCCGAAATCTGTACTGGGAATAAACTTCTACAGTAAAATTAGGAAAGTTATGCTCTCCAAGTATAGATGTAAAAAGATGAATGAGACAATGATGCGTGTTATCCACTTGTCTTTTTAATATCTACACAGAACAAATATTCAAACAGATAGAGGGGATGCCAGGACTTGTCATTGCAGGAGTGGCAATGAACAATCTAAGATTTGCGGATGATACAGTTTTGATGGCAAAAAGTGAACAAGAATTACAGGAGCTTGTGACAACAATATACACAACAAGTCAAGAGTTTGGATTATTCATCAACATAAAGCAAACAAAGACTATCAAAATTGGGAAAAGTGACAAGAAACCATGCAAGCAGATAAAAATAAAAGATCAACTACTTGAACAGGTACAGAGTTTCTCCGATCTAGGTAAAATAATAACGGAAGAAGGCAGCTGTGAAAAATAAATCAGAAAGAGAATAGGTATGGCCAAGATGGTATTCAGCAACATGCGACACATACTGACATCCAAACAGATCAATCAGAATTTGAAAATGAGAATTGTCAGGTGTTATGTATACTCGTCACTACTTTATGGCGCAGAAACATGGACACTGAATAACAAGTTGTAAAAGAGTATTGAAGCCTTCGAAATGTGGGTATATAGAAGATGTGGTCGCTTTTCTTGGAAAGAGAAGAATACAAATTTGGAGGTATTGAAAAAGTTTGGGGTGAAAGGAGAATTAATGACCGAAATCAGGGTTAGACAGTCACGTTATTTTGGTCATATTACAAGACATACCTCCTTGTTGAAGACCATGCTGGAGGGTGGGGTGGAAGGCAGTCGTTCTAGAGGCAGACAACGTTGTAAGTGGGTGGATAACATCAGGAGATGGACTGGAAAAAGTATTTCTGATTGTACAATTACGGCAAGATATACTCTGGAGAACCATTGCAGAAGATGGCACCTGAACTGAACTTTACAGACTTAGGAAAGGAAAAGATAAAACTCAAGTATTAACAACGGGAACATACTTCAACAACTTCTATGCAGAAGCAGTAGCACTGCAGGCTGCAGCTGAGCTTGTAATTCAAGATAAAGATATCCACTAAGAAAATATAGTATACTTTACTGATACCTCGTCAGTATTAGCAGCACTAAAACAACACAAAAATTAAGATCTCAAGTAATATGTGTACTCTCTGACACAGCTCTCAGAAGAATAACCAAGGTCGATCGTACAGTGGATCCCATCGCACTGCAATATTGAAGGCAATAAAGCCATAGACAAACTAGCAAATTGTGGAGCAACATCCCCAAAAACAGACCTGAGCATCACAAATAATTAGGACAAGATCCCAAATAAAGCCACTTCAGGTAGAAATAGGCTGATCAACACCTATACTTCCGAAAAGACCGCTACCTTAATTTAACTAGAGAATAGCAAGTCGCCATCTTCCAACTGAGAACTGGGCATATCAGACTTAAGGGTTATCTTTACAACAAAATGAAGATTGGGACAGATGACAGGTGTACACATGGGAAGCATACCATAGCCGTGAAACACATCCTACAAAGCTGCACGCTCACACAGAAAGAAAGAGAACAATACTGGCCTCGCAAGCAAGACACATATGAGATAAAAGCTGTATAGAGATAAAAACAACCTTACAAACAACGGTGTCCTTTGTAAGAGAAACCGAGACATTGATCTGAGGATGAACGAAGAAGAAGAAGAAGATCAAGACGTATTGGCCAGTGTATGGACGTGCATGTGTATCTGCTTGCTGTGTGAGCGAATTTGTCAAAAAGACCGGAGTAAGGGCAATAAATACCAGAACCAGACAAAACAAGGCGTTCATATTTAGGTCACGCCAGTCAAGCATGAATGAATGAATGGCTGAAGATGTTTCTATTTGAGGCCGTGCACGTTTGACGTGGACGAAAGTGTAAGGGCTTGTTATGGGCCGTTTAATATTGGCAGTTGGTGATCCTGTATGATACTGGTTCTCACCCTGTGGTCCTTGAAATATCCTGTTTGAGTCCATGAAGTGTCATGTTGTGGGTTTCAAAAAAATTTTTTTTTGCTTTCACCTGTTTTCTCTTTCTTCTTCTTCTGCGTTTGTTCTCAATTTCCCGCTACCATGCCCTGAATGGGGGATGGCGTGGACTAGTGGTTAAGTGACACTGCTCACAATCCGAAGGTGCTGGGTTCGATCCCAATCACAGCACCGGCCGTTACCCCAGTGAAGCAAATCTTTAGAAAATGCAGGAGGAAGTAGACCCTAATTTAAAATGCATGCTGAAGTCAGATGCATTTGGCCAACAGGCGCAAAATAGAAACCACAGTGCAACGCACACCACCCTGGAGAATAAAGAAATAAGGCGAACAAAAACCAAAACAAACAAAAAAAGGCCTAAACAGGGCTTTGCAAGTAGCAGGATGTAGTCCGGAGAAGGGAATGCGTCGTGTCGTTAGTTTACAGCTTGACTGCGATATTTGCACCTTTCGACACATCCGTCTTCTGCAGACCTTATTTCTCTAATCCCCAAGGTGGTGTGCTTTGCACTATGTTTTTATATTGCGCCTGTCGGCCCAGTGCATCCGACTTTGGCATGCATTTTATGTAAAGGCCTACTTCCTCCTGCATTTTATAATGGTTAGCTTCCCTGGGGTAACGACCGGTGCTCTGATAGGGAGCAAACTCAGTACCTTCAGATCGTGTCCCTTAACCACTAGCCCACGCCATGCCCTACATTGGGGGTATTAATAAATCCTGTTGGGAGTAAATGTCCTGCTGTGGGCCGTTGTGGGCTAAGAGTGTGAAGCTTCCTTTTGGGGGTTAGCGAAGTGCCATAAGGGCTTATGAACTGTCTTGTTTGTGGTCTATGAAGTCTGCTTTGGGGTCCTTAAAGTGTTATGTTGAGAATCCACGAAGTGTCCGATTTGAGTCTATGAAATGTCTTGTTGGGATCCTTAAAGTGTTAAGTTGGGAATCCATGCAGTGTCTTGTTGGGGTCCTTAAAGTGTTATGTTGGGAATCCATGCAGTGTCTTGTTGGGGTCCTTAAAGTGTTATGTTGGGAATCCATGCAGTGTCAGATTAGGGTCTGTAAAGTGTCCGGCTGGGATCCATGAAGTATCCTGTTAGGAGTCCATGAATTGTTATGTTGGTGTCCATGAAGGTTGATCAGGCAGTCTGTTCCTGGCGACTTTCTCATTTTCAGTTTGGATATTGCAAACTCCAGTTCTTTGTATGTGATTGGTGTCTCCATAACTTCGGGCATGGCACCATCTCGCTCTGTATTTTGTCGTTCCTCACGAACACTTTGTTGTTTCTCTCTGTCTACTTCAATGTTGCTATCTTTTGCAAAAGAGTCCGCAAAGTAATCAGCGGCTTGTTTGCCTGTGAGGATGTTTCCATCTTTGTTTAATGTAGTTTTTGTGTTTTTCTGTGCACCCTCATCATTAAGTTGGTTTACCAACTTCCACAGTTTCCTAGTATCCTTTTCAATGTATCTGTTTTCTCCCTCCAACTTCTTCTTCTAGCCTGCAACTTTTCCCTTTGAAATTTGGCCTTAGCATGTTGATATTTTTTGTGGTGTTCTTGACATGGACTAATCTCTGCTTGCTTTCTAGATGTTTCTACCTCGTTTTGCAGTTGTTCTAATTCCCTATTCCAGTATGGCCTATATTGTTTGCGGGCCCCTCTAGGTATTGTTTCATGGGCAGCCTGTAGTATGCATCTGCTGAAATTATAGACTACCTTATTTATGTCTTCATCTGTTGTTAGATTTCTAGTCAGCACACTAGACCGATGCTGGTACATTGACCAGTCTGCCTTCCTGTAATTCCACCGAGGCAGGGTACTACTTTCCTTGACATATTCATTTTCAATAGTTAGAAATGCGCCAGAGTGTGAAGCGTCCTTTTGGGGGTTAGCGAAGTGCCCTAAGGGCTTATGAACTGTCTTGTTTGTGGTCCATGAAGTCTGCTTTGGGGTCTTTAAAGTGTTATGTTGGGAATCCACGAAGTGTCCGATTTGAGTCTATGAAGTGTCTTGTTGGGACCCTTAAAGTGTTAAGTTGGGAATCCATGCAGTGTCTTGTTGGGGTCCTTAAAGTGTTATGTTGGGAATCCATGCAGTGTCTTGTTGGGGTCCTTAAAGTGTTATGTTGGGAATCCATGCAGTGTCTTGTTGGGGTCCTTAAAGTGTTATGTTGGGAATCCATGCAGTGTCAGATTAGGGTCTGTAAAGTGTCCTGCTGGGATCCATGAAGTATCCTGTTAGGAGTCCATGAATTGTTATGTTGGTGTCCATGAAGGTTCAATGAAGTGGTCTACCGGAATCCATATCTGCTGTAGAGGGCCACGAAGTGTCACGTACAGGGTTAATGAACTATCGTGTTTGGGTCCTTAAAGTGTTGTTTTAGCGTCGTGTGTGTGTCCTAGATCTAAATATTTAAAAAAATCTTAACTTCATTATACTAGTTTGTATTCTTTGTGCTGCTATCACCATTCCGTCCGCAAGGATAGTTTAATGAGTGCCTGAAGGGTTCTCTGGGCAATTGTACTATGCTTGGCTTCATTTGCATGGTGCTCACTACTACGGGGATCACGTCGAGCCACATCTTGTCAGCCAGGCTGCCTTGAAAGCAGCATATTTCCAGGGAATGCTACATGGAAGAGAGATGGTTTTGGTCATTATATTGTCCCTGACGTGATAAGCTGGTCAGTATGTTGTGCCTGGCCAGGCCAGGCTAGCGTCTCAGTTCCCCGCAATTAAGGGTAATTTTGTACCAGTTACATACCATGAAAAGAAAAAGATGATTAAATCAATGTGAGAGCTTTCAACACAAATACAAAATAACTATCATAATATAAGTAAGCAAGAGCAGATTGTCATACTGCGCCTCAGAACGGGACACAACCGACTCTGCAGCCCCATATTTACAGAATTTAGGATTGGCAGCTCAAGTATGTGTACATGTGGACAGGCACCCAGACTGCGGAACATATACTTCAGGACTGTCCAGAGATACTGAGGCGGACATACCAGCCAAGAGAAACAACACTGGAAGGGACACTACATGGGCCTATGTGTGAACTGCAGAAGACAGTGAGGTTCGTACAAGAGACAACTTTGCAGATGTAGACATACTCCACGCGGCAGAAGAAAGTGAGGTTCATACAAGAGACAACTTTGCAGATGTAGACATACTCCACGCGGAAGAAGAAAGTGAGGTTCATACAAGAGACAACTTTGCAGATGTAGACATTCTCCAAGCGGCAGAAGAAAGTGAGGTTCATACAAGAGACACCTTTGCAGATGTAGACATACTCCAAGCGGCAGAAGAAAGTGAGGTTCATACAAGAGACACCTTTGCAGATGTAGACATACTCCAAGCGGCAGAAGAAAGTGAGGTTCATACAAGAGACAACTTTGCAGATGTAGACATACTCCAAGCGGCAGAAGAAAGTGAGGTTCATACAAGAGACAACTTTGCAGATGTAGACATACTCCAAGCGGCAGAAGAAAGTGAGGTTCATACAAGAGACAACTTTGCAGATGTAGACATACTCCAAGCGGCAGAAGAAAGTGAGGTTCATACAAGAGACAACTTTGCAGATGTAGACATACTCCAAGCGGCAGAAGAAAGTGAGGTTCATACAAGAGACAACTTTGCAGATGTAGACATACTCCAAGCGGCAGAAGAAAGTGAGGTTCATACAAGAGACAACTTTGCAGATGTAGACATACTTCAAGTGAATGAAAGAAGAAGTAGAAAGGTAATTTTTAGGCAGAAAGACCTGTGCTTATATACGAGGCGTGTTCAAATGAAACCGGACAAAACTGCAACAAGCGAACATACGTACGATGCACATGATGACGTCACTTCTGATGTAAACAGTACATACCAACCGTCAAGTTTGCAAAATTTCATTATCCTCTGACTCATAGTTTCCTCAGCAGACTGTTGAAAACATGGCGGTTGTGATACGGAATCCGTCCAGAGTTGATCAACGAGCGGAGATTCGGTTTCTAATAGCTGAAGGATTTTGACCAGTTGACATTCATCGCAGAATACAGGCAGTGTATGGTGACAAAAGTGTGTTTAGGACAACAGAGAAGAACTGGACATCGATGTTTAATAAGGACGTGAGTTAACGAAAGATCTTCCAAAACCAGGTCAGGCGCATTTTGTTGCGTTAACTCACGTCCTTCTTTAAACATTGTTGTCCAGTTCTTCTCTGTTGTCTTCGACACACTGTCTGCATTCTGCGATGAAGGTCAACTTGTCAACATCCTTCAGCTGTTAGAAGAAACTGAATCACCACTCGTTGATCAACTCTGGACAGATTCCGTATTACACCCACCATGTTTTCAATGATCTGCTGAGGAAACTATGAGTCGAAGGATAATGAAATTTTGCAAAACTGACGGTTGGTATGTACTGTTTACACCAAAAGTGACGTCATAATGCGCATTGTACGTATGTTCACTGGTTGCAGTTTGGTCCGGTTTCATTTGAACACACCTCGTATGCATACAAACCTCATGCAGTCACACCTGTAGACCATCGATTGTTACCTACAGTTGTGGATTATGTTTTTAGCAGTTCTTTGGTTGGTGGGGATGATGGGTTGTGACTTGTATGCTCCTATTTTTGTCAGTTAATCAGCACTCTGATTGCCTCTGATGCCTGGTATCCAGTGTAGTACGGGACTAATGTCATAGGATGCAGGTACTGTTATAGTTTTAAGAATAATTATTAGGGTTATCTCATATACTGGGATCCAGCTTCCGATGGCTGATGTTTCTTGTTTTAAACCTTCATAAGGTACTTCTTTGTCAAAAATACCACAATGAGCTGAGCCTTCATGAGGTACCGGTACTTTTTTGTCAAAAATACCACAAAGAGCTGAGCCTTCATGAGGTACCGGTACTTTTTTGTCAAAAATACCACAAAGAGCTGAGCCTTCATGAGGTACCGGTACTTTTTTGTCAAAAATACCACAATGAGCTGAGCCTTCATGAGGTACCGGTACTTTTTTGTCAAAAATACCACAATGAGCTGAGCCTTCATGAGGTACCGGTACTTTTTTGTCAAAAATACCACAAAGAGCTGAGCCTTCATGAGGTACCGGTACTTTTTTGTCAAAAATACCACAATGAGCTGAGCCTTTATGAGGTACCGGTACTTTTTTGTCAAAAATACCACAATGAGCTGAGCCTTCATGAGGTACCGGTACTTCTTTGTCAAAAATACCACAAAGAGCTGAGCCTTCATGAGGTACCGGTACTTCTTTGTCAAAAATACCACAAAGAACTGAGTCTTCATGAGGTACCGGTACTTCTTTGTCAAAAATACCACAAAGAGCTGAGCCTTCATGAGATACCGGTACTTCTTTGTCAAAAATACCACAAAGAGCTGAGCCTTCATGAGGTACCGGTACTTCTTTGTCAAAAATACCACAAAGAACTGAGTCTTCATGAGGTACCGGTACTTCTTTGTCAAAAATACCACAAAGAGCTGAGCCTTTATGAGGTACCGGTACTTCTTTGTCAAAAATACCACAAAGAGCTGAGCCTTCATGAGGTACCGGTACTTCTTTGTCAAAAATACCACAAAGAGCTGAGCCTTCATGAGGTACCGGTACTTCTTTGTCAAAAATACCACAATGAGCTGAGCCTTCATGAGGTACCGGTACTTCTTTGTCAAAAATACCATAAAGAGCTGAGCCTTCATGAGTTACCGGTACTTCTTTGCATGTTCTTCTGATACAAATGAGGAAGTGAGAAAGCATGATTGGCCATCACCAATACTATTCATGTACATGTTCTATGTAGATCCTAAAAACCTGAAGATGGAACTTCATTCAAAATCTGGTTCATTCTTTTCAGAAGAAAGCTTACTTACTATATCACTTCTTCCTATAATAGGATGTAAATGTCATTCAAAAGTTTCTTCCATTTCCATAGCTGCCATTTCTCTAAGCACAGCAGGACTGCTAGGATGTTGTAGAGTTGGCCTCTTTCCCTAAACTTATCAAACAGTCCTTGCTAGCTGCTTCATCCTAAACTTTAATGTTGTAGAGTTGGCCTTCCGGTTGTGAGCCGTGTCACTAAACCACTAGCCCATGCCGTTCCCCAGACCCTAAACTTTGATGTTGTAGAGTTTACCTCTTTCCCATAAACTTATCAAATCAGCCCCTGCTAGATGCTTCACCCTAAATGTCAATCCTGCTATATGGCTCGGAGGCATGGTATGTGTGTGACTATGGCATCACATCCAGATGGCAGACCTTCTGTGTACTCTTCATGTTAGACGATCAGAGGTAAAGACAAACACAGATCTTTGGGTATTGTTGTTGTTTGCCCACAATGAGTAGGATTACTCTTTTGTGTGCACTGAAAAGGACATTAAGTGACGGGTTGTCATAGCTTTCCTCACATCCCGAGCCTATTGATGAAGGTAAACTGGAATTCTCCATGCGGTTGTGCTATGCTTGGCTTCATCTGCGCGTCGCTCACTACCAGAACAGCCTGTTTCCAGGAAGGGCTATGAGGAAGTCAAGGTGAGAGTCTTGGCCAATATATTTTGCCTGACCCTGACTAACGTGTCTGATCAGTAAATTTTGCCTGACCCTGACATGTCTGATCAGTATATTTTGCCTGACCCTGACTAACATGTCTGATCAGTATATTTTGCCTGATCCTGACATGTCTGATCAGTATATTTTGCCTGACCCTGTCTAACATGTCTGATCAGTATATTTTGCCTGACCCTGACATGTCTGATCAGTATATTTTGCCTGACCAGACATTAGTCTTCCTCCCCAGATCTGTGGGTAAGAATACAGCAACAACCAAAAGAGCAGAAGATTAAGGAAAGAAAGTGGGGATGGATAGATAGGACATACTCTGAGAAAGAAGCCGGACAATATATGCAGGCAAGCAGTGGATTGGAACCCTATTGGAAAAGGATGGGTGAGAGGATCAAGAAACACCTGGTAAAGAAGGAAGGAAGACTAACGTCTGGTCAGGCACAACATACTGATCAGACATGTTAGTCAGGGTCAGGCAAAATATGCTGGCAAAGGTCCTTACCTTAGTTTCCCCATAACCCTCCCTGGAAATGGGCTGTTTATATGGCAGCCTGGCTAACAAGGTGAGGGATCAACATGATCTCTTCATCAGTACGCTTGGGATGTTAGAAAAGCTACGACAAACCACCACTCAACGTCCTTTTTAGGGCGCACAAAAAAGTAATCCTATTCATTGTGGGCATTCAACAACAACTTGGTGATGAATAGATGGAGAGGAAGCAAGCTCAGTCGGAATCTCATGGGTGGATCTCGAGAAGGTGTAAACAGTATAGGAACCAATGAAGAGCATCTACTGCAGCCCAATGTTCCTAAGGTAACCAAACAAACAAATCTTTATGATGAATGAAATATGTCGTAGCACGGAGCAAGCCTAGTACCTTTGTTATGAGAAGCAACGACTCTGCCATACAGACATTATTTGTAACAAAATAATCACATACAAATTATTTTATTTGCACTCATACTAACATAATAAGTCGACCTCAATTTATTTGCAACAATTGTACATTATGCTATCAACTTTTTTTCACACACAAAAGACTTCTTAGACATGTTAAAAAAAGTTTAATCAACGAAATAAAACTTCACTAAACTTTGCTTGATTGAGATATACATGTCAACTTCTACAAGATCCCTGTCATTTTGTGTATGCTCTTTTTAGGCATTTTGCACCAGTATGTAACCATACACTGTATTGTACATTTTTTTTAAATTCCCAGTTTTTGTATGTTATATATTGCCGACTCTGTGCTACCAGTGCCAAACATGGCCTATGGCCATGGTGCGTGAGAGCAGAATTTTGACGTGTGAAATGTAATGTTTGAGGAAAGTCATATGTCTTACCAAGAGAGACAGAATGCGGAACGACGACATTAATAGTATGGTCGGCACTATGTTTTGTGCCAAATATATTTTGAGACAGAAAATAAGTTGGTTTGGTCATCTCATGAGAATGCACCCTCATCAACTTCCACTAATAGCTTACATCACTGGTAGATCTGGCTACAGGGCAAGAGGTTGGCCGTGAGGCAGGTGAATAGAAGACATTAGAGTGATTGTGCAGTGACACAGACTCACATTGACTGATGTAACACACAATAGACGACTTAAGCTCCACACGACGCTCAACGACACAAGTGGAAAGAAAACTAACTAAACTGTATATATATATGTGTGTGTGTGTGTGTCTTAGGTGACCTGTACTTCTATAGGGGCAGATGCCCCTGTGCAGGTCCCAGCCCTGGTATGAGCCAGGAGAAGGGTTTCCTGCTTAGCGAGCCAGGCTTGAGCAGCTTAATACTATGCTGCGTTGGAACAAGCATTTAAGAAAAGTGGTTAACCGATGTGCGAATCCATCTTAATAGACTCAAACACTAGAGCAAAGTAGACCCACAGCCTGTTAGGCACCATCTATGCTGCTCTAAACAAACACAAACCACCTAACCATGGACGGTGTTATGTCATACCACACAGTTAGTCGCCTCTTACAACATGCTCTCTGTGAGGCAGTGGTGCTATTCTTGTCCTTGTCATACACAAAGACCCCGGCACACCACTCGTGTGTGTGTATATATATATATATATATATATTATTTATGTGTATCTATATTATATATATACATATAATGAATGGATGGATCGGCGTGCATGCGTATGTATATATATATTGTGCGAGTGTTACCAGCACTTACTGCGAAGAACGGACAATCATTGGAGCACAGCAACAGCAATATGGCACCCCAGAAACAAGAAACAACCACCAACATGTTGGTTCGACTCCCTTGCATCTTGCAACAACATTCACGATGCCACAGATGGGCGACTCATTATATTATCCACTGGTCCACGACAGAGACAGTTGGAAGAGAAGTTGGGAGGGATCATCCAGTAATTATAGTTACTTGTTCCGACATATTCATTTCTGCTCATTGTATCGTTCACACTTGCACCCCCCCCCCCCTCCCCATTTCCAGCAGTGTATTAATCAAGTGTGGTTATTTTCCCTTTGATCTTGTTTTGGCTGGTCTGGTGTACTAGTTTTGGTTGGTCAAGTGTACATGTTATTGCTGGTTTGGTGTACAGGTTTTAGTTGATCTAGTGCTCAAGTTTTCATTGGCTGAAGTTGACAAGTATGTTGATTAGTATTTGGACATACCTTTTATAAACTCTCTGGTTCCACGTTAAAGTGATACCTAACAATATCTGAATTCATATCCAGCTTGTCTGTTAACTTTTTCAAAAGGTCCAGAAAATCCTGGGAAACAGGAACTACTATTTTTGGGATGTAGGTCTTCTCACTGCTCAAAATATCCAGGCCTGCATCATTTAGAAGCTTGGTGACTTTCGTCACATCCATTGGGCCACAAACAAACTGTTAACAAACCAAATAATAATGGTACATAAATTTGGAAAGACAATAGAAAATCAATTATAAAGATTATAATGTTGCTGACAACTGCTATCAGCTTTCAAATATGTCCTAGAACTGACATCCTCAACCTAGTGCTCGTGAGCACCAAGATCCTTTTTTAATGACATTTGGTGCTCGTGTCATGTAAGTAAAATAGTGCTCACGAGCACCAACGCTTATGAGGCCCGTTTTTCAATTCAAACTTTGTTTTGCAAACCAAAACAAATAATTACAACTCAAAAGTTGTTGAGTTGCGCATTTTCTGCCAGTGAATGTGTTCTGAAAAAATTCTCAATGCTGACTTGATTCGAGGGTTTCCCCGATGCTGGTCAGGGTTAGCATTGTGTTGCAGCACAGGTACTTGAATTGATAGATTTCCATTAGTGCTGAAATATTTGCCTGAAAAGGAGAAATGCATAACCTTTTGGGGAGCAAAAGATACAAAGAGGTTCCAAAGTGTTTTCGGAGTGTTTCTCTCAAATGTCTATCTTTGCTCGGGGCAACCTACCTGTGTGAAAAAAAGCTTTCTCACTTATGAAATACCTCAAGAACAAAGCACAATCATGATTAACTGATTCACATTTGCAAGACTGTACTCGTGTAGCTACAAGCGACTTGGTGAGTGTTTTTAAAATGTAATATGTTTTCAAAAATGAAACCCATTAGATTGTATGGTGCTCGGCCACTTAATATTACACGTGAACGGTGCTCGCAAACTTAAAAGGTTGAGAACACCTGCCCTAGAAGGACCTAGCAATTAAACTTCCTGTGTGGGTCCCGAGGCTTCTTACCGAGGAGAAATAAATGTTGAGCAACATTCACTTCTACAAAGAACTCAGATTAGATGGACAGGACTTATTTTCTATGCTTGATGAGTGCTGCACTATGCAGCTGCTTTACAGAAAACTCCGAAACAGGCAGACGCTCATCAGGGGGAAAAAAGAAATGCTAAAGACACATATAAAAAAATGTCTTTAAGGGCTTCAACACTAATGTCACTTCCTTGGAGACACTTGATCCGAACCTTTCCACCTTGTATGCTAACATCACACAAGGTACTCAGATCACCAATCAGAATGCCATCATCACGGTTGAGAGATAGCGAGCTGTCTGAAAAAACAGGATGCAGGATGACCCCAAAGCCAACTCCTCAAATGTATGTTCCACATGTGAAAGAGTCTGCGGTGCCAGGATTGAACTTTACAGTCATTTGAGAACACATCTGACAGCACAAGTCTAAAGCTGTCGTCATCTTCACTTACGATGGGCAACTATTATTACTAAAAGGCGACTGAGTGAGGTTGTGCATGAGACATGCAACCTCATCATGTGAAAAAAGTGCCACAGAAACTACAATTGCAAGAGCATATTCATATTTTGATGTAGACTTCCTGCAAGGTGGCTTCATGCTCCTAAAGGCAAAAGTGGTGCAATTGAAAATACATTTGTCGGGTATTCTTTCTCTCTTTCTGGTGTTTGTCCTGAAAAAAAACTTTGTGGTATAGTTCTCAGTAAAGTTGCAATATCTGCACTGATTGATCCAACACTTTTGGTTTCAGCATGCTATTTTTTGGACACAGTTTACCTTCTCTCTGTGATCCCTATTCTCTTAGCCAAACTACAATAACACTGCCACTTGGCGACAGAATAAGGTCTAGATCAGCTATGGTGTTCGCTGACCCTGAAGCACACAGCCAGCTACGAGAGATTGAAGTGGCATAAGATCACTAGCATGGAACTGTTGGAAAGAACTAGGCAGTTATCAGTGAAACACGGTGTGAGGAAATGGACCTGCGCTGGATAGAAAATACAGTAACCCTTTGAACCCGTGACACCCATACACCAATGTGTGTAAATACCCCATTCCCAGAGCCACCCATGATTTGATGTGAAGGGTGGGATCATTATTTTAAGGCATATTTTGGACAGTACTGCTTGGAAATTTGTCATAATATCATTATGTCTACACAGAACACACATTTCCGAAGATAAAAAAAATATTGGCAGTCACGTACTTTGCATTTTTCATGATGTTTTTGCTGATTTTCATGATAGAAAGTAACTTTGAAAACGAGGGTAATGTCCATTCTTAAAGGATAACAACCGGACAAGCTGTTGAATGTAGTCTCAAAGATTTGGAGGCTGGATTTAGATGGTGATTATTTTTAAAAGGAAAAGTGATTATTTGAATGACAACACGTGAGATTCGGATTATGATCAAGATGGATCTGTTCTTATCTCTCAGAGGATCAGCCTATGGTTCGAGGTAGGGGCGCAGACGCATCAAGAGTATTGTATCAAGTAAATTTGACACAACTAGATCTACAATAAATTAATTCCACAATCTACTATGGTCTGTTGGGGGTCTTTGTATATGACAAGGACAAGAATAGCACCACTGCCTTACAGAGAGCATATCGTAAGAGGTGACTAAATGTGTCACGTGGTATAACACCGGCCATAGTTAGATCATTTGTTAAGAGCAGCATAGATTGCGCCTTACAGGCTGCAGGTCTACTTTGCTCTAGTGTCTATTAAGGTGGATTGGCACATCGATCAACTACCCTCTGCGGCACTTGTGCCAACGCAGTGGAGTAATAAACTGCTCGAGCATAGCCCGCTAGGCAGGTAATCCTCCTCCCGGCTACATCCACATCATACCAGAGCTGGGACCTACACATGGGTATCCGCCCCTGTAGGAGTACAGGTCCACTAAGAACTAAGAACAACCTACTGACATAACAAATAGATACATTAGAGATAATCAGCTCAGCCAATTTGAGATAGATCAGCGCACACAGTTTTGTCATAGTTTTACTCAAATGTCTATCTTGTTTGTGTTTTCTCAGGAGCACATAGGAATGGGATTTTACAGACCAGGTGGTCAGGGTTCAGATGGTTAAGGAAATCTGTTGATAGCATTATAGGACAGTAATAATACTACCACTACCATGTCCAACTGCTGAGGCTATGTTCATGCGTAGCATGTCGACCAAAATCTCCATAGACTCCACAGGTGGAGCCTAGAACTCCACTGCCTCCAGATGAGAGCTGCGAGGAGTATGTGTTAGTCCAATTTCTGTGTCAGGATTTCTGTGTCTGTCTCCCTGTTCTTTAGTGTTCTGCCCCCGAGACCTCTGGATTGTTTCCACCTAGTCTGTGTGACCCTTGCTGTGCTGAAAATATGAAGTTGGGAAAGGTGTCGTGTAATCTCAGGAAAAGGGGGTGGGACCGAGCAGGGAAGTCCTTGAGTAGTGATAATCTAGACTGAATTCTTGGTGCAATTAAGTAGAACATTAAATGCCATATTGGACTGGTTTCCCACAGTTTTAGTCAGGCGTGAAATGCAGCATAACAAACAGGATAACTGATTGAAAGCACATAATTCTACAGAATAACGCCCTTTATACCACAGGGTGAAGGAGTTGTGAATTATAATCCGAACAGGAACTAGCAAACATCAGAAAATGACACAAACACCAGAGCAAGTCAAGAGCGCAGCGATTCAGGGGCAGCCATCTTACTTTGTTCTGAAATCCGGAAGGCAAGAGAAGTAGAAGGAGACCAAAATGTGCACAAAGAAGACGGCTCAAGACAAACAGGGAGGATGGGGACAAAGCTTGAGCGGATGGCATGGGACATGAAGACTTGGTGTATATTTGCTGAAGACCTGTACTCTACAGAGAGCTGAAATGTTTTGATTGATTAGGAGACTGAGCTGTCTCAAAACCAGGAAATTGAGCCAAGAACCTTTACCATAAGAAGCTAGTGCTCTAACCACAATGCTGCACATATTTTCTATCATGCTACACAGACTCTACCATGATTTCACAGGACATTTAATGATAGAAATAAACAATAACGATCTGCTGTTCATACCTGTAAATACAGCGACTCACTATCATGCTCCAGTGTGACATCTTCTGCTCCAGCAGTTATAGCCATTTCAACATATTTGTCCAAAGGAAATTTCTCAGGATCAGCTTGTGCAGTAGCCTGTTCTTCCTTTGATAGCTCAACCTCTATAACACCCTTGTGTTCAAACAGATCATCTGTAGGCGCATTTAGGTTGAATCTGAAGAAAAATGACAAGTAATACTGGATGTGAAGATTAGCTCCAGGGTCACATGCAACAGCTTGATCAATACCTGACCTCCCCTTTTTGTTATGCTTGTGGAAACAGGATGTGTTACAACAGCATGGTCAGTGAGGTAGGGATCAACATTGTGGTGAGCCTGAGAAGCCTGATCTACTGCACTGCAGTCAGGAGGGCCCAGCCCACCTTCTTCAATAGTAGTAAATGTAACCCCTTTTGACTAACTATAGAAGTCCCTTTCTGTCATGACTGACTATAGAACCCCCTTTCAGTCACGGCCGACCATAGAAGCCCCTTTCATTCAAGACCGACTATACAAGCCCCTTTCTGTCATGACTGACTATAGAAGCCCCTTTCAGTCACGACTGGCTATAGAAGCCCCTTTCATTCAAGACCGACTAAACAAGCCCCTTTCAGTCACGACTGGCTATAGAAGCCTCTTTCATTCAAGACCGACTATACAAGCCCCTTTCAGTCATGACTGGCTATAGAAGCCCCTTTCAGTCACGGCCGACTATAGAAGCCCCTTTCATTCAAGACAGACTATACAAGCCCCTTTCAGTTACGACTGACTATAGAAGCCTCTTTCAGTCATGACTGACTATAGGATGATACAACCTTGGAGTGGTACTCTCTAGTAATTATTTTTTTTGTTTCTTCTTGTGTTGTTTCATTTCTCCGTTTCGCAAGAGCTTCTTTTCATCCAGCATGAGGTGGCTTTCCAGGTTACATCCCCACTTGGATTGGTCTGCAACTTTGTCTTCCCAGGATGTAAGACTCATGTTCAGGGCCTTCATTTCACACTTACACACATCTTTGAATCTCAGCTGCGGTTGGTCAACTGTTCTCTTGCCATCCACCCATAGAGGATATTTTGGGGAATGCGACCATCTTCCATGTGGCGAACATAACCAAGTCATAATTTGTAGCAGTTCTGGGAGGATATGTATTTTGACTGTCAGATGTTCAGGCCCATTGATGATTCTGGAGGTTTCTATGGAGTTTTTTACTAATGTGATGATACCTCCTTTATGACCCTCCCTGTTCAACCTGTATGTTTCATATCCCCTAATGCCAAAATGTCTATCTGCATTTAGATGTGTTTCCTGTATGCACATGACATCTATCTTGTGCTCATTCAGGAAGTTGTGCAGTTCGAGCTTCTTCCTCATCACCCCCTCTGAGTTCCATTGTGCAATCTTTAGAGTTGTGTAGTCCAGTAGCTTTACTCTGCTTAATCCTGGTACACCGATACGCAGAGCTGTCATCAGTAGCTTGGGGGTGGATCCCTTCGAGGCTTGAGATCCTGGCGCTGCCTCCACCTGGTGACAGTCCATGACAGCAGACCCATATCTTGTGATATATCTGAGAATACTCATTAACCGTATATGCGTACATGTCCTTTTCCATTTCTGGGTACTCACGCCACTGTGGCTGGCATGTTCCGTCTTCAGTGGAGGAAGTTTTGGAGTCTTCCTATCCATGTCCCGGATCATCCAAACACTGTCTGGCGGACTTCAGTTGCTTTTCTTTTAACCAGGGTAGCTCCCTGGGTGTGACCTTGGTGGGGATGGGGTCATGTCCTAGCGCCAGGGGACCCAGCATCTGCCGGAGGGGCCACAGTCCCCCGAGGATTTCTGTTTGAGTTATCTCACCCATAACCTGCTATTTTAGGCATAGGGAGTCCGTTCTGTCATTGTCGGACCCAGCTAGTGGACCGCTCGAGAAGGTACGGTTGGCTTGATTGACAGAGGCATTTCTCATTTTTTAGTGAGACCTGTACCAATCCTTACACCCCTTTATGTGTTCATATCTTTATTTTATGTATTATTTCCTTCTTCTATGATTTGCTAGTTATGCTACAGAGACTTCCTTAAGAGTGTCTCTGATAAGTTTCAACATTGACGTCACACCGTTCCATCAGGAGGTAAGGTATTGAGATCACAGAGCGTTACTCCATCGCAGAGGTTCAGAGAAAGCAAGCCGCTCTAAACAGAACGCGTGATACTGCCATGTGTGTGTCCCGGATGTGACAAGGTCTGCCGTGCTAGGATTGATCTTTACAGTTATATGAGGATACATCTCGCAGCACAATCTTGATGTTGTCACCATTTTTGCTTCCAATGGGCAACTATTGGTATTATTGTTATTGGAGAGAAAAAAAAGAAGACAAGCTGAAGATATACTGTACTCACTATAGGGGACGACGTGGTCTAGTAATTAAGTGACACAGCGCACAACCCGAAGGTGCTGGGTTCGCTCCGCATCACAGCACCGGTCGTTACCTCGGGGAAGCAAACCCTTAGAAAATGCAGAAGGAAGCAGACTCTTACATAAAATGCATTCTGAAGTCAGATGCACTGGGTCGACAGGCACAAAATAAAAACACAGCGAAACGCACACCGCCTTGTGGAATAGAGAAATAAGGTGAACACAAAAAAAACTGTACTCACCCAAATCTTTTTACAGTTCCTTGTATTGTGGTTTTGGTGTGCACTGGCTTGAGAGAGAAGCACTCAATCATTATACCAGTGTTGGATGGACCTCGCCCACCAAAGGCTAATATAGATTTTGGATCCCTCAGTTTCATCTGCAAAGAACACAACTCAAGTATTTTATTTACACAAGACAAATAATATAGAATTCATTACCTTGTCTGTCTCAAGAGGAGAACTGAGACGTTTGTAGTCCAGTCAGGCACAAAATGCTGACCAGGATGTCACGTCAGGTTTCAATACATCGAACAAGACCGCAATTTCTCTTCCATGTAGCTTTACCTAGAAATAGGCTGTTTTCAAGGCAGCATGCTCGGAATGTAAGGAAAACTATAACCCGCCACTTAATGTCCATTTCAGGGTGCACAAAAGAGTAAACCTAATCATTGCGGGCATTCGCAAACAACAACAACAACTAAGCAAGAGGTCCGGTGCTCCCACACACTCTTTTGCTCAATTTGGATGCAGCTCATATACCGCAGAAACTCAGAGATGCCACCAATGTCCATGTGTATAAATGCAAGGACAATTGTTAATCTTGTTTTAACGATAGAGAAATCTCCCTCCTGTCAATTGCACAAAAAGTTCTGCTCGAGTCTTGCTCAACCACCTAACAAATCATTTTGAGCAGGAGCTGCTCCCAGATAGTCAGTGTAGCTTCAGAGCTGATCGCAGGACGGTTGACACATTTGAACTCGTAAAATACATGAGAAATGCCAGGAACAGCATCGCGGCTTGTACAGGACTTTTGTTGACCTGAACAAGGCCTTTGACACCGTCAGCAGGGACGGACTCTGGAAAATCTTGGCGAAATTTGACTATCCCAACAAATTTATCACAGATGTCCTCACTGTTAAGATCACTTAACGTCCTTTTCACGGCATACAAAAGAGTAAACTTACTCATTGTGGGCATTAAACATCAATGTCTGTCTAAAGAAAATGTGTGGCTGAAAGCACTTAACTATTCGTCTTTTTGTCTCTATCTCTTTGTTCTTTTTTTCTTCACTGATCATCCTGAACAGGATGGTTTGTTACGTTGTAGTTTTACAGTGATGCTGCGAAATATGTACTTTTTGACCCGACACATTCGGTTTCAACAAATCATTTTTTGACACCATTTCAATTATGATGCCACTAAACAGTCCTGTATTGCTTTTTTCTGCACTACCTCCCCATGCCAGGAGTGGGTAAGTTGGGCGTCTGCTGCCTTCGTTGGATGTGGTACTCGTTTTTTATGCTCCCTCTCCGGAATCTAACCCTGATTTCCCATTAGCTATTACAAACATGGTAGGTAGGCATATCACGTACCATTGACATTTGATCGAGCAGACATTTGAAAAATACATTGCTGGCACGTGAGGCCATGTGATCAACACAAAATTATCTAGAGTCACCAAGGAGGACACTGCAACCTCACAAGGGAAACAACAAATGGTTTTGAACTAATTAAAGGGTTCTTTTTGCTAGGGTCAGAGCTTGGTAAGCATGTATTAGCTCTAGAATAGCGAGTTTTCCAACAAGTTCATGTCATTGAAGGAACCTCAGCCGATTTAATGAACTGCGAGAAAGTGTAAACTTGGACATGCATGGCTTAATCTTTGAGACAAAAATACGACTACTGGCAGGATCAACCAGATAGCTGTCGGGGACACATGGATCAGATGGGAGGAATGGACCGAGCAGCTTGCTCACTTATTCACATTGGGACGGATAGTAGCACTCTGTACAGAAATGGCTCTATTTTGTCCCGATGATTTCCAACAGACAAATATTACCCCTGGCCGCCTGCTGACAAGACCTGCGTCAACAAGCCAGGTCTTTAGAACCAATTCTGACTTTCAATTTGCCAGTTACCAACTGTTTGAGAGGGAAAGACATAGGAACATCGAGATATGCTATACTGCCTGCCTTTATTGCACCAGACAAACTGACAACTTCTCAATACTGATATTTTCCTTATGAAACTTAGGGCCACCACTGCAATTGGCCCCATAGTGAAAGGTTGTGCCCAATCAAATGTAGAGGTGGTTTATGTAGAAATTTAGCTTTACATGACACAGGTTGCTAGCTGCATGCACTAACCTCTTTAGTTGCCTATTACGACATGCTTGGAAGGTTGCAGTGGATATATATGCTCTCCCGAATCAGAGATAAAAACATATATAGGTAATGGATCAGTGTCCATACTAGGACAAAAACAAGCCAACACCCACATGATGTCCTGTTTTCTGTTGTGATTTGTAGTTGTTTTCGTTCATTGTGTCCTAGGTGAAGGCCTTGTGTCTGTAGAGCGAGTGTCATTTTGTTTTTCCTGATCTAGTAAGGTCATTGAGTCATTAACTGTATATTTTTAATCTTGGCTAGGCTCTGTTCATTCTCAATCTCCCGCTACCAAACCCTGAAAGGGCTTAAGTAGCAGAATGTAGTCCAGGGAACAGGATGCGTTGTGTTGTAGTTTACAGCATGACTGCAGTATTTGCACCTTTTGGTCCAACACATCCGACTTCAGCAAGCATTTTTTGAGTACCGGATTAGCATTCCCTCTTTGATCCCTTCTCCTTAGCCAGTCTGCCCTGCTACAGCCTGTTATCCAGGATCACTGTGTGGAGGTGTAGAAGGGTCTTGGCAGCTTTGGTTCGCTGGCCCTGACGCTAGCAGTCAGCTATGGGTCGCTGACCACTGCAGATAATGCGCTCTGTTTTTAATCTCCTTTTTTACCTTTTGTACCATCGCAGCTTCATTTTATTTGTACCTGTATTTAAAGTGAAATTGTAATTTATGTTTTTTTTTCTTCTTCGGTGTTCGTCCTGAAAAGGACGTTATGATGTTTACAGCGAGGCTGCAACTCTCGGTCTGACACATACGGTTTCAGCTGGCTTTTTTTTAGTACAGGGTTTACCTTCCCACTGTGATCCTTATTCCCTTAGCCAGACTACACTAGCGCAGCCTGTATCCAGGGCGTAGCTTAGAGGCTGAATAGGGTCTCTCTGTGCAGCACAGAACTTGAACTTTCAGCTTTCTCTTCATTACTTCATTTGTCCACATGAGAGTGCCTTGGATGGTTGAGTTATATTTCTCCTTTTCATTGACTTGTTTATATATAAACAGGATTAACACTTTACAGTAGACATCAATGGCATGAAAACATAGGTTACAGTCCCATTTGGTAAGAGTCGGTATCTAACACTAACATTTTGTCATTTAGTTTAGTAAAAATTGTAACATATTTGGACTGTCCTAAAGATAGTCGAATATTTGCCATGTTACGCAGCTTTCGAGCTTTCGTTTAATGTAGAGTTATTTCAGTTTGGTGAATATTTATGTGTTCTGTTGATTTCTAAAGTTGTGTCAGTCTGCATGATGGAATTGGCAGTTCAAGAGTCAAGACATTACTTATTATTTAATTAGGTCAATGATCATGCATCTGGATTACACATGTTTTCAATACAAGTCCTATTCAGACTGAATTATTTTAAAAATTATGCTGTATTCCCAACCTACGCATTAATGGCATTATGTATTCTTCATGTCACAGATAGTTTAATTTAGGTACTTCAGTAAAATTGTCAAATTAACTTTATAGCATTACAAATACAATAGTTAGATAGGCTTAAAAAATGCAATTCGATGATGTATCAAACATGTCTGTACGTCAACCCCCCAAAAAAGGGTTATCGATGAAAATATAAAACTTGTGAGTTTGAAAAGTTTTGACCATAAAGTGTAGTTTATGGTAAAATTGCATTCATTTTCAATCATTTTCATTAAACTCCTTACATCTAAACTATACTTCATATCACCATCAAATTTATCAAAAGTACAGATAAATGGATGAAAAATTAAAAAATTCAATTGCTGTTCTGTCGAAGACAGGTACTTATTTAATTATGTATCTTAAGATCTTTAGAATTTGTTTAATATTAATTTATTTTATTTTGAACAAAAAATACCATACAGAGTTGAGACAGTTGCTGTGAGCTGTAAAAGACAAATTGACAAAATTAGACTGTAGAGAATTAAGTATCTGACCCCCATGCCTACACCTCCTTAGCGACCTCATATGAGATGAGTGGCATGTTACAGTGTTGCTACTCATTAATTCTCTTCCAGGCCAAACTTGACAATGAAACATATAAAAGCATGATGTAATTGTTTACCTGTCTGTCAATTGTATTATTAATAACATCATTAGTCAAATTATTTGCTCGTGCCCACTTGACCAGACTCGCCAGATCAGGGTTTAACTTTGGGTCTGTTTCTGAAGTCTTGTCTGCAAAAAGTTAAATCACATAAATAACCTGATAAATAAATATGTTAATTATCTAACATTAACATAAAACAATAGATAATTAAATAAACTGATAAACCATGCAATCCAAAATGAGTAAATCTTCTTCTAAGTGCATATTTACCTCATTTTGGGGAGAATCACATCTTTTAAACTCAGAGTTAAAGATATCAAAATAAGAATACAAAAGGTGACAGGAGATTTCATTGGACTGGGCGGGGATGGCGCGGGCTAGTGGTTAAGTGACACGGCTCACAAGCCGAAGGTGCTGGGTTCGATCCCCATCACAGTAACGGCCAGTACCCCGGGGAAGCAAACCCTTGGAAAATGCAGGGGGAAGTAGACCCTTGCATAAAATGCATGCCGAAGTCAGATGCACTGGGCCGACAGGCACAAAATAAAACCGCAGTGCAACGCACACCACCTTGACGAATAGAGAAATAAGGTGAACGCACAAAAAAAAATTGCACTGGGAATTTTATGGAAATCAAAATAAATTTAGTCTAATTACTGGACGACCCGTTCTTCAGCGAGGTTACACAGTTGCGCGTCCCAACTTCTCTCTCTTCCAGCGGTTTCTGTCTTGGGCCACGGTGGACCAGTGGATAATGAGTCGTCCATTTGTGGCATTGTAAATGTTGTTGCGGGATGCAAGGGAGTCGGACTAACATGTTGGTGGCCGTCTCTTATCTCTAGGGTTCTCCTCAGTCCAATACAAATACAAGTATCTTCAACTTCAATGTAAAGTGCATTCTATTGCATGGTTCTGAAATGTGGAGAGCAACAGAAACAACCCATACAAAAAAGTACAGAATTTCGTATATTGGTGCCTGCGCCAAATACAGAGATTAAAATAATATAAGATCACTAATGTCGAACGGCTGGAAAGAACCAGACGTATATCAGTGGAATATGACGAGAAAGAACTGGTATTGGGTAGGACATACAGTAAGATAACCAGTTGACAGCATTATACAACAGTCTCTGTTCTAGAATCCCTAGGGTAACTGGAGTTTGCAAAGACCTTTGATAGAGTACCTCATCAAAGATTATTTCGAAAGTTAAAATCACATGGAATAGGTGGAGAAGTTGCCAAATGGATTGAAAATTGGTTAATGGGAAGAAGGCAGAGGGTGGGCATAAATAAGGAGTACTCTGAGTGGTGTGAAGTGAAAAGTGGTGTGCCACAGGGCTCGATTTGGGGACCAATTTTGTTCTTGATATATATAAATGATTTGGACATTAATATGGGATCCATGATTGCAAAATTTGCTGATGACACAAAACTATGCAGTAGTGTCTCATCTAAAGCGGAAGTGGATATATTGAGGTCGGATTTAGATAAAATTTGAGAATGGTCTGTAAGCTGGCAAATGGAGTTTAATGTAGATAAATGTACAGTCATCCACATGGGTAGATCCAATATGGAACATAATTACAGAATGGGAGAGAACATCATTAGAAAGATAGATAAGGAAAGGGACCTAGGGGTTATAATAGATCATACAGGAAAGGTGAGTGAGCAAGTCAAGGTAGCAGTGAAAAAGGCAAATGCAATGTTAGGTATGATAAAAAGAAATATTAAACATAGGAGCAAGAAAGTGATAGTCAAACTGAATAAAGCTTTAGTTAGACCTAGATTAAAGTACTGTGTACAGGTTTGGAGTCGTTATCATTGAGGGGATATAAACATGCTGGAAAGAATTCAAAAAAGAGCAACAAAGCTGATAGTGGGATTCCAGAATTACAGTTAGAAAAGACTCAGAAAAACCAGCCTACAGTGTCTCGAAGAGAGAAGAATTCATGGTGACTTAATACAGGTTTATAAGATGATCAGAGGAATGGATAAATTAGACTATAACAAGTTTTTTAAAATACAGCCACCCACAATTACAAGAGGGCATAGCTACAAGCTGACTAAAGAGAGATCCAGATATTAGGAAATATTTTTTTAGTCAGAGACTGGTGTCTGCTTGGAATGCGTTGCCAGGGGAGGTAGTGGAGGCAGGGACAGTTAATGCATTTAAGAATAAACTGGATGCGCATAGCTTTTAGAGCAAGGTGATGTAAATGTAACTGGTTGTATACAGACTCTGCAGGGTCTTCTAAACCAGTATAAAGACATTAAGTTAAGTTAAGAGTAGAGATAGATCAAAACATCCACACAGTCGAGAGCTCGAGACAAACATAAGAGAAACAGAAGATGTGGTAAGAGCTAGAACAGATGGACGAGGACAGGACTTGTCATGCATTTGTGGATACCTGTGCTCCAAAGGGAATTGACAAGTTTTGATGATGATACTGTTTCAATGTGTACCAGTTTTGACTTACATAAACAATGATGATAAACACAGAGAAGCCAACTCTCAGAAACAAGACATCTAAGGAAGGCAGTTCTTAGTCGACCTGTACTTCAGACAGGGGCAGATGCCCCTATGCAGGCCCCCAGCTCTGTTGTGAAGGCCGGGAGAAGAATTTTCTGCTTAGCGGATTAGGCTCGGGCAGCTTAATACTCTGCTGCGAGTCCATCTTAATAGACTCAAACACTAGAGCAAAGTGGACCCGTAACCTGTTAGGCGCCATCTATGCTGCTCTAAACAAACCACCTAACCATGGCCGGTGTTATGTCATATCACACAGTTAGCCGCCTCTTACGACATGTTCTCTGTGAGGCAGTGGTGCTATTCTTGTCCTTGTTGTACATAAAGACCCCAGCAGACGACTTGGGAAGGCGGTTATAGTAACAAAGAGACAATGTATGTAATAAGATGATACACTATGGACTTTCTTCAGTGCTCATCCTGAAAAGGAGATTATGACGCTGTGTCGCAGTTTACATCGAGGCTGTGATATCTGTGTCTTTCAACCTGATACATTCGGTTTCAGCTTACTTTTTTGGGTACTGGGTTTGCCTTCCCACTGTGATGCCTATTCTCTTAGACAGACTACACTAGTGCAGCTTGTTTCCGGGGCTATCATCTAGAGGTGGAATTAGAGTCATGGTCAGTTCAGGTTCGCTGACAATGATGCAAGCAGCCAGCCATGTGTCGATGGCTGCTGTTGGCTCATTTACTGTGCTGCATCTTCGGCCTCATTATGGACCTTGACCTACAGTATCTATATTTCTGAGTGAAATAGTCCCAGTTGTGACTAGCTGGCAGAAGACCAGCCCACCTTGAAAAGTATAGGAAGCAAAGAGCAATGGATCCAGAAACTTGCAGGATAACTCAGGGTACTCTTTCTTTTCTTCCACTTTGTTCTCTCTCTTTATCTATCCTTCCATCCACCCACACAAAATAAATCCATCCATCCATATCTATCTATCTATCTGTCTGTCTGTCTATCTATCAATATCTATCTAGCTGTATGTCTGTCTGTCTATCTAAAACAACAGCTTTTTTTGTGTGAATCATTAAAGTTTGATGGGAGGACTTCAGACAATCTCTGAAGGACCAGTCTAGAGACTTGAATCATGCTAAAACAAATACATGAGATGATAGCAGTAATTTTCACTGGTTTGTCTCTATACTTAAGAGTAGAAGAAAGATATATAACAATCAAAAGTAGCTGGCAACTTTCATTCTGGAGACCGAGATTATTTCATATAGACTTTCTGGTATTTCCCCTGATCTATGGGTAGTAGACATTGAACACCCATGTGCAGTGTCGCACACTTTAGAACGTGCAGTTGGAAATCGAAAAGAATAGGCTTGATGGCCGCTGCCCGGGCAAAATTTAAGATTATGTTAAAAATCTACCAAATCTATTACAGGATTCTCGCTGTTGCTACGGAGTTCGTGCATCGTGCTGAGATTCTTCAAACTATGGAGAAGAACAGCGCACTTATGGATTAAACCATGTGCAATGACACTGATTCAACTAAACTAAACTTTCACTATAACAAAATAATCCAAATCATTTTATGCACGAGTGCTCTAATATTTCAAGCATCAATTAAGTGCTCACAAATTGTTCTCACTATATCTTTTCTGATGTTACATCTCTTTGTAATGCAGATAATAAAATAAATTCCCATTCTAATTTTAACTGAGCACATGAGTTCAATGTGCTTAAGCTAAAACAAAAGATTAACATTAAATTATTTCTAACATTTAAGAAATTATGAGGAAACAAATTTTATTTTGTCATTGACATTAAACATACAATTGTAACAGTTCCAGCCAGAGTATGAGCGTTTAGGGCAGGGGTGATGTGGTCAGCGACTCTGAGAACAAAGGTACTTGAATGTGTGCCAAAGTCACTCTCCGTCTCAACACTACGCCAAGGTCACTCACTGTCTTGACGCTAAGTCGACAAAGGAAAAACAGGGAATGGGTAGGAGCTGACCACCCCGGTTCCGATTTGAGTTGTGCGGGGTTAGTGATAGACAGAGGCCAGCAGATCTTGCTGCGACATTTTGAGTGACAGGAATTCAGAGTGATTCGTGCCAATAACAACTAAATGGATGTAGATCCAAACTAGAGGATGGCTGGGTCAGACATACCACAGAGGACCATTGGACAGCTCTGATACTGCTTGAGACTATATAATACTAGACAAAGCTTAACTCAGCAGACTGGCCATGGAGAAAGAGAGAGAGAGAGAGAGAGAGAGAGAGGGAGGGGAGGGAGAGAGAGAGAGACAGACATAAGTTTAGCTAGGTGTCTGTTTAGCTCACTGACTTTATAGAAGAGCGATTGATAGACTGTTTTACAAATGTCAGGGAGATAGAATAAAGTACAGGGTGACGGAACCAGCATACGCCTTTGAGTCTTGGCCAGTCGCTCTATAAGGTGTATGTTGGGCGCCCTGTGACTAGGAGAGATCTGGGTGTTTGTGTGCTGTGTGAAAGATGAATATTTTGGAGTGTGTGTATAAGCAGATCGATTGAGTGTGTGATCACATGTGAGTATACGTTGAATAGATTGAATGTATAATGTCAAGATCACCCGCCTGAGGAGATCTGAGTGTAGGTGAATGCACAAAATACGATCGTTGAGGGTGTAGATAAGGCGAGGGGAGTGTGCGGCCAGAACTGGGTTGGGGTAGTTTGGGGCAATATTCAATAGCTTATGCTTATAACCTTCGCGTAGTTATTAATAATAGATAAATTATGATATATTATTATTTAGTTAAGATGTATTTCTTGTGTTGTTCGTAATCCCTTTGCACTTACTATAATAGTTGTTGTATGAATATTATGTAATAAATCTGCCACCTGCTGCGTGCTATATTATTTGCGGTGTGTGGTCGTGAATGATGTGGATACATGTGGTAACATTCTAGATAGAAAAATCTCAGTGAAAACCTGGACTCCGCTACACAAAAACTGAATAATACTAAGACAGTAAAGACTCAAAAGCTATTAACAAACTCAATACTTTAGAGAAAATATTCAAGTACCTAATATAAACTGTACTTTTCGGGCCAGTAAGCAACTTTTTATGCTTTTCTCTCGGTCAGTGGCTGCCTTTATATGTTTGATGTTCTGCCATTTAGCATGTCCTGCTTCAAGGTAGCAACTGGAATGAATCAATCTAACACAGCCCACTTTCTTTGCTAACTCTGTCTTATGGCTTCGACATCTAGATGATAGGGTGGATGCAAGTCTTGTGTGCTGACTAGGTCGACTAGTATTGAGTAATTGAATCAAACATCCAGGTAAAACTTGAAATCTTCTCATGTAGATGTATCTATGGAAACTTGCTAGGCATTGAGATGTCATTTCCATGATAGACACATTCAATTTTCCTAGACAGATGGAAGAAATAATTATCAAATCTCATTTTCTTTACTTTCTTTTAGTGTTAGGATACATGTGACTGGGTTTTAATAAAATTCTTATATATATATATATATATATATATACATACACACATCATACATACACACATACATATACGCACACACACATATACACATCATACACATGTACGCACACATATACACATACGCACGCACACACACTGTCTGCCTCTGGTGCCAGAGGTGGAGACCAGGTTTTTACGCATGGATATTCTGGTAAAAATTCCCCTGATCTCTGGGTAGTGAGATCGGACTCCCATGTTCAGTGTCGAGCCCGTTAAAAATTCCTTGGCCATTAGAAATAGAAAAGATTAGGCTTAATGGTCGCAGCCCGGACAAAAATTCTAACTTCTAGTCAAAGATCTACCCAAATTATTTGTACCTTCACTTCAAATTATGCTAGTGGTTAAATGACACGTCTCACAAGCTGAAGGTGCTGGGTTTGCTCCACGATCACAGCACCCGCCACTACCCCGGGGAAGCAAGCCCTTAGAAAATGCAGGAGGAAGCAGACCCTTACATAAAATGCATGCCGAAGTCGGATGCACTGGGCCAACAGGCACAAAATAAAAACATATTGCAACGCACACCACATTGGCAAATGGAGAAATAATGTGAAAGCAAAAGAATGCTTTTTAAAAAATGTGTACCTTCCCTCAGGCTTAGTAAACCTTGTGTTTGAGTCACTTGGTTATTAGTCCACTGACTTAAACACAACATCATAAGGAAATGAAAAAAAAAAAATTTTTACTTATTTTTTTGCTTATTGCTTCTGCTTTGTAGTGCAAGGTCAAGGCTAACCACTGTTTTTTTTAAGTGGCAGGCAACTAATCACTTAATTGCAGTGCTTCAATTCTGACACTTCTTCTTCTTCTGCGTTTGTTCTCATTCTCCCGCTACCTAACCCTAAAATGGCTTAAGTAGCAGAATGTAGTCCAGAGAATGGAATGCGTTGTGTCTTAGTTTAAAGCTTGACTGCGATATTTGCACATTTCGGTCCAACACATCCGACTTCAGCAAGCATTTTTTTAGTACCGGGTTAGCATTCCCTCTTCGATCCCTTCTCCTTAGCCAGTCTGCCCTGATGCAGCCTGTTATCCAGGGTCACCGCGTAGAGGTGTAGAAGGGTCTTGGCAGCTCTGGTTCACTGGCCCTGACCCTAGCAGTCAGCTATGGGTCGCTGACCACTGCAGCTCATGCACTGCTCAGCGTCTTGATCCCAATTCTGACATTTAACATCCTGGTTTTGTTCAAACAAAGATCATATTTAATTGAACAATTTCATCTTTTGAAAGGCTATGGTGCTAAAAAGTTAGTTAAAGAGTTTCATGAGAAGAAATGGCAGGTGCGCAGCTTCTACAGAAGCTAAAGGAAACTGATCGTCGAGTGGGTAGTGGAAGACCATGAACTACAAGGACACGGGAGAATATAAATGCTGCTCATGAACTCATTGTCAGTCATGAACGTCAGTTGTGTGCCTTATTCACAATGACCTGCAATTGAAGCGTGTGAAGAAAAAGCGCACTCAACAGCTCACAGCAACAAATTGGTTAAATCGTCAAAAGTGCTCGCAGCAAATACTGGACACATTCTCAGACCATGAAGCTGGCAATGTTTTCTTGATCGACAAAAAAGCGTTAACTATGGCTCCATCAATAAATGCACAAAATGATCATATATGTTCCTGTAGTGTAGTAACTAAGAAGCGTAATATAAATCCAAATCGTCTCCTTCTCAGTTGTTCCACTTTCAGCAAGTATGGTCTCAGTCGCAGTCTCTAAACTTGGCTGTACCAACCTCATTTTCATTTAACCTAGATTCAAAATTAATGGACAGTACTATCAAAATGTGTTGCTGATGTAGGAACTGTTTCCAGTAATCCGCAGTATTACAGAAGATGGGTTTGTATTCCAGCTAGATAACGTGCATGCACATCGTGCTCGTGAGACAGTCACTCCTCTACATCAGTGAAACACCTCAGTTCATTGGTCCCAACAATAACAACAGGCAAGAGCAGATTGTCATACTGTGCCTCAGAACAAGACAAAACTCACTTTGCAGCCACATGTATACAAAATTTAGGACTGGCATCTCAAATATGTGTACATGTGAACAGGTACCCCAGACTGTGGAGCATATACTTCAGGACTGTCCAGATTATGAGATACTGAGACGGACATATTGGCAAAGAGAATAAACACTGGAAGGGAAACTATATGAACCTATGTGTGAGCTGCAGAAGACAGTGAGGTTCATTCAAGAGACAATTTTGCAGATGTAGACATACTCCAAGCAAATGAAAGAGGAAGAAGAATTGGTCCCGACATGTGGTCAGCCAACAGCCCGGACTTGAACCCAGAGAATTTCTGCACCTGGGGAGTGATGGAGGAGTGCATTTACCAAGCACCAATCACAGATGTGACAAATTTGCAGCAGAGTATCATGAACAAGGCAATTATATTTATATATATGCGGTAGAACATTGACTATCGCAACTAGTTTGAAGACATATGTGTTTATAAAACAGATTTGTTCTCATAATTGATCAGAAGTTTAAGTACATACACACCTAAAAATATGAAAATAAAAAATTGCTTTATATGTTTTATTACATACATACTACATATGTATTCTACACACAAAGTTTTAAACTACCAAGTTTTTGACAATTTAAGGCACCTACACGTTCACATGCTGCTAAATTACAGATTTTCTTTGAAAAGCAATTAATTCGCAGCACTTTCATCCTAGGCTTCCAACCATGGCAGGACTTTTGTCTAACAGGTGAATGCTTCAGAATGAGCTGGAATATCCAGATTATAATCATTATCTGCTGCACATTAATCATCTTTGTCAGATGTGCTGGTTTCTGTGAGCACAGATTGATACAGTTTCATCATCTTCTAATGTTGTTTTTTTTTGCGTTCGCCTTATTTCTCTAATCCCCAAGGCGATGTGCGTTGCACTGTGGTTTTTGTTTGTGCCTGTCGACCCAGTGCTCCGACTTCAGCATGCATTTTATGTAAGGGTCTGCTTCCTCCTGCATTTTCTAAGGGTTTACTTCCCCGGGGTAACGGCCGGTGCTGTGATGGGGATCGAACCCAGCACCTTTTGGTTGTGAGCCGTGTCACTTAACCATTAGCCCATGCCGTCCCCCTTCTAATGTTTGAAATCAAGGACTTGTAAACAGCATCATCTAGCTCCATATTGTCCATTAAGTTTATGGCCATTCCCATTAATGAAGTATCAGTCGAATCAAGGCTCACCATAAAAGATACAATGGCAGTATTTTGCTATATATAATATATTTATATTATAATATAGTTTATTTCTTTTGGTCCATTTCCTGACCTAAGTTTTTTGTTAATTCCACCTGGCGAAAACTCAAATGTAAAAAGTAAAGACCAGCCTTCTAAATTTCTTAAGAATGCAATGATTGCAACCAGATGTTTAGTCTAGACTCTGTATGAAAAAATGTTAAAATCAAATAATAATTTATTAATTAATAACTTAACTAATAATAATTAAATAATAATAATATAATAATTAATAGAGTAGACAGTCTAGACCTAATAATAATAATAATTAGACGTTTAAACCTAATAAAATAATGTCAAAGATAAATTGATATGATAATCTAAAATATAATAAATATAAATCAAGTAAATCATGGGTTATGATTGATATTTAACCATAAAAAAATAATAGTATTAATAGTGACAATAATAAAATAATAAATATCAATTTATCATGTTACACAATTATTTATTCTACATTCAAGTAACTACTATTTGTTTCCTTTCTAAATATTCTAGAAATACTTGGCTACGTCTGACACTTTTAACTTTTATTCATTTATGAGAAATCACATCGACCTCACCGTAAAGCATTAACTAGTAGTATAGTTTAATAACAGTAAAGCAGAAGTGGATATATTGAGGTCGGATTTAGATAAAATTCGAGAATGGTCTGTAATCTGGCAAATGGAGTTTAATGTAGATAAATGTACAGTCATGCACATGGGTAGATCCAATATGGAACATAATTACAGAATGGGAGAGAACAATATTAGAAAGATAGATAAAGAAAGGGACTTAAGGGTTATAATAGATAATACATGTAAGGCGAGGGAGCAAGTTCAGGTAGTAGTAAAAAAGGCAAATGCAATGTTAGGGATGATAACAAGAAATATTAAACATAGGAGCAAGGAGGTGATAGTCAAACTGTATATAATAAAGCATTAATATCATTAGTTAGACCTAGATAAGATTGGAGTACTGTGTACAGGTGTGGAGTCCTTATCAGAGAGGGGATTTAGACATGCTGGAGAGAATACAAAAAAGAGCGACAAAGCTGATAGTGGGATTCCAGAATTATAGTTATTTGAGTTATGAAGAAAGATTAAAAAGAACTGGCCTACAGTGTCAAGAAGAGAGAATAATTCGTGGTGACTTAATTATACAGGTGTATAAGATGATCAGAGGAATGGATAAAGTAGACTATGACAAGTTTTTTAAAATACAACCACCAACAAGGACAAGAGGGCACAGCTACAAGTTGACTAAGGAGAAATCCAGATTAGATATTAGGAAGTATTTCTTTAGCCAGAGAGTTGTGAATGCTTGGAATCAGAATGAGAATGCATTGGATGATTTGGGGGGTCAATGCAATGCATTTGCCAAGTGAGGTGGTGGAGGCTGGGACGGTCAATGTATTTAAATGCGTACAGCTTCTAGAGGAAGGTGATGTAAATGGAACTGGTTGTATACAGACTCTGCAGAGTCTTCTAAACCAGTATAAAGACGTTGAGTTAAGTTAAGTAGTTGAGTAGTACCTTTGACTTGAGCACCATACAACTAGTAGAAAGGACACTTCGATCTTTAAGAAAGGAGTTATGAAACTGTTTGGCTATTGCTACTCTTGGCGTTCTTGATCTCTGACGACTATACACACGTGTACACGAAACGGCACACAATATACCAAAAGTGCGCGCACGCACGAACGAACCCACGCATATACACACACGCACACACGTATGTACCGTCTCTATGTAAAATATTTATTGTATATAGACCCAAACAAATAGAAATTCATTACATTCTGTCACATTCCAATTCAAACGTCAATAGTCTACACTATGTACGATACCTACTATTTGCAGTGTCGCAGTTGTGCGTCAGTATCATCTATTGAGCTACTTTTAGCAAGTCTTTCCATTTTTACTTCTCTAACCATCGACATTCTACATTCTACAAATATAGAATGTAGAATGTTGAAATGCCATCTCCACATCGAGGTCGGCTGAAATGGATATTCCAATTTCTCAGTCTCTTGCTTTGATAGTGCAATCTGCCAGACTTTTGCATGTCTATCTTTTGATATTATTCATCCCCTTTATAGTGTTGCGCTTAAGGTGTTGTCTTTTGATGTGACCAAAATATATGTCTGCCTGATTTCGTTTATCAATTCTCTTTCCATAGTTCCTCCAAGATCTTCTCATTTGTTTTTGTTTCTTTCCACGAGATAAGTCCCAGTCTTCTGTATATCTACACTTTAAAATTACATACATTTTCTTCTCCGGCTTATTTGTTCATTTTTACGTCATACAGTAAAGACGAGTATACATAATACCTGATCACACATCATCATCATGTAGCATGTTCTTTGCAGAACGTTGCTCTCATAACAGCCATTTAGACACTCGATCCCTGGCCAGCTCTTCCTCATCTGCCACTGTCAACCCAAGAGACTCTTTAATAACTCCTGTCCATCTTCTCCTCGGTCTGACTGCCTTTTTTGGTAGGCACCATACACTCCAGTATTATTCTGATGTTTTATGTGGCCGAAGTATGATAATTTCCTAGACGGAATGTTGTTTACTAGCCAGTTGTGTTCTATATCCAGCTCCTGCAGGATTACTGCTTTTTTTTTTTCTCTATCCAGGTTTTTTTTAGCACCCTCCTGTAGCATTATACTAATTATAGCTCGAAAGATTGAATCTCCTTCAGCAGAGTTTGTGTGGTTGACCAGGCCTCGCATCCATTCATTGCTAGAGAAAAGATGCAGGTTCTCAGGATACATGATCACTATTATATTTAATTTGTGAGTTAACTTTTTGAAATTCAATATAATACAAATTGATGAAAGCAGATTTGGCAATATCGATTCTATTCCTGATTTGTTTCGTATCTTCCATCTTCCGTTATTATATTTGGCTTGGCTGGCTTGGCCTCGTTCGTTTTCAATCTCCCGCTACCAAACTCTGAAAGGGCTTAAGTAGCAGAATGTTGTCCAGAGAACGGAATGCGTTGTGTCGTAGTTTACGGCTTGACTGCGATATTTGCACCTTTCGGTCCAACACATCCGACTTCAGCAAGCATTTTTTTAGTACCGGGTTAGCATTTCCTCTTCGATCCCTTCTCCTTAGCCAGTCTACCCTGCTACAGCCTGTTATCCAGGATCACCGCGTGGAGGTGCAGAAGGGTCTTGGCAGCTCTGGTTCGCTGGCCCTGACACTAGCAGTCAGCTATGGGTCGTTGACCGCTGCAGCTCATGCGCTGCTCAGTATCTTGATCCCCGTTATTATATTTCAAAGACAGGAGAAGCTCATGACCTGTTTTATTATCTAAAGAACAGATTTCTTGTCTAATTTGCTAACTATGGTTGTTTTTGCTTTCTCGGTTGCAATGCCTTGTCTTGACTTATCCATTTGTGCCATGGGGAGCCGTAGTTTTCTATCCAGGGCCAGACGCGTCGCTGAAGAAGTCGTCATCCCATGACGATTTAGTATATCCGCAACATTTCCTGTCTAGTTCTCAGTCGGCCACGGTTTAGAAAACCCGAACGTCGAGCGTTATATACGCAAAGTGGTAGTAGATCAGGTTGCATTTTTATTAGGTGGCCGAACCACTTGATTCTTTCCTCGTGAATATATTCAGTGCATGGTCTTGCTTCAACTATTCTTCTCACATCTTCATTGCGCATTCTGTCTCTCCTAGTTACGTTGATTGTTTTCCGGCGGCACCTCGTTTCACATGTCGTGATCTTTCTTTTTATGGATTTTGTAAAATTCCACGTTTGGCACTGATCACAGAGAGTTGGCATGAATACACCGTTGTGAGCATTATTTTTGTGGACATGTTTATGTTACGATGTTTCAATAATGGTGACAGTTGGTGAGCAATTATTTTAATTGTTTTTTTCTTTGTCTTTTTTTTGTGTGCACATGATCTCAATTTCTTTATGTAAACCTCCATCTCGTGTGAATAAGCAGACCAGGTACTTGAATTCCTGCACTTGTTTTATCTTGGCCCCGTTTACCATAATGTTCAAGTTTTAAGACGATCTAATAATAATAATAATGTTCACTTAGGCGTCTCATGCCCTTTGCGTTGGTCGGTCACATCTATGGCCCACAGTTGTGGCGGGGTTCCAGGCCTCGTCCAAGGTGGAGGAGGAGGTTGCTACTTGCTGGAGCCATACTATTCGTGGACATCCTCTTCTGCGCTTCCAGCCGGTCGAGAGAAGACTTTTGGCGCCGAGGAAGGGCGTGTGTAGTATCTTGTGGGCAGGGGTTTCCTGGTCCAGCCGTACAACATGGCCGTAGGCTGTTGGTCGTGCCTAAAATGCGAAAAAATGGAAATGATCTACGTGACGTTGTCAATAATAAAAACAGAAATGGAAAAGTTAGGCCACGGCTAAAGTAATATAAGAAGAATATGGGATGGTCGCTTCATAAGAAATGTATAATAGAAGAAGAATAAGGGATGGTCGCTTCATAAGAAATTTATAATAGAAGAAGAATATGGGATGGTCGCTTCATAAGAAATTTATAATAGAAGAAGAATATGGGATGGTCGCTTCATAAGAAATTTATAATAGAAGAAGAATAAGGGATGGTCGCTTCATAAGAAATTTATAATAGAAGAAGAATATGGGATGGTCGCTTCATAAGAAATTTATAATAGAAGAAGAATATGGGATGGTCGCTTCATAAGAAATTTATAATAGAAGAAGAATAAGGGATGGTCGCTTCATAAGAAATTTATAATAGAAGAAGAATATGGGATGGTCGCTTCATAAGAAATTTATAATTGTGCTGTAACTGCTTCATTGACTTGTGCCGTTAATCGCCCTGGATAGCCTAAGTTGCCATTTGTTAAGTCAAGTGCGTTGCATTGGTTGTTGCAAGCCAATGCTGTTGTAGGAGTTCTCTTATGTCATCTATCCCTATGCCTCGCAGTTTTCCTTGTACCATATAGCGAGATCTTCTTGTTTTATAAATGTGCAGTGGCAGTTGATTGTGTAGCATTCTCATGAGATGATGACCAAACCACATATTTAGTGTCTTGTAATTTTTTTTTATAGCGCAAATAGCAGTTCTCGTCATATCTTTAATATCCTCATTTATCATTGCATCTCTTGGTGACAACAATGACTTTTTTTAGACATTTAATTTTCCATGGGAGACGGACTGGGCTAGTGGTTAAGTGACACGGCTCACAACCCAAATGTGCTGGGTTCGATCTCCATCACAGCACCGGCCGTTACCTCGGAGAAGCAAAAATGCAGGAGGAAGCAGACCCTTACATAAAATGTATGCCGAAGTCAGATGCACTTGGCCAACAGGCGCAAAATAAAAACCGTAGTACAACACACACAGCCTTGGGGATTAGAGATCGAAAGATGCAAGTATCGCATTCTAGCTGTAAACTAATTGGGACAGTTAATGCATATAACTTTTAGAGCAAGGTGATGTAAATGGAACTGGTTGTATACAGACTCTGCGGAGTCTTCTAAACCAGTATAAAGACATTACGTTAAGTTAAGTTAAGTTAAGTTACAAGCAAATAGTGGCAAGTAAATGTAATGTTAATCAGGGTTCGTTCTGTCCAGTCTCCCTGCTCAGCAAATGGAGAATAATATGGTTACTGATGGTTGTACATACGCCTGCACTGCCCCCTAAGGCACGACACCATGCTCGACCAACCATTGATTTCACGATTGTGCAATCTGTACATTGTCAGTTCATTGATTGCAGTATCAATCTCCAAGATACGGTCATTTGTCGACCACAGAATGTCACACCTATCCATATTCAGGGGCCCCAATATGGCCGCCTAAGAGAAGACAATGTCGGCTTCTTTCTATATATACCACAATTGCAATGACAGCTGATCTATACACGCTCCTGAAAACTTGGCGTCTCTAAATCCGCTATCAACTCAGGTCATAGACAGTCTTTCTGTACATTACGAAGCAAGAATTGGGAGTCCAATAAGATGATTGTTCATACTAAAGATATCTTGGATAATCGCACAAGAGCTGAAGTACTGCATTGATCTCAATTGTCCTACTGAAAGTTGTTTTCATTTATACACCCATCCGATCGGTTACAACCTTACCTCTCACTCTAGCAGAAACACCCCATCTCGGTTTCTCACCGTGCAGCACATATATACAACACAGCCCCATCACTGAAATTATCATTTATCAGCTGTTCATTCTCGAAGAGCGTTTTAGCACTTCACTATTCTCAGTAGAGGGTGATGCTGACTTAGATTTAGTCTATCGTTACATCCATGAACCCAAACATTTATCACGTCGTTCATTCTAACAGACCACAGGAGCGAACTCCAAGCCATAAACAAGATGGACTCTCACACGAAATAAAATATGTTGTTTTCTTTGGAAATGAGAAGGCAGATGATCTTGCAAAAGGTAAGTGGCAGCACGAAAAAACGGATTCCACAGAGCTATAAAGACGCAAATACACTCATCAAATGGTCCATGAGGATAGGCCAGCACAAACTAATACAAGTTAGAAAATGATAGCACAGTCAAACTCGGCAGAGATGGGCAGACAAAGATCTTCAGACTCAGAACGGGACATTTAGAGACTCAAGGCCCATCTAAACACAATGGAGACAATCTTAGAGACACCGCCGCATGCGATTGTGGAGCACCCAAGCAAACACAAAAACATATCCTGCAGGACTTCCTCACTTATACATACCAAAGAGAGGCAGTCTGGCCCGGGGAAAGGGACCATGCTCGAAAAGCTGCGGAGGACCAGCAAAGATCTGAAAATCAGTCTTCTTCGTGAACTTCATCAGGCCAGAAGCATAGCATCAGTTGATCGAAGAAAAAGAACACGATCGCATCGTCACAATGGGAATATCCCCGTGGACATATGACCAGAAACATCCCTCCTTTACGGATACGTCCCAACCTTTTAAAAAACAGGGGAACTATCCAGGCTGTCAGAAGAGAACCGGGCCAACCAAGCGACAACTATCAGACCCTTGACTGGCAGGGACAGATCACGATTCTAAACCTCAAGACAAGGCAGAATATACTGAACAGACACATATACATGCTTCGGCTGTCTACTCTACAAATGTGCACAAGGTGAACACATTGCTATGAACGTGTTACAGAACTGTTACCTGTGTGGCCGGTTAAAGAAGCTGCACTTGCCCAGTGATTGGCTTGGCGTGGCTTCATTCGTTCTCAATCTCCCACTACCAAACCCTGAAAGGGCTTATGTAGCAGAATGTAGTCCAGAGAACGGAATGCGTTGTGTTGTAGTTTACAGCTTGACTGCGATATTTGCACCTTTCGGTCCAACACATCCGACTTCAGCAAGCCTTTTTTTAGTACCGGGTTAGCATTCCCTCTTCGATCCCTTCCCCTTAGCCAGTTTGCCCTGCTGCAGCCTGTTATCCAGGATCACCGCGTGGAGGTGTAGAAGGGTCTTGGCAGCTCTGGTTCGCTGGTCCTGACGCTAGCAGTCAGCTATGGGTCGCTGACCACTGCAGCTCATGCGCTGCTCAGCATCTTGATCCCACCCAGTGATTAACCACTATAGACTCAACATTTTGCTGAGCTAAAGAGGAGCGCAAAACAATGGTCGACTTCATCACGATATCGACGTGATCCCCGTAATAAGTAAGTAACTCGCAGCTGAAGTCAATCATAGCATAATTGCCTGGAGGAACCAGGTCCACCTTCATTATCAAGCTCGCGATGTGAGGAAAACTACTGCAACCCGCCACTAAACGTCCTTTTCAGGGCGAACAAAAGAGTAATCTTGCTCATTGTGGGCATTCAAAAACATCACGGGAAATCGTCTGACCGCGTTAACATCAAAGATACGATTACAAGAAGAAGAGAAGGTGAATATACTAAGTCCACAAATTGCTACTCTAGTTGACACTGGTGGCAAATTGCAGATTTACAAATTAATGATTCAGCAGGCTAACAATACTTCAAAATAGAAGGCGATAATGATATTGATTGTATGACAATACATTTCTTCATTTCCCCCAACCCTAGCACAAAATGTTGGAAATAACGTTATTTCATGAAAGGAGGTGAAGGTCGAGGTCAGTTTAATTTGCTCGGACTAAAGCTATTTTCACGATGAACTGCTGGTTAAGGCTACAGAAGGGTTTATTCTGGGCGCCGAATGCTATTGTGGGGCTCACGTGTTTTTAAATAATCAAAAACTCTTTCGGTTTTTTAAAGTTACGTGGCTTCGTCAAATTAAGTTGCAAACCGTGCACGCTTCGAACAACTGGGCAGTTTAACCGTGAGTTGGTACGGAAACCACTCGCACTGAGTTCATTCAACGCTTAACGGCGATTCTTTGGGTTGCAGTGCCTGTTATTACATCCACCTTTAAAAGGTGGACAGAAGTCGGGTCCTCCTGGCTGTAGTGCAACACGAGGTTCCCCAGTAAGCTCATCACTATTGATTGGGATTATAGTGTTGACCTTCACCTTGTTGGGCAGACTACTAAGAGCCTGTTTCCAGGGAGCCCGATGTGGACATGGGGTGGGGGTCTTGAACAGTATAATGAGTAGGCTTATGCTTCGTTCCGACCCTTGTTGCTTTTCGCCCCCCGCCTCTCACAATAGCTTTTAGATAGCGAGAGAGACATGCCCCTGCCCCCTGCGCATGAGTTTCTCTAATCTTTTACTGCAGAAGAACGGGAAACAAAATGGCGAACACAAACATTGAAACAGAAGTAGTAACAAAAGGGGTTCGCCTCACTGTTGTTGTGGAATACTCATTTGAAAATATTATCGCTGTATATCTTGTTCACAATGGAAAGGAATACAGAGGAGTGTTATTAGAAACTGATTCAGGGTATGCACACTTTATGTTATTTTGTATCAGTGTTTCAGTTTATAACTAACGTCTTAACTATCCTCCATTTCATAAAACTTGTTTTATTTTAAGCTACAATTTATAAAGAAAACGAGGACCTGTCAGTGCCACTCATAAATATGACAAATGTCTCGACATAAAGTGGAGAACCTATAAATTCAGTATAGAGGGACAGTATTGAATCGAGTGAAAAGTGAAAATAAGTAGTTAAAACACGAGGGACTACATGACTGAAGTGTGCAAACACTTCCATTTCTCATTCATTTGATTTGGATGGAGGAAATCAACGTCAAATTATGGTCTCTTTGTTGGTTGTGTTCTTCTTCATTTCCCAAACCTGAGATTTTGCGTAAGTTAGTAGTTAGTAGATGTGGTTTCGTTTTCTTAAATGGTGGAGCCAAACCATCATAACAATAATAGTATAACACTCTTTTAGTCTTTAAATCAAACTTTCAAACTCAAAGTATTAGTATGATTGATAATGATACTATGATTCATCAAAGTCAAACTATTATTTTATTACTTACTATATTGAAACATTGGTTGGTCTAATAGTGGGGTTATGCAAGCCAAATTGTAATGAATCAGAATAATAAATATGTTTATCGTTTAACATTTTTATTTTTTATTTAAGTATGATCAAATAAGTACTAGTCCTATATAGCAGGCATTGGTGATGAAGTAATAATTAGAGACTTCACTCTTACCATTTTCCGAATTCAAGTGACCTGTATGATGAATCCTTTCTCACTGCCTGCTCTAAAAATGTAGTGTAAGTCAGGTGCACATTTACAGCTGGGTAAGTCTATCTTCAACAGCTCGGGCATGTGAATATAGACATGCATACAAATGTTTTTTTGTCTCGATAATAGGATTGATTGATTTTTTCAGGGTACTGAAAAAAAGCAAGCAAAATTAATGACTTTGGAATCAGGAAACCATCTCAACTAAAAAGCCACTCAGCATCACTGCATACACACATTACCTCTGTTAAGGCAAGAGCTGTCAAGAGCTTATGAAACTTATAAGAATGACATTGAAGCAGAGGTATTAAGCATCTTCATTAGTATTGACATGCAAGATGACTTCTGCTGGATCAATGGAAATAAATATGTATAATGGTTACTGTTCCAAAACACATACAGCAAACATACAATTTAAAGATACTATATATAAAAAGACAGTAATAACTGGATACTTTAATGCACACTAACCATCTTGGGGATGTGCAACATACAACCGAAGAGGTAGAGAACATCTGCAACTTTTCCAACTTAATTTTAAAAAGAATACAAAGACAGAATCCACACTTCTGTACATAAGAATGGGCATGACCATAAAATCTGACCTCCCCATGGTGTCAGCTAACATTACAGAGATTTGTACATACAAAGTTATGGAAGACATTGGGAGTGACCACGGACCTATGCTTATCAATATAGAAAAACAATACAAATGCAAGTAAGAGAGAAAGACATACTGGAACTATAGAAAAGTTAATTTTACAACTTATGCAGCCCTTTCAGACAACAGTTTCAACAACAAATACAAACAACAGCATCCCAACACCATGAAGTAGCCACAAATGATTCAGGCTTTCTGGACTGGTTGTATACAGACTCTGCAGAATCTTCTAAACTAAAGACGTTAAGTTCAGATCTGGAAGCAATTGTTAAAAAACTACGACCAGCTAGAAGAAAGATGGAAAAATAAAACAGTAAAGAAAACGGAACGGTATACAATAGACTTACAGCACAGGCAAGATACCACATCAAGAAAGCAAAAAGGAAAAAAAAAGAAGCCTGGACAAAAATATGCAGTGAATTAAACTTCAATAGTGAAAGTAACAAAGCATGGAATCTTCTACACTGTCTTGATGGGAAAGGGAAGAAGAGAAATAAAAAAACTCCTCAGATCTGGTGGACAAATCGTAACAAGCAATAAGAAAAAGGCAGAAATGGCTAACAAATTATATGCCAAAGTCAGCAGAACATATTACAGGAAATAGCCAGACCAAGCAATCAAGATTACAACACAACAAAGAGTTGCCAAAGCAAACATTGCACTATTAGAGACTGAGTGCACAGCCCAGGAAATGAATAATGCTGAATGAAAATGTTCCAGTAACTGTCAAAATTACTCACGGAATGATAGTAAACCTCAACTTAAAAGCAAATGTTCTCCAGAATTTTATCAACCAATTTTGAAAGAAAAAAAACCACAAAACCAACTTTTCACCCAAGAACTACAGACCAGTTTCACTGACCTCAACAATTGATAAAACTTGCTGAAAGAATGGTGAACCACAGACTGTACTGGTGGCTGAAAACCGACAATAATTGATAGCCAGGCAGGCTTCGGAATAGACTGCAGAACTGATATCTAACTTTTTTATTTTGTGCAGAAATGGTTAGATGATTTGCAAACGGGAAACATATCGCAGCAGTATTCCATTGACCTACAGCAAGCAAATGACAAAATATGGAGGCAAGATCTTTTTAATAAAATGACAACAATGGGCGTACATTGAAAAATAGTCTTTTGAATTAGAGCCTTCTTGAAAAAAAGAGAAATATAAACAACAATAGATGCCTCCACATCAACCACAAAAAAACAAACAAACAAGGGATTGCCACAAGGATCTGCACTAAGCTGCATCCTCTTCCTTATCTACTTAAATAGCCTCTCCCCCACCACAATTTTAAGATTCAAAAGACACTGTGTAGATGTCTTACTCATCTGGACAACATAAAAATACAAAAAACTGGCTCAACCAAATATTAATAGAGCCATGGCCACAATAACTGTCTACTGCAGGCTTTGGAAAGTACAAATAAACACACATAAAACTGTATACGGGATCCAGTGGTCTCGAGGTAAGATGTTCGCCTTGGGTGCTGGAGGTCGAAAGTTCAAATCACGGTGGAGACTGGGATTTTTTAACGTGGATCATCCAATAAATGTTTCCCCTGATCTCTGAGTAGTAAGATCAGACACCCGTGTGCAGTGGCGTGCGCGTTAAAAATATCTTAGCAGTTGGAAATCGAAAAGAGTAGGCCTAACGGCAGCTGGTCGAGCAAAATTCAAGTTTAAAATCTACTCAAATTATTCTAGGGATATTCACCCCACAGAGAATATGTCGCAAAAAGGGGACTGTGGGGCTATAACTTCAGGTCTTGGTTATGTGGTTAGCGGAGCAGCTTAGATGGCACCTGACAGGCTGCGGATCTACCTTGCTCTAATTTACGCTTCCACCTCCACCTCCACAAAAATAGCCGATCGTATATTCCAGGGGCTAACATATGCTGAGATTGGCCTAGCAAGTCACCAGTAGATTTTCACCTGCCAAAAAAATAAGAAACAAAGGAGGTCACACCTCCCCATGACATCTAACGACATAAGTTGACTGAAGATAGATAGATAGAAAATTGTATACACAGTCTTTACCAGAATCAGAAAAAAAAACCAAAAGCATGCTAACTCAAACTCGATGGACGGTTACTGACCAGAGATGGTCTATCATACCTGGGAGGAAAAAATAATGGTTACTGTCTGACTGCGTACGATGAAGATACCTGGGAGGCTGGCAGCTCAACTCTTTTGCACACAAAATTAAAGACAAGGCCTGTAGACATCTGAATTTGGCCGGTGAACTTAGCTCCTGCAACTGCACCCATCCACATTATACAGTGCAACATGTACTGCTCGTTTGCCCTGAACTCGCCACAGAGGAAAGTAAAGTTATTGCTTGTCACCCCAACAACCACTAATAGTTATACAACTCCACTCACCAGCTACAAAACACCTGCAAATTCTTAAACTTGGCATTGACTGCTAAATAGTATACAGCTCGACAGACATAATTAATCAAAAACAACTTGTGGAATGTTTCACCTTTTTACTGTTTAGCTTATATCTGTAGTGCAGCATGCAGCCTAGTCGACAGTGAGCTGGATTGTTATGACTGGGATTACACCGCGGAGGGTTCGTAATCATGGACGGAAAGAAACAAATAAGGGTGTGGTTCGTTCCTGGTATGACAATCCTCCAATCGACCCAGCTGCAAATTGTACTTGACGTATGAGTTTTGGAAGGTATAAACAGCAAGGAAGGCAACTGGCAACCCCACCTTACTTATGCTGCGACTTAGTCCATAAAGAGTTATCTTCATCCCCCATGGCAATTGTTGCCATGGGACCCACCTTTACCTTTTTTACCTAGTCTATATATCAGAGGTTTTCAAACTGTGCATCGTGGCTCCAAGGGGCGTCGTGGTGGCTTCAGAAAAGTGTTAGGCTTGATATTATGAGCCAAGGTCCAACAATTAATAGAGATCTTCGTAGGGCAACATGTTTGCGATTCGGATCAAAATTTCCAGATTTGAAGAACTGATGATGATGAAGCAAACTCATCATTCTCATTGACTTTGTGACTAGTATAAGGTGTCATGAAACTGTAAGTTGATTAAATTAATTTAGTTTTTCATTTACAAAATAAATAGTCTTATTTATTTTGTGTCCGAAACTTAACTTATTTACCTCCCACAATTGATATCGGATGTAAAATATGCACATTCAGAAGTCATACATATTTTTTTTGGTACAAATGTTTATATATAGAGCCATAGTGATCTATGCATGGATCAAATAAGTTTGAAAACCTCTACTATATATAATTATTATATAGTATGCATTTCAGGCTTTCTTCAATGGGTGCATATGTTGAATAGAATGATTAAAACGGTATGGTAGAGTACTTATTGATGAACTGTGGGAAAGAAAATTACGGACATCAGTGGCACTTGACATTGGGAGAAGGTACTCGGCAGGACACACATTGAGGAGACCGGCTGATAGCATTACAAAACTGTGTCTATTCTGAAATCCCCAAGTCAAGAGACATAGAGGTAGACCCAACACAGGGAAAAGAGAAGTTGCAACAAACATAAAGGAAACAAGGAAGACATAGATAATAATAATAATAATGTTCGCTTAGGTTTCTGAGGCCTGTTGCACCGGTTGGCCACATCCATGAGCCACAGCTGTAGCATGGTTCCAGGCCTCGTCCAGGGCGGAGTAGGAGGTTGCTACTTGCTGGATCCATACTGTTTGGGGATGGCCTCTTCTGCACCTCCAGCCGATCGGGGAAAGACTTTTGACGCTGAGGAACGACTTGTGTAGTATCTTGTGGGCAGGGGTTTCCTGCTCCAGCCTTACAACATGACCGAACAAAGAAACCTGGCGCCGGTCAAATGTTTCTGAGATTGGGCGGAGGCCTGTTTTAGCAGAGACCTCCACGTTGCGGATGTAGTCATGCCAACGGATGCCCAGGATACGCTGCTGGTTGCGCATGTGAAAGGCTTCCAGTCTTGACCAGTCATGTTTCAGCAATGTCCAGGTTTCGGAGCCGTAAAGCAGGACTGGGACCATGCAGGACTCGTAGATGCAGATTTTTATCCCAAGGCAGATCTTGCCATTACTCCACACACGTTGGAGGTCGTGCATAACGGACGCAGCTAGTCCGATCCACCTTGACATATCGGAACTGCTGCGCCCATCAGATGATATCATGCTGCAGAGATAGATGAATTTGTTGGCGCCCACCGCAGTGACCTTGAATTTCAATACCCTGGGGTGCTGTGTCAGAAATGAGGTTCTGAACTTTGGTCTTGGCCCAGGATATAGACAGGCCTAGGGAGGGCGTTTCACTGTTTAACATTTCCAGAGAGCGCTGCAGCAAAGATCTGTCTGTGCCAAACAGGACAATGTTGTTCGCATAAACGAGATCAGTGAAGATTGACTGATCAATAGACATGGACTAAGTTAGAAATGAGGGCACATGACATGAGGATCTTTCGCCGTGTCGTACCATTTTGGACCTAGGTCTCTCAGCAGATCATCTCGCCATCATATGAGTGAGTGGCACGTGGTTGTGTATAATCATATGGCCATCAAAACGTTGTTCTGAGTATCCATCTATTATCTGGCATGCGCACGACATGGCCAGCCCAGTGGTATTTGCGAGACAACGCAGCCTGCACGACATCTCGAAATATAGTTCGTTCTCTTATTTCAACACTGTGGATTCGATCTCTGATTAAGATTCTGAGGACGCATCTTTCCATCGCTCGCTGGGTAACTCGTAGTTTCTCTGCATCCACGTTGCATAGATTCCATACTTCACATCTGTAGATCATGGCTGGTATGATCACAGAATTGAAAAGATGCGTCCTTGCCATGATGTCTTTCAGCTGCAGGAATATATGCTTTATGGTATTGAAGCTAGACCATGCTGCAAATCTTTGCCGTGGCATTTCTCGGCCTAGGGTGTGGGTGGCATTTATTTCTTGCCCTAAGTATATATAGGAGCTGACATCTTAGATAGACTCATTTCCCAGCTTGATCTCGAATTTTCAGCAGTAAGGGTTTAGGAGACATTGCGTTTTCTTTTTGTTCAACCGTAGTCTGACACCTCTACTGACTTCATCTAGTTCGTTCAGGGAGTGCTGTGCCTCCTTGGTGGTGTGGCTGATGAGCACAATGTCATCCGCAAAGGGTAGGGGGGGGGGGGGGGGTGAGCTTTTCCTCATCTATATTTATTCCTCTATCGGACCAATTCAGCTGTTGGAAGATGTCCTCAAGCGCCGTTGTGAAAAGCTTTAGAAAAAAAAATTCATTAATTATTCTACCACTTTTTCACTCTAAGTCGAGTACAAATTACACTATAGTTTTCTTAATTGTTAATATATTGTTCTAAAACATATATCATTTTAAAGATAAATAAATGTGCTGTTTAACCAGCTATAACTCTGAGAGTGGCTCATGTTAGCTAATGTGTTAAAGCATCATTCACTTGCTTTTGTTGTGTTTTATTTTATTGATATTACAGTCAATGACCATTGTTGATATTACAATCAATGCTCATTGTTCCTTTTGAGACATAGGCAATTGACAACCCTCTTTCAGAAAGTTCAGTCTTGAGCTGTCATTTCTGCATCTCTCCAGTTGAGGTCTAGGGACCAAAGTTCATTTTCAGTCACTTCTCCAGATGTATCTTAGTCTACCGCTCTTGCTCTTCCCTTGTGGATTCCATGTCAGCGCCTGTTTGGCCACATTTGTTGGTGATTTCCATTGCGTATGACTTATTCAACCCCATTTCCCATATTTGATCTATTGCTCCATAGGTTGTTATTGACTCCTTTCCTATAGGTCTTCATTCTTCACCATGTCTTGCCAGCCTGTACCCTTTATCCTTCGTAGACATTTATTGACAGATGACTGGAGTTTCCTCTGTATTGAATTTGTTCTTCTCCAAGTTTCTGCTCCATCCAGGAGTACCGACTTGACATTGGAATGAAACAATCTTAACTTGTTATTAATCTTTATTTCCCTGAATATTTCCATATAATTATTCAGAAACAGGAATGCTGTCCTTGCCTTTGTAATTCTAACCATTACATCTGCCTCTGTGCCTCATGAAATATCAGTGGTGCTACCCAAATATGTGAAGGTATCCACCTCTTCCAGTGCCTCACCTTCAAGTATGACTGACTCTTTGCTGAAGGTGTTGATTTTAAACAGCTTGGGAGGGGATGGCGTGGCCTAGTGGTTAAGTGGCACGGCTCACAATCCGAAGGTGCTGGGTTCGATCCCTACCACAGCACCGGCTGTTACCCCAGGGAAGCAAACCCCAAGAAAATGCAAGAGGAAGCAGACACTTACATAAAATGCATGCTGCAGTCGGATGCACTGGGCCGACAGGCGCAAAATAAAAACCACAGTGCAACGCACACCGCCTTTAGGATTAGAGAAATAAGGCGAACGCAAAAAAAAACAGCTTGATTTTTTTCATGTGAATATTTAGTCACAGTTTAGCCAGTGTCTCCTTCAAGTATCACTGACTCTTTGCTAAAGGTGTTGATTTTAAACAGCTTGTATTTCTTCATGTGAATATTTAGTCACAGTTTAGCCGAATGCTCCCTCACCTTATTTAGTTTTTCTTGTATCTGACTATGGCTGTGTGACAGCAGTATCAAATCATCTGTATAGTTTAGATCCTCTAACTGGGACCACAGTGACCATTGAATGGAGGTTCTCTTCTCTGATGTCGACACCTTTTAATCCAGTCTATCACCAAAAGGAACACAATAGACTTCTGATATTAATTACGAGAGGCGTTTAAATCGAACCGGGACTTTTTGTTCTTATTCTACCTGAATGGGTTATAGCGTGCTGGAACTACTAGCATTAGTTAGGGGCATTGTGTCCTATTACTGTTAGGTGGCCTACTTTTATGGGCCAGTCACGTGACAGATAAATAAAAATAGCGGACAACAGTGTTAGTGCTACCCTGTCCACCTTCATCAGCACGCTTGGGGTGTGAGGAACGCTATTGCAACCCGCCACTTAATGTCTTTTTCAGAGAGCACAAAAGAGTAACCTGCTCATTGTGGTAATTTGCAAACAACAACAAGTAGAAACAGACTTTAACGAATGTTTTGTGTGTCACCAATCCAAAGTGTTGTTACTTTCTTTTGCTTTTGCATGCCACCTATTTCTATTATAGGCCAGTTTGTCATCATACTCGCTCTACCTTAATAGTGTCTGAGTAGCTAAGAATGTTTAATCGTGACAAGACAAGACAAATTATCTTATTACCATGTTGTTGTTGTAGTTATACCATATCTGCTGAGCAAGCCTGCTCTTGGCAGCCTGATGTCATTCTTATACAGACTTCTTCAGTTATTTCACTGCTCCATACAGTGTGTTCGCAATTGTCGGCAGTGCTTGTAAGAGACTTCTCCTTTTTTCCGCAAGCGCCTTGCACTCAATGAGTAGGTGTCTGCTTCATTAGGGTGAGAGCAATGTCTGCACAAGGGCAGGTGCTGAGGAATGATGTGGTTCAAGTGGCTGTTGACTGGTGTGTCCTGTTTGGAACTGAAAGATGAGACTTTGATCTTTTCTTTGTAGTTCAGTTATTACTTTTTGGCTGTGACATTTTGTGTCTTGTCACAAGAGAGAAATGAATTGAGCACTAGACTAGTGAGACACACTAAAAATATGTCACAACTGGGGTATTCTTTTGAAATAAAGTCCAAGTTCCATAGTCAAAAGTTTTGACATTAGGTACAGAGCATAAGACTCAAATCCAGACATTGTTTCCTAAAATCAACACAGCCATACAGACAAACCCTGAAAGTCGCAGTATCGAGAGATGACATGAATTCATGCAGGCAGGAGAGATGGAACTTCGGGAGGAACCTGTCCCCGGATATCATTTATCATACACAACATGGAAATCGTCGAACAGACTTCGAACTCGTGTATCACAGTGCAAGAGAAATGTGAAATGATTGAGATACACAGATGATGACACATATGACTGTGGCGTAACACAGGACCCAGACCACCTGATGACCTGCACCAACCTCCTCGAAACATGCAAACGGTGCGACATGCTGGAGGCAAATGACAAAGCAATCCATGTCACTGAATACTGGATGCATACTGTATAACGTGACGCTTGAACATGGAAAGTAAGTAAGTATAGCCAAAAGTGTTGAATGACAGAGCATTCAAAGCAACAACAACTTCAGTTGAAGATCACCCATTTTGTTCATTAAAAACACATATCTTTGTTCTATTTCCTTTTGTTTTATCACTGAGTAAATAACCATAAGGAAAGCCTTTTAGATTTATTAGAGGTGAAATAGGTAGATAATTAATGTTAGTGATAGGAAAAAAAATGTTTTGTACACTGGGAAAAAATGTAAATCTCACAGACTGTAAATAAGTTAATTGTTCATAACATATAAACAGATAATTGGACAGTGTAAGTAGATTGATTGAGTCTAATTACATATCATTGATCGTTTTGTTGTTTTAATTTAGGATCAACCTGTGTTCAGATCAGTATAATTTGTCATTTAGATTTTGTGTTGTTCTTTTGCTTGTAACATATTTAATAAAAAATGTGTTTCCATGTAAGATACGTATTTCTATGACTATTTACACAACTTTAATGAATTTGAATCGTCACAGTTTTAACATTTTTTTGTATTTTCAGATTTTTCCCTCATGGCATCCCATTCTCGAATAAACCGGTAATAGAACAAAAAGCAAGCGTGAAGAACTCACCAAGATCTGCTCTGGATGTGAAACCAGGAATGGAAAATAAACCTCCAGAGTTGAATAGTTGTAAAGATAGGTTTGAGCTGTCAGCGTCTCTCTGCAGATTTTCCTACAATACGAATCCATTCCTTATTAATCCTAGACCCGTGCCTGATATACCAACAGTGGAAATGAAATCTGTTGGGCTACGCAGGAAGACTGTTAGAGACATTCGACTTCGACCTCGGCAGACACTTTGCTTCAAGTGCAAAGCAGCAATACATGAAAGTCACAAAATTCATCTTTCTCAAGGCAACTCACACAACACTGTCAGCAGTGCAGCATCTAAACTTATACCTCCAAGCACATACACCCGCAGAAGCAGTGCTGATTTTGCTGCTCATTCCGCACCTTCTTTGGCACCTGTAACTCGAAAAAGAAAAAAGTCCCTTCAATCACCCATGGTGCTTCTAGAAGACATTCAGCTAAGGCCAAGCAAGACCTCTCAGGACAGAAATTCTAAAGAATTCAACAACACTACTGACTCCCCTGTTCAACACTCTAGCAGAGGAGTGAAAAGGAGTAACAGTGGCAACAGACTATCAGACTTTGGTAGCAATAGAAAGCCCACAAATGCCAAAGTCAGAAGTCATCGTTCTTCGAGTTCTGGCAGCGGAAATACAGGAAATGACTTTCTACAAATCATTGATGACTGTGAAAGCAGCAAAGGAAATTCAACCAGCAGTAAAAGTGTTAAGAAGAAATGCATAATTTCAACTGTATGTAATGCCAAACCATCTCCTGCAATTAAGATCACAATTGGTGATGGGGCCATCATCAAAATACCACCAAGGCTCCCAGATAGGGGAGCTGATCATCTTGAAGGTGAGCTTCCAATACCAAAACTGAAAATCCTAGACTCCTTAGGCCCGTTGGAGCACCACGCTCATAAAAAGGCCAAGAAGGCAGCTAAAAGGGCAAAAGACCGTGACAAATGTAAGTCTAGTGCTAGTAAAGGGGAAAGTTATACAGACCTGAAACAAGATGAAACTGTGCCTTTTAAATCTCAGAAAAAGCATAAAAAGAAACACCGCCATCGACACGACAGTCCTGAGACTGTGCATGCATATAACGAGGATCCTGTACAGCTGCCTTCGGAGCAGAAGAAAGTCAAAGGTGATAATGATGTGCTTTTTCCTGATAATGCTAATGAAGAAGTAGAAGAAGAACCGAGTAGTGGTGTTGGACTGGAAGGTGTTTCTATATGTGGGGACGCAGAAAACTATGAAAATACATTGCCAGTTGTAGATAATATCAACAAGCCTAGGCCAAGACTTGTTTATACATGGAGGCAAAACCAAGGACTTTCACGAGTTTCATCTTCTCCCAGAGAATCTGCCCCTAGTGTTTCTCCAAAGTACTTGATAAAAAATTCACCCAGTATTATACCAATCGGAAATTCCCCACACAGAAGAAAAAATGCTTCTCCGGCCCGAGTAGTCAATGCATCACCAAACTGGCACTTTGCACCATCTCCAAAGCGCATGCTAAAGGATTATCCTCTTCCGAGCATGAATGACAGTACATATTCCTCCGGCCATATCTCAGAACCTGTACAATCTTCAGATTATGGAATAGTACAGACATCTGATGGCTCCCGGTCTCGTTCGAGTGAAGCAGACTCCCATTTAAGTGATTTCAGTGATGATTCAGGAGATGACTGTATGGATTTCTTTCCTGGACCCCAGTCGCCACCTCGAGAGGAGGAGGATGACAAAGACATTATGAAGCCACTGATGATGAAAATCCAGACGCAGAATGTTGATGGATGTGTCCTGGAGGAAGGCCGCGAGATTCGAGTTGGGGACATTGTCTGGGGGAAGATTCAGGGTTTTCCTTGGTGGCCTGGTCGGGTGTCCAATATCACAGTAACACAACGTGATAACGATGTTGTCATTACTCAGGTAGCCAATGTTGCATGGTTTGGATCAAATACAGTCTCGCATATGCATTGTTCAGACCTTTTTCCATTTATGGAGGACTTCAAAGCTCGGTATAACAAAAAGAAGAAAGGACAATATAGGTTAGCTATAAAACAGGCAACAACAGCAGCTCAAAGATTGGCCGCAGAGACACACAGAGAATTTTTGCTTGAAGATTACGAATTGTAAATAAATATCAGCTACAATCCCAAAGAATCTTTCAGATCAAAATGATTAAATTCTCAAATTTAAAAAAAATAAAGACTGACTGAAGAAGTGAGAAGAAAAGTCACTTTTTAAAATAAGCAGTGAATATTTTTTGTGTTGTCTTTCCTGAGTAAGCAGAGATGGTTGTTGTTATTATTATTTTTTTGTTTATAACATGCCACTGAAATACAGTGTAACTTGTTTTACAACAAATAATACACCAACAAACATCAAAGTTTGCTGCATATCAAGAATGGAAAATAACAGATCATACATGTCTTTCAGTGCATCTGTTAAAAAAAAAAGGAAATATGTTTGTTTCTCAAGTAATGTTAATTTTTGTCTATTCAATACTTTGTCAACCTTTAGTCCTGCGTGCAGCGTTTGGCTATCACAACAAATTTGTATGGCTAGTACTCATATAAATACAAATATTTCACATTTCTTCATTTATATGTACAATGAATACGTATGATTTTTTTTATAAAACTGAATTCAAAAAGCCATGTTTTACTCACCCTTCTAAGCTGTTCTGTCTGGGTTAGCGTACTTATTTTTCAACACTGCTACAATGTATTGTGAGATATCATTTCGCTTTTGGAGTAAAGATGTTTTCAATGTTAAAAACTGTTATCCTGAATGGCCTGTAACTTTACATTATTGGTTTATGTGGTCCTTGTGGTTGAGAAAGTTGGATCACACCTAAGAGTAATCCATTTCAATTTTTATATTGTAAGTAAAGATCCCAATTTCACGCCAGTGTGGCAAATTGGAAATATGGTGTTGGGTCCATATTTTTTTTGCCAACGGCAGACTAGGGGTGATGTGGACAACATCACGCTGACCAGGGTTAGGGCGACCACCTTTACTTTCCTAGATTATTCTGGTACACAATCAAGCTGGGAGCCATTTTGCGATCTGGAAAATTTTGCAGCAACTGGGGACCAAACCCCGGTCGCTCAGCCGGGGAGCCAGTGCATTAACCACTGCTCTACCTCGGCTCCCCAGATTTATGTTGGTTTGATATTCAGAGATCACATATTCAGTTTCACATTTAAAAAAATGACTGCAGTCATCGTCATTCATTCTAAGCTCCAACAGAAACACAGAACTTCCATAGAAGCATCTATGTGATGTTGTAGTGGTGATTTCTGTGGGACGTTGTTTTACAAAATGAGTTTGATCAACCATCTTTAGTTGTCTATTACAGCATGCACAGTAGGAAGGAGTGGGCCTATTCTTTCTTCCTAAAAATAAAAGGGGGGATCTTAGGTCTAAGTTAAGTGTGAAGACTAGCTTAACAGTAAAAAAAAAAAAAACTCAGAGAAGATGCAGTAAACCAGACAACTACCTGTTTCCTTAACCATTCATAAACATTTTATGTCAGTGTGCTAGTTTTCTCCCCTATCCAGACACATTTGTTGCTCACCTCATTTACTGCCCTTGATATTATTGACCGTTGAATGCTTCCTACTATATCTATAATGTGCTTCCTGTATCTAAAGATTGCACATTACATTGATTGTTTGATAAGCATTGTTTTCTTAAAATTAGAACATCTTGAGGAATATTTGCTATTAACTTTCTTGTACTTGCTTGCTTTTTGTATATAATTCTACTGTAAATAAATTGTTCTGATTCTTAAACTAGTGTTCAGGCCTTTAATTAGCAAACTATTAATAGAAAACACATGCACACACACACGCATAAATATATATATACATATATATTACACATACAAGGGCAAGTCAGTAAATAGGTCACAAATGGCTATTAGAAAAAAACAACTAAATCAGATGCAAATGTGAAAACCATATATCATTGCACTTGCATTGCCCCTTATTTCTCAACATAATTTCCACCAACATTGATAGACTTATCCCATCGCTTTATCAGACAGTGCACCAAAACCTGCAACATAGAAGTCTTTGGTCTGATGTCCTAGCCACATCTGCACTTAACGGTCATTCGCTTCATCATTCATGAAACATCTCCTGTTAGGGTGGATTTTTAGTGCACCAAACAGGTAAAAAATGCTCTGGGATAAGTTGAGGCTGAAAGGTGAAGGTTCAAAAAGTTGCCACCCCAGTTAGTCAATTTTGTCCTTTGTAAATCAAACTGTGCGTGGTCTGGTATTGTAATGACGGAGCAGTACTCCTCTTGTTAGCAGACATGAACGTTTTCGTCAAGTAACATCCCGAAGCAGCAGCAGAACTTCACATGAAGCTTTCTATCTTTCTTCACTTATGTCGTTAGACGTTGTGGAGAGGTTTGGCCTCCTTTGTTTCCTCCTTTTTTTTTTGGCAGGTGAAAATCTACTGGTGACTTGCCAGGTCAATCCCAGCATCTGTTAGCCACTGGATGGCCTATTTTTGGAACTGTTGGAGGGGGAAGCGTAAATTAGAGCAACGTATACCCACAGCCTGTCAGGCGCCATCTATGCCGCTCCGCTAACCATACAACCAAAACCTGATGTAATAGCCACACAGTCCCCTTTTTGCAACATATTCTCTGTGGAGGCGAATTTCCCTAAAATAATGTGAGTAGATTTTTAACTTTGCCTGAGCAGCGGCTGATAGGCCTGCTCTTTTCGATTTTCAACTGCTAAGGTATTTTTAACCCACGTGCCACTGCACATGGGTGTCTTATCTCACTACTCACAGATCAGGGGAAATATTTACCGGATGATCCACGTTTTAAATATATTGGGTCGATTGTCAGTGAAGAAGGATCAAAATGTGAAGTGTTGGCCAGAATAGCACAGACAATAGCGGCGCTTGCACGGCTTAACAATTTCTGGCAAGATAAACGGTTAGCACTATGCACGAAAATCAGATTAATACGTACACTGGTCCTGTCAATATTCCTCTATGCATGTGAGACATGGACAGTTACAACTGACCTTCAACGAAGGATACAGACCTTGGAGATGAGATGTTTCCGAAAACTTTTAAACGTCACGTACAAAGATCGAGTTACAAAAGAGGAAATACGAGATAGAATTACAACAGCAATACTGTCAAAAGAAGGAAACTCACTTGGTACGGTCACATATTGAGATCAAATGGTCTTGCAAACACAATCCTCCACGGGAAGGTACATGGCAGACGACGAAGAGGCCGGCCCAAAAAGAGATGGGAGGACAACATAAAAGAATGGACCAGTCTCCGACCAGAAGAGTCACAGGCAGCGGCATCTGACAGAAAGGGATGGCGTGGAGTTGTGAGGATGTCTTCATGTGTGTCCCAACGACCTCACCGGTTACGGGATGACCTGACCTGACCTGATCCACGTGAAAAAATCCTGGTCTCCACCGTGATTTGAATCCGCGAAGTCCAGCACCTGAGGCGAACACCTTACCTCGAGACCACTGGGTCCCCCTTTTTCATGAAGCATTTCCATCTGAATATCCTTTGCAGTCAGTTCTATTTGCAAAAAAAGCAAAAACAACACAACAGCACGCTGTTCTTTGATTGTACACTCTGAGCACCATTTTGTATCTTAGCTGTGCATGTGCATGTGACACCTAGTATCTGCTACCTACATTAATCACAAAGCTGGATGTTGCTGCCACGTAATGATACCTTTAGAAACTACCAGCTATCCATTTTCAGTTTGTGACCTACATACTGGTGTAATTTTTGCATTTGAAAATGGCATATTTGACTTTTTAGAGCAATAAATTTGCGAATACTAATGTGCCAATTTCCCAGAGTGGATCCTGGAGCCCCTTACTGGGGAGTGAAGAATAGGGCCAGTGCACCTCCATTCATGTCATGAAAGGTTATTAAAGACAGTTGTACATGAAGCTTGCAATGTCATAGTGTAAAATAAATTGCGCAGAAATCACCATTACAAAAGCAAGCAAAATGCTCTAGTGCAGACTTCCTAAAGAAAGTCATCTGTAGTGGGGGCCCTATATTTTAGCTGCACTGAAAATAAGGGACAAGACATGTGCTGGTTACATAATCTAAAGTGAGGGATCTAGCATCTGCTTGCATACATTTTAGCAGAAGTGGGCCCATCTGCCTTCAGTCCACTTGTGTCGTTAGACGTCGTGGTGAGGTGTGACCTCCTTTGTTTCATATTTTTTGGCAGGCGAAAATCCGCTGGTACTTGCCAGGTCAATCTCAGTATCTGTTACCAACCATTAGTCCCTGGAATATATGATCGCCTATTTTATTTGGGGGGGGGGGGGGGGAGCGTAAATACAGGTAGTCCTGTAGCCTGTCAGGCGCCATCTATGCCGCTCTATTAACCACATAACCAAGAACTGATGTTATAGTCACACAATCCTCTTTTTTGCAACATTTTCTGTGGGGCGAGAATCCCTAGAATAATTTGAGTAGATTTTTAACTTACATTTTGTCCGGGCAGCGACTGTCAAGCCTACCCTTTTTGATTTCAAACTGCCAAGGGAATTTTAACATGCGTGCCACTACACACGGGTGTCTGATCTCACTACTTAGAGATCATGGACAATTTTTATCGGATGACCCATGTGAAAAAATCCAGGTCTCCACTGTGCTTTAAACATGTGACCTCTAGCACCAGAAGTGAACACCTTACCTCGAGACCACTGGGCCCATCACTGCTAGGTATTAGTTAATGTAACTCTATAGCAAGTACTGCCAGCAGTGATGAAGTGTGTCTTCTGTGTATGAGCTTGTCATCTTTTCTAGAGTGCAGTGATCAGTTGCTTAGGCTTCCCCCTGCAAAGTAGGTTACCTATTTATAGCTGAGAGGCTTGTAGTATGATATGTCTAGGTTGCATATGAATCAGTTTTAAAGAATTCTTTTTCGACGTGATTGTAGTCTGCTGGGTGCCGCAGGGAGATAGAATAGGATCTATTGCTGACCCTGATATAAGCAGCTGACTAAGTCGCTGGTTGCTGTCAGGTCATTTATGGCGGGAGCAGCTGGTCGAGCAGTTTGGATATCATTCTTCTGATCACGAGGACATGTGTTAGAAACCTTGATAAAGCATATGTATTTATCTATCAGAGGTGAAATGAAAATCAAGCTCATACATTGTGGGGTGACTGTAAAGAGAAGCGGCTTTTATTTTTCAATTCTATAAACCCTTCTGGCAGAATTCAACAAAGAGAATAAAAATATATATATAGCCTGATGCGACTAGGTTCCACACTTGAGTCAATTTTGAAAGTCTTCTATGTGTAAGGTTCATTTATGAGATGAGCTGACCACTTCACTTCTCCACTGCCTTGTCATCCCTAATAAAGTCAGGTAAACATTTACAGCATGGGTGGACTGGAGCATTATGTGAATAGGTTGCCTACTGGGTCAGGTCAGTTTTACTACATTGAAGCATATACTTTAACTTCTCTGCTACTATGAAATTGAAGAAAAAGATGTGGCACAAATAGTCGATTTGCCTTGCTTTTAAAATATTCCTTCACCTAGGGTTGGGCCAAAGGGCGAGAGCCCAGATGTTGCTGGATCTGTAACAACTACAACTGTTACTTTTTTAAATTGAGCCAGATATAGCTCATCTTGTTCACATCTGCCATTTCAACTAAACGGGTTACAAAAGTTTTATTTATCTATTTATTTTCAGTTCAAATTGAACAAGATTGTAAGTGCTTCCTCACAGACTGCTAATATATATGTTATTCAACTTTAGCACCTTGATCATTGGTCATCCTTCACTGCAGCAGATAACGTTTCAATCTTTTCTTCTGTGTTATTCACTCTACTGTTGAATTTTGTTTTTCCAATTGCATTTGCATGTGCTTCATGTTTCTTCCCTAAAGTTGTCATTTTAATCTTGTACGACTAATGTATTACATTGTCTTCTTGGCAACATACAAGGAAATCTGTAGTAAGATTTCATGACAACACAAAATAGAAGTATGTGGAGAGCATCTAATATTTCGTATTAATGCCTTCAAATTTACCTGCAGCATGAGCCTATAACGCTAGAAAGCAGGGCTTCAGAGCAATAGGAAGATTGTTACAAATGGATTAACTGTATTAATTAACCATATTAAAGAAACAAGGCCGCAGTGTGGCCTAGGGTTGAAAAGTCCGTTTCGCAATTCCAATCCAACAGTTTGGCGTACACAGATTTTTTCAAGATTTTGGAGTTCCAAATCTGACTTCCACTTATTCGCTTCTCGTCTACCTTGAGGTGTAGAGAGTCTTTGTTTCTTTTTTCTTGTGGTTTATAATTTCTTTGTGATGGGGAAACCAGCCTTCCTTAATCTCCTTGTACAACATGCATGCCAGGTTACAGCATGACTATTCTTTGCCTCCCTTTTGTTCCCCAGTAACAAATCTTGTTTAAAAAAAATGATATTTGTCCATAGGTATTTTAAATTTACCTCATGTGACAAAGAAGATTAGGGGAGGCATCAACGAATTATCATGTTTCAAGTGGTACATAATCTGAAAAAGATTGAGACTCACTGGTGTATGTGAAGAATGTATCTCTTCATTGAAACTACCAATGTATATCAATGTTCCGTTGTTGTTTCACAAACAGCAAACATATATTTTCTTGTTAATAGGGAGCGATAATATAACACTATGCACAACAGTTCATCAGAATTTACTCTGATCATGTTAATGTAGGGTAGAAGACTTGTAGCTCATGGCATTGTGCCCTCCCTTTTTCACCTTTTCACAAAAACAAAATATTGCTGTTATTGGAAGTCTTTGTTTTTTTTTTTTAAAGAGGCTCTGTAAACAATATCCTAAATATAATATATCAAAAATAGAGTGAAAAGCTTGTTTTACAGGAAATCGAAGACAAAGAAGCAGAAGGTCTTCTTTTGTATTGCTTTACGTAAACTTTCCCTATCACTTTTATTTGTTGTATGCTTGTTGATAAGAAAGTTATTGTAAGTAATAATATCTGTAAAAATGTCTCAATCAGACTAGGTATCATCTGATGTTAATATCTGTAATAAAAAGAAGTCGCTAGATTCTACACAGGATAGCACCAGAATGTTTTAGCTTCAATCGTACCAAACCCATATTTCATTAGATGAGATTCACAAGGCAAGAGCCCACACCTTTAACAGCATAGTTATTCCATCCATGATATATGGCTGCAAGGTATGCGACCTACAAAAAGCAGATGCAGAAAAGCTCTGAGTTGCTCAAGAGGCAATGCAGCGAAGAATATTGACAGTCTATTTACGAGACTCAATTCACAGCACAGAAATCAGACGCGGAACTGCCTTCAAAGACATCGTAGATGCTGCATTATTTAAAATATGCAGATGAGCAGGGCATGTGGTGTGTATGCTGGACAATAGATGGCCACGAAAGGAGACACCTTGGTGAACCTACAATGTTAAACGCACTTGCAGACGTCCACCAATGAGAAGTAAAGATGGCCTGAGTGAAACCTTTGGTCCAACTTAGTGTTCCAGGACAAAGAACTACCCTAAATTTAAACATTTGGTTACCTGGCATCAGGCATTCTCTTTGTCTGATTTTTTTCTTTTTGCGTTCGCCTTATTTCTCAATTCACCAAGGCAGTGTGAGTTGCACTGTTTTTATGCGCCTGTTGACCCAGTGCATCCGACATTTTATGTAAGGGTCTGCTTCCTCCTGCATTTTTTAAGGGTTTGCTTCCTCGGTGTAATGGCTGTGCTGTGATAGGTATCGAACCCAGCACCTTCGGATTGTGAGCCGTGTCACTTGGCCCTAATTTATGGACCCGTGAACTAGGGGAAGGAAGATAAATAGTGTAACATTGTTGGATGTCTTATTGGATCCTTCACAGTTCATTGACAAAGCAGTCATTGACCATCGTGACCATTATGCCTGATGGCATTTTCTGGAACAGGGGCGTGCCCAGGAGGATCTCTGCGTGTGACACAAACAATAATATATCTACTGCCACACTGACGAAAGCGCTAGGTGGCTAAGGGTGCAGTTTAGAACCAGATTGTTGAATATCTTCTTTGTACGCTGTCAGGAATCAACTTGAATTTATACGGAGGAAGCAGCGGTCATCCTGAGGCTGTTGATACTGCCATAGAGCCTGTCTAGTGTTGATTGTTGGATATAACTTTCATGAAATTGCACACCCCAACATTTATATTGACTGAAAGCCTTCTTTAACTGTAAATCTGGTACCCATTTACAACTAGATGGAATGTGTTAAGCCTGTGGATTGAAGGATATACTGTGCCAAAATTAAGGTTCAACTTAGTGTTGTAATTTTGACCATATCTATAAACAACTACAGTGATATGAGTAATGTTACAGTGTAAGATAGAACCACGTTATGACAATCTCACTTTCAACAATGTTGTTGTTGTTTGCGAATGCCCACAATGAGTAGGTTTACTTTTTTGTACACCCTGAAAAGGACGTTAAGAGACAGGTTGCAGTAGCTTTGCTCATATCCAGAGTGCTCTAGGCGGCTGTGCTATGCTTGGCTTCATCTACGTGTCGCTTACTACTATGGAGATCACGTCGATCCCTCACCCCGTTAGCCAGGCTGCCATGAAAACAGCCCGTTTCTAGGGAGGATTACGAAGAAGCTGAGGTGAGGGTCTCGGCCAGTATATTTTGCCTGATCCTGACTAAAATTTCTGATCAGTATGTTTTGCCTGCCAAGATGTTAGTCTTCCTCCCTACTCTCAACCATAGATTGCAGTAATTCTTGTTAAATTTGGTTGTATTAGCCATTACAATGTAGTTGGTATGTAGTCCAAGATATTCAGATAAAAATACATAATTGGATCATGACATATCTCATTTCTTGCAAGATATAGTTTAAATCTATACGAGTTAATTTGTTTAGAACTTTCTTTATTTAGATATGTTGATATATGTGAAAAGGGAAGTGTTCATCTTAGTTGACTTGTACTTCTACATGGACGGATGCCTCTGTACATGTCCCAGCTCTAATTTGAGCTGGATGTAGCCAGAAGGAGGATTTTATGCTTAGCAGGATAGGCTTGAGCAGCTTAATACTCTGCTGAATTGAGACGAGCGCTGTGGAGGATGGTTAACCAATGTGCGAGTCCATCTTAATAGACTCAAACACTAGAGCAAAGTAGACCCGCAGCCTGTTAGGCACCATCTATGCTGCTCTAAACAAACCACCTAACCATGGCGCCGGTGTTATGCCATGTCACACAGTCTACTCTTACGACATGATCTCTGTTGGGCAGTAGTGCTATTTTTGTCCTTGTCATACATAAAGACCCCTGCAGACCACTTGGAAAAGGAGAGTAGTGAGAAGAAATTGATAAATAATACATTGTATAAATCAACTGCTGGATTTTGATAAATACACTTTAATTTGGGAGAAATGTGGGAAAGGAGGTTTAGGAATTTTGGAGACTTCATTGTGCTAAATCTGCAACTATAATCAGTTCTCATACTTGACAATAGACATGACCTAACATAGCAGATAAGATACCTTTTTTTACATCTGGGTAAGTTAGAGCCTGCTGTGCTGTGGTTATGATTCTGGATCCTTTGCTGCAAGAGACAAATGCTCTGCCAACTTTGACACCTTCTAAGTTGTGCATAATTTAAATGAAAACTCTTAAGTATTTCCATCACCGAAGGCATACTATGTTTTGCAACAGTCTGCTGTCATTCTTTGTGAATATTGTGATATACTTTATACCAGGGATGAGGGCCATTTGTGGATATTGAGATAATGTTCTGTGCTCTGTCAGTAAATAAAGAATGCCATTAGATCATTATCATTTCCCATATTTAAGTATGAAATCTTTGCTCACACATAGAATTGCAAATCAAGGAAAGGGATGTGTAATATATATATATATATATATATATATATATATATATATATATCCTGCGTTCAAGTCAAACCGGGAATTTTGTTGGTAATGAAATTAATTTTTTTCCAGTCAAAATGCCATTTATCTTTTTATATAATCTCCCTGCAATGTTTATGCACTTATCCCAGCATTTAAGTAATGCCTGTAAAGCTTCAGCGTAGAAAAATTTGTCAGTATGTCAGAACCAATCCAGGACAGCCTGTTTCACTTCATTATCAATGCTGAAATGCTGACCTCCCTGGATGTGGCAATACCTCCCAGCTGAGTTGCTGTAGATGGCGCATAGTGTGGTGAGTCATATGAGGTGGAGTGTTATCTTGCAGGACAGCATCATCACTCACAGACATACAGCCTTCTCTAAAACGTTTATACCATTCAAATGTCTTACTGAGGCTGAGTGTCTCATTGCCGTATTGTGATTGCAGTCTTCTGTAAATCTTCACAGGTTTCACACCTTCATTCACAAGAAACTTCATCACAACACTCTGTTCCATGCAAGTACTAACAGTGTTGTCTGCCATTTTTATTTACAGGCCTGTGACTGGTCCATGACCAGTAATAGATCACAAATCCTAACTAACGATATTAGTTCCAGCATGCAATAACCCATTCAAATAGAACTAGAACAAAAAGTAAGGTTGTTATTTTTTGGTGAATTGTTTTTATTTATATTTGCGTTTGCCTTGTTTCTCTATTCCCCAAGAAAGTGTGTTGCACTACGTTTTTTATTTTGCACCTGTTGGCCCAGTGCATCCGACTTTGGCATGCATTTTATGTAAGAGCCTGCTTCCTCCTGCGTAGTGCAGATGTTAGCACGCGGGCTTCGCATCTGAGTGGTCCTGGGTTCATTCTCCAGTTGAGGCGGAAATGGTTTTTCAGACAGCAATGGCTCCCGGGTCGACCCAGCGTTAAATGGGTACCGGTTCAGACTGAGAAGTAAAGTCAGCTGGCGTGATGCTGACCACATCATCCACTAAGTGCTGTGGGTTACAAAATAATATGGACCTAATGCCATATTTCCTGTGCGCCGCATGGCGTGATGGGATCTTTACTCTCTTTTTTTACACTGCTTCCTCCTGAATTTTCTAGGGTTTGCTTCCCTGGGATAACGGCCGGTGCTGTTAGCGAACACAGCACCTTCGGATTGTGAGTCATGTCACTTAACCACTAGCCCAAGCAGCCTTAAACATTAGCCTTTACCAAGTACCGTTTTGATTTAAACACCCCTCGTAGATATATATATATATGGAAGGATGTATATATACACACACACATATACATGCCTGTGATCATCCAATTGCTGCAATTTACACTACAATATGATATCTCAAACACTGGACATTTTCTTCAAACCTTTAAGGCAACCCTAAGCCGTTATCCTGTTCCACACTTCTGTAAAATTGTTAAACCAAGCTGATGGACTTAATCGGAACACTATGTTGTAACAAGCTATTAAACCTCTATTAGAGATGTGTACCATATTTTGTTTGAACAAACCTCTCAACTCTCTGTGTTCCCTCCTGTGACTTCATTGGGATTAAGAAGAGGAAGAACTATTTGAAGAAAATAAATAAAGATAAGGAAACTTGCTTTTAAGAAAAACATAATGAGTTTCTTTGCAACTCTGTAACTAGACAAACCCAGTATCTCCAAATCATTGTTTTGGAGTATTTTAGTGAGAAATGTTGTAAAGATAATGTTAAGATATCCTGTATGCATGCTCTAATAAGATTTTCAATATTAGCCTTGTAATTTGCTACTTTTAAGCATCTCACAGAGTAGAAAGAGTTTACTCATCTGTTTTATACCATCATTTTTTCTCAATAATTTTGGAACAAATGAATTGTAACTTTTTATTTTTGTCAGTTTAAAAAGTGGTTAATTTGTTGCTGTTGAATGCTCACAATGAGTAGATTTACTCTTTTGTGTGCCCTAAAAAAGACGTTAAGTGGTGGTTTGTTGTAGCTTTCCTCACATCTCGAGCATGCTGATGATGGTGGATCGGGTTCCTCCAGGCGGTAGTGCTATGCTTGGTTTCATCTGTGTGTTGCTCACTACTATGGGGGTCACGTTGATCCCTCACCTAGTTAGCCAGTCTGCAATGAAAACAGTCCGTTTCCACGGCTGAGTACGGGGAAGCCGAGGTGAGGGTCTTGGCCAGTATATTTTTCCTGACCCTAACGTGTCTGATCAGTATGTTTTGCCTGACCAGATGTAAATTCTTCCTCCCCAAATTGTTCATTTAAAACATCAATTGTTGCCTATGAAAAAATTGTTCACTGGCATTTCAGTTTGATGGCACTCTCTTGTCTACATTGCATTTTTCTAGTCAATTTGTAAAATGTAATTTAAAAACATTTATGTAGAATGATTGTTCATGAATTCTTTTTATATATCACTTTCATAAGTATTTTCTGTATATTTTGTAACTATGTAATTATGCACATTTGCATTAAGCAAAGTGCTGTTGTATATATTTTGGTATCTCATATATTTTTATATGAGTAAAAACATACTATTTGTCTTGTTATTTTGAGGACACATGATTTAAGATTGTACTGTTATAAATAAGTGCTATCCTATTATAAATGAGTACTGTGCTATTATGAATAAGTACTGTGCTGTTATAAATAAGCACTGTGCTATTATAAATAAGTACTGTGCTGTTATAAATAAGCGCTGTATGATTATAAATAAGTACTGTACTATTATAAATAAGTACTGTGCTGTTATAAATAAGTGCTATATAATTATAAATAAGACTGCGCTGTTATAAATAAGTACTGTGCTGTTATAAATAAGTACTGTGCCATTATAAATAAGCACTGTGCTATTATAAATAAGTACTGTATGATTATAAATAAGTACTGTGCTGTTATACATAAGTACTGTGCTGTTATAAATAAGTACTGTATGATTATAAATAAGTACTGTGCTGTTATAAATAGGTACTGTTCTATTATAAATAAGTACTGTGCTGTTATAAATAAGTACTGTTCTATTATAAATAAGTACTGTTCTATTATAAACAAGTGCTGATAACAACTGTGGAAGGGAGAGAGAAACTGTAGAAGCACTGAATACCAATGTTGGTGGATAAACAAGAAAGCAAAAGTATACTTAAGTTTTACTTGAGATCAGTAACAGATAGATACCAACATTTTTGGACATAAATGCCTTCTTCAGGGACTGGATGATCGAAAACAGCTATGTTAAATAAATTTGCTGAAGTGTTGGTATATATCAGTTAACTCGTTGTATCTGAAGTCTTGAAACAGGAAAAACATATTCATAGGAGCAAGGAGATACTTCTTTGGCGTACTCCTTTACTATTTGTTTACTGAGATCTACATGCAATGGGATCAAGAGGCTGAGCAGTGCATGAGCTGCAGCGGTCAGCGTCCTGAAGCTCATATAATTAGTATGTAATGAAATTGAATAGTTGTATTTAACAGAGCATAATCTTTCAACTTAGGACAGAGCACACTGGACTTAACAAATACTTCAACAGGTTGCACCCTACACACAAATCTAACTGGTGCAACTGCACCCACCCATACAAGACAATACAACATGTGCTGCTTGCTTGCCCCAGACTCGCCATAGACAGAGAAACGTTATTGCTGACCACACCAACAATCACCAACATCTTATACTGCTCTACTCCACCAGAACAAAACACTTGCAAATTCTTCAGCTTGAAATTGACTGAGCGAACAACTTCACAGACTTAACTTAACGTCTTTATACTGGTTTAGAAGACTCTGCAGGATCTGTATACAACCAGTTTCATTGACATTTCCTTGCTGCAAAAGCTATGCACATCCAATCTATTCTTAAATGCAATAATTGTCCCTGCCTTAATTCTAGGAACCAACATCATCACACAGGGGACATTCCCATAAGTGCTCTGTTCTCAGTCTAATCAGTCAGCCAAATGTATTCACAGTCAGGTGTTGATTTCGTGTTCTTCTAATCTTTTCAGACAGAACACACTTTCTCCCCTGTCCCCTAGTCACTCCAAAATCTATCATCCTCTGCACATATGCATTTTCACAACCTTCTGTCTCTTCATCATTCTGTAGTGTCCATGACTGCCCTTATCATTTCAACCCTGTCTCTCGTCATCATCACATCATTCACCACAGCCTGCATGTGCCGGGCTGTAGATCCATGTGACATTCTGTACACCAGAGTTGCTCAGAAGAGAGGTTCACTCCCTTATTGGCATGCACCTTTCTATCACTCTGTCCCTGCCTCCACCTAATTATAACCATCAACAACAACAACATAGTAGTAATTATGTTTTCCAAACAAAATGGACGGGGCATTTTAAAAGGGTGTAATGGGTAAATGTCTTTATAGAGGAATGGTAGAAAAGATCACTTTAGAAACATTACCTTCAATTGTGAGGAAATTATGCATATTTTACTATCTGATGATATCAATGGAAGAAATGTGAGAAATGTGTTATCCTTGGCATAGGAAGAAGAGATGTTACAGTATGATGATATATTCGGTTAGAACTTTTAATGATCACGTCTGAAGCGACCTTTTTATATACAACAATTGTTTTCTTAGACAAGATTACATCATATTGTTATTTTTTGCATGTTATTTTCATTTAACTAACTTAATAACATGATCAGTGAATTATTGAATGTTCTTTCAGGGTTTAATGGGAATTTGAATCCACCTTCAAACTATAACTCCTAGCGAGATTTTTTGTACCTTTATTGCTTCATCTTCTTCTTTGTCTTTTGTTTGCAAACTCCCGCTACCAAGCCCGGAAAAGGACTTTGCAAGTAGCAAGATGTAGTCCGGAGAAAGGAATGTGTTGTGTCGAAGTTTACAGGTTGACTGCGATATTTGCACCTTTTGGTTCGAGGTTCGATTTCAGTAGGCATTTTTAGGTACCTGGTTAGCCTTCACTCTTCGATTTCTTCTCCTTAGCCAGTCTGCTCGGTTGTCCAGGATCACCACATGGAGGTGTAGAAGGGTCTTGCCAACTCTGGTTAGCTGGTCCTGACGCTAGCATTGAGCTTTAAGTAGCTGATCGCTGCAGCTCATGCACTGCTCAGTATCTTGATACCATTGCTTAATCTGAAGCATTGGGCCAACACTCCAGCTGACTTCTTTACAGGACTTTACATGGTAGATATTTCTTTGCTAGTTTTCAGCTATAAACTTTAATATGTCCAAAGAGAACAATGTACAGTCATGGATATTTCCATATAGCTTGTCCAGGAATAGTACTGGTAATTGCTATTGATGCTTTTTCTGTTACTTACAAATTGGGTACTTTCACAGTAGATGATTGTAACAATCACTCTATTACTATGACAGTTATACTCATGGAAAGTTCTTATTTGTAGTTTGTTAAAATGACAACTCACTTGTAACTTAACTTAATGTCATTATACTGGTTTAAAAGACTCTGCAGAGTCTGTATACAACCAGTTTCATTTACATTTCCTTGCTTTAAAAGCTATCCCCATCCAATCTATTCTTAAATGCATTAATTGTCCCTGCCTTGATTCTAGGAACCAACATCATCACACAGGGGACATTCCCATAAGTACTCTGTTCTCAGTCTAATCAGTCAGCCAAGCATATATATACTCACAGTCAGGTGTTGACTGTCAGGTTAACTGTCCATGCCTCCACTATTTCATGTGGCGATGCATTCCAATCATTTACCACTCTCTGGCTAAAAAATATTTTGTAATATCTGATCTGGACCTCTCTTTATTTAATTTGTAGCTATGCCCTCTTGTTCTTGTAGGTAGTTGTATTTTGAAAAACTTGTTATAATTTAATTTATCCGTTCCTTTGATTATCTTATAAAACTGGATTGTCACCTTGAATTCTTCTCATTTCTAGACACTGTAGGCCGGTTTTTCAGTCGTTCCTCTGTTGTTATCTGAATGAAGTCTTGAAGATTACCACTCACCCACTTCTATTGGTCTGGTAATACACAAAAGTAACTCACTTGCTGTGGTCTGTATGAAGTCTTGAAGATTACCACTTGTGCACGTCTATTTTATTGACTTAGTCTTAGTCGACTTGTACAGAGGCAGATGCCCCTGTTCAGATACCAGCTCTGGCATGAGCGGGATGCAGCTGAAGGAGGATTTCCTGCTTAGTGGGCTAGGCTTGTTACTCTACTGCATTGGGACAGGTGCTGCGGAGGGTGGTTAACCGATGTGCGAGTCCATCTTAATAGACTCAAACACTAGAGCAAAGTAGACCTGAACCCTGTTAGGCACCATCTATGGTAGCTCTAAACAAACCAAACTAACAATGGCCGGTGTTATGCCATGTCACACAGTCACCTCCTACCACATAGTCTTTGTGAGGTAGTGCTGCTATTCTTGTCCTTGTCATACACAAAAGACTCCGTCAGACCATTTGCCCTCTTTTATTCAGCTCGTAATATACAGGTTAGACTCCGAAACAACCGTAGATTGACTTTATTTACATTTTTATACTAATGTCCACATGACACGAAAGATAGGTCTACTTTTACTTTTGTACTAACATGTTAATATAATTATGTTTCTGAACTCATGTCTTTATGCTTATATGCAGTCTGACAGTTGAATTAACACTGCTTTTTTGGGAAAAGAACTTTTAAATACTGATTGCATATTTTTGACGTTCTATTTAAAATTTAATATATTAAATACGTGACGGGTTTAAAGATCTTAAAGAGCTTTAGCATAAAGATATATATTGCTCATATTTGATTTCCTCTGTCCTTCCAATTTATAATCTTCATTCTAGAGCTGTTTAAGAACAAGGTTCATGCTGTCTTAGTCGACCTGTACTGCTACAAGGGCAGTTGCTGGATGTTGCGAGTTGTAGTAGCTTTCCTCACATCCTGAGCATGCTGATGACAGTGGACTGGGGTCCTCCAGGCGGTTGTGCTATGCTTGGCTTAATCTGTGTGCTGCTCACTACTATGGCAATCACATTGATCCCTCTCTTTGTTGGCCAGCTCGTTTCCAGGGAGGGCTACGAGGAAGCCGAGGCGAGGGTCTTGGCCAGTATATTGTGCCTGACCAGATGTTAGTCTTCCTCCCCTCGCAGCCTGTTAGGCACCATATATGATGCTTTTAACAAACTGTGGCCGATGTTATGCCATGTCATAGTTAGTCGCCTCTTATGACATGCTCTTTGTGGGGCAGTGGTGCTATTCTTGTTTTTATCACACACAAAGACTCGGGCGAACCGTTCAGTTCTTGTCTATTCAAATATGTTGTAAAATCGTTCTCATGCTGCATCTAATGTATACCAAATTTTCTGCCTATGTGCAAGATTTGCATTGACTAAACTGGCACTCTAAAGAACCAGACATATATCAGGGGAACAGGATGTGAGGAGAAGGCGCTGGCATTGGGTAGAACATACTGTAAGGAAACCAGGACAGCATTACAAGACAGTCACTGTTCTGAAAACCTTAAGGCAAGAGAAGTAGAGGAAGAATAAAACACACATGGAATGGAGAGTTGGAGACAAACAAAAAAGAAACAAGGAAAACATGACCAGAACTGGAATGGATGATCAAGGACAGGAAAGTTGCAGAAAGTTATTTTACCTTTAAAAAAACAAACACAATAGCACGCTACTCCTTGATTATACACTCTGTGAGCACAGACACCATTTTATATCTGTGCTGCGCACATGCATGTGACAAGTAGCGTTTACTGCCTACATTAATCACAAAGCTGGATGTTGCTGTCACCCAATGATGCCGTTCAAAACTGCAAACTACATTTTTCAACTATCCAATATCAGTTTGTGGAATACTTACTGACTTATCCTCGCATTAATAAAATATAAATCAAATTTGATAGTTTTTTTCTCTATAATTATTAAATAAATATTGACATCTTATGTTAGCGTTGCTTATAATAATATATACTTTCTATATTGTACAAAATTTAAGTAGTATATCCTTTGCAAAACGTTGCTTTTTACAACCGCCAATCTATTTGGCTGTTATAAGTTTCTTGGCAATTGTGCAGTATGGTAGGTTGCCATTACTTTCCATACATGGTGGAGCAGTTACATTGAGAAAAGTACGCAGTGTCTGTCAAACTGGACACTGTGGGATTTGAACAGGTTGCGTTGGGACATTCTATATTATTCACGTAAAATATAAAAACATTGTTTACTTCAGTATTTGCTCTTGGCACATAAATTGTACAAAACATTTTATGTGAGCGGATGCGCTAGCAAGCTAATTAGAAATAACTTTAAATTTGTTGTTGAATTATTTCGAGGGACTGCAGCAAAACTCCTTAAAACTGATTGACAAAAAAGTTTGGTTGAAATACAAATATAAATTAAAACAGTAACAGGCAATACAAAAAAAATTTAAGGTTTGCCTTTTTGGGTTCTGCTGATGAAGGCATGCCCTTTACACTCCAGACCATAGTCCTTTGGGTGATATCATGCCACATTGGCCAGTGTGGGAATCTGTTTATAGTGTGCACATATTGGCCAGTGTATGGTTGCATGATTGTATCTTGTTTGTAATGCAATTTTGTCAATCCTTTCTGTTTGTGGAGAAGTGGTCATATCGAGAAAAATCCCAGACATGCCCAGTCAAACTGGGCACTGAACCCGGCATGTTGGGATTGCAAACCAAGATTTCACTCGATTTACACCCCAACACCACGCATCTCCCTACTGCAGGCACAATTCGATGTTTCGACCTAAATAGTTTTTTTTATATACATTTTTTTACTGTAGTCAAAAGTAAGTGAAAATTCTCATTTTTATTTTGTGTTATATTTAAACTAGAACCATGCTCAATCATCACACATTTGCTTTGGATCTGAACAGTGTTCCATAGTTGCCAGCTTGTATAGAGTAGTTTGAACATTTTTGAATACACATTTTTTTGTTTCGCCGTCCCACTGTCCTGTATAAGTTTTTTCCTTAATTGAACAGTTATGTAAATATCTTGTTTTTTTGGATGTAAAACCTGGGTGTGAACCATCTTAAAACAATCTATTTCTTGTCTTGTCCACTTGTGCGGGTAGGCGTCGTGGGGAGCCGTAGTTTTCTGACCAGGGCGAACCTGGTACCTTTGCCACCAGAAGCGATTACTTTACCACTCTGCTACTCTTTCACTCTCCATTGTACGTCTACCAAATACACCCAAAACATTTACAGGCATGCACGTACTTATGTACAGTTTTCCCCTCTAGCCAGAGTGGTCCACCGGGTTCTATGTGTATGACAAGGACAAGAATAGCACCATCGTAAAAGACGACTAACTGTGTGACATGGCATAACACGGCCATAGGTTAGGTGGTTTGTGTTTGTTTGGAGCAGCATACATGGCGCCTAACAGGCTGCGGGTCAACTTTGCTCTAGTGTTTGAGTCTATTAAGATAGACTCGCACATCTGTTAACCACCCTCTGTGAGCTCTTGTTCCAATGCAGCAAGTATTAAGTTGCTCGAGCCTAGCCCGATAAGCAGGAAACCCTTCTCACGGCTACTTCCAGTTCATACCACAGCTGGGACCTGCACAGGGGCATCTGTCCCTGTAGAAGTATAGGTCGACTAAGAACTAAGTTTGGTTTATATTGGTCAGGTGTACGGGCTTACATACCTTTGTGGTGGCCTGAATGATTTGTGTCATCTCCATAGAGGCTCGGATATGAATGTAGATCAGAGCTCTTCAACCTTTATAAACCTGGCGCCCACTTTTATAACTTTCATGAGCGTAAATTTTCTTTACCGTCTACTAAAATATAAATTGAAGAAAATTCTACGATCGTCCACCGAGTCTGAATTTTTGATGTTTAATGCAGCATGCAATTATTCTGCTGCCGCTCACCTGAAAGCTAAAATCGGTCAGTAATGGGCGGTCTGGCCCAGGTAGAGAGCACCGATGTAGATAATAAATAGTTGCTCCATAAGTTTACCTGTGCGGATACATTGTGTTGATACACCATGTGGATACAGGATATAAAATAATAGGACCACTGAAGTGTCCTAACCATCTTGAAAAGCGGATAAAGAGAGGTGGGCATGTGACTTCTTCATTGTTCATTCTCAAACTCCAATGAAAAGGGCTTTGCAATTAGCGGGATGTTGTTCGTAGTTTGACACATCTAACATCAACTGGCATTTTTGGGTGCTGGGTTAGCCTTATCGCTTCGATCCCTTCTCCTTAGCCAGTCTGCTCTGTTGCAGCCTGCTTCCAGGATCACCGCGTGGAGCTGTAGAAGGGTCTTGGCAGCTCTGGGTCTCTGGCCCTGACGCTAGCAGTCAGCTATTGGTCGCTTGCCCTGACCCTAGCAGTCAGCTCTGGGTCGCTTGCCCTGATGCTAGCAGTCAGCTCTGGGTCGCTGGCCCTGACGCTAGCAGTCAGCTTTGTGTCACCTGCCCTGATGCTAGCAGTCAACTTTGGGTCACTTAGCTCTACAGATCATGCACTCCTCACCATCTTGATCATGTGTATATGGCTAACAACCTTATCGTGTAATTTCTATCAAGAGCACCACTGCAAAATAGCACAAAGTGCTTTGCTGTGGACTTTCATGAGGGGGTCAACTTTAATGGTGACCCTAAACTCAATAAAAACGAAAATAGACTTGAGGGAAATAGACATTTATTTAGATCGTTCAGTCTCAGGCGCCGAAATAAATTTGCAAATTCATCAAGAACAGTCTTATGTACCTACCTCTTGTGTTCGCTGATTATATTTATGCCGGTCAGACGAGTTCCTGCGATGAACTCAACAATTGTCTGGAATTCTTCTTTAGCTCTGTACAACTTTGAGTTGAGTCATTTGGCCAGTGAGTCTTCTTCAACTGACTATACAGAAGGCAGTACTGTAACACTTGCTCTGATATTTGTTTACTCAGTCGACACATGTACAGTCGTAACGCAGACGGATGAAGTCTGTGTATGTGTTTATTTAGTCTATTATGTCATGTCCTGAGTTATGTACCTAAGTCAGGTAGCCATTACAGTTGGGTAGACTGAAACGTGTCACTTTGTCATGAGAGAGATATTTGAGTTTTTAGTAAGGTCCACCTGAAGGAAACTCATCTAGAAACTCTTATAATAGCTAATGGATCCTTCTACAAAACTTTCAGTGACACAGCGCAAGCTACAAATAGCTAGATTTTTTATTAGCTGTTACATACTGTGAATGCAAATATTTGTTGTACTTTCTAATTGCTCTCCAGCCTAATAATAGCTGTCTATAAAAGAGTTTATTGAAACAGATGAACTTTTCTATAAGTTTTATGATGTAGGAGATTTCTGTTTCGTACTGTAAATCTTCCAGAATATGTGAATCTAATTTTCATCAGGTCTTGTTTTAAGAAATGTATATATAACCTTGAGAGAAAGTGATCGAGACAATGTTTTTTTTTGTATGATATAACATGAACAAAACATTACATAAAACATTTACTGTTTATTTCTGTTGAAAGTTGCCCATTTTTTGGTACTCAAATAAAAGCATTGATGTCGATAATGTATTTATGTTTGTTTCTGTTAGTTCCATTGTTTGTTGTTGTGGCTCTAGCTCTTGCCCTTCAGCCAAATGCCATGTAATTGTATCTGTACATATTTGTTAGTTGTTAAGTACAATACTGTGGAGTGTGTAGCCTAGTCGAGAGTAAGTTGGTATGCTAAGACTGGGATTACAGTGTGCCAAGGTACTTCTTCTTCTTCTTCTTCATCGTACGCAGTCAGACAGTAACCATTATTTTTTCAAAAAAAGCGGCGGTCATCCTGAGGCTGTCGACACTGCCATATAGCTTGTCTGTGCCAAGGTACAAAATCACGGATGTACAGAAAAAAATCATGGCGTGATTCATTACTGGTACAACTGCTCCTACAGTCGACCCAGCTGTACATGGATATCTGATGTTTGAGTAGGGGAAGGTATAAACAGCAAGGTAGGGAACTGGTCACCCCACCTCACGTAGGCTGCGGCTTAGTACATAACAGTTATCTTCATCCTAGACGGCAATTGCTACATGGGGCCGAACTTTACTTTTAATACCAAAATGTTCCATTTATATGACCTAAGAGAAAGATGCTAGCATCGTTCAGCATTGAGCACTCATTAAGATGATGATCAACGTGATCAAGTCTGTGATTCAGACAGTGGGAATGACATTTTAGTTTTTCCAACTCTGCCACACTCTTGACCTAGTGTTATTTTTCTTCGTGAAAGGAGCAACAATTGCAGTTTTTCTCATGATCTAGATCATTGTTTCCCAACCTTTGTAAACTCGCTGGCTAGTGAAAATAGGAAAAATTGTTTCCTGACCAGTGAAAATAGGAAAAATTGTTCATAGACCATTGAAAATAGGAACAAATCGTTAACGGACCTGTGAAAATAGGAAAAAATTGTTCATGTACTGGTGAAATTAGGAAAAAATTGTTCACTGGCCGTTGAAAATAGTAAAATTTTTCGCGGACCATTCAGGCAAATAAAATGCCATTATTTATATAGTATTTTGTCTATTAGCTGTTAAAGCTAATATTCTAAAATGAAAATTCTAAAGCCATTTAAAATAACGAGAATTCGAGCAGTAAATAGATAAGGGGTTCAGCAGCAATTTTCTTTTTTGCGGACCGGCAGGAAATTTCTGCAAACCGGCGGTTGGGGATCACTGGTCTAGATAACCTCTCATACCGTTGTACTTGATGAAGACCCACATCCTTCTTGAGGTAGTACTGGCAACTGGGAGTACCAATTCTCCAATTAAACACAATGGCTCTTGAGAAGCACACCTTCATTAAAAAAAACAACCAGGTGCAGCAGCGCTGTATACACTCTCTGTGGTTAGGAAGGAACTCCAACACTATATTTAATATACCTCGGAAAAGAGAACCAGCATTCAGTGGACCCTGATAGCCAAGATCAATTGTAAAGGCAAAGTGACAGAGGAATGTGACGACCCAATCATCCTGAGATTTTGGTCGCAGGTATGATGGAGCCTAGGAGAACTCAGCCTAACCAGCAGGCAATTGTGGCAGGGAATGAGCACTGTGAGCCCTACTTTGACTTCTGCACCTTGCAACATTGCTAATACACACTCTCAATTCCTTAGTGTCACAACTACATTTCTGACTTCTGTCAGGGTAGAAAGAAAATCCACAGACATTCTTACCCCGACAATGCCTGTTGTTTAACCCTCTAAACCCTAATGCAGCCAAAGGCGTCCGCTGTCTTGTTTTCACTTTCATACTTTAAATAATAAATATAAATGAGGTTTGATTACATAAACAAGGACTATATGATGTGTGTGAGAAGTTAACATTTTCGTCAATTTGTTAACCAGTGCAACATTTAATTTTAAATTACATTAATACATAATTTGTAAAAGTATATGGGTGGGTATAAAAGAGTTAAATATACACGTTTTCTGTTCAGGGCTCAGAGTTAGTTAGTTTTCTTTCCACTTATGCCGTTCAGCGTTGTGTGGAGCTTAATTCTCTCACGCGCCCTGGACAGAGACCATGTTTGGCACTGGTAGCACAGAGTCGGCATAAATATACTGTTTATTAGCTGTTGCTTTGTTGACAAAATAACGTTCTGGTGCCTAAGCAGTAGTGACAGCTGATTAGTCACTGCAGATGCTTTCTGACACCTAGTATCACTCAGTTTTCCTGCTGATCTTGCCGTCTGCCGAAAAAATAATGCCCAAATACTTGAACTCATATGCCTGTTGAAGAGCAATATCTTTAAAACTTATGTTGAGTAGCCCAGGTATTCTACTGATCATCATAGTTTATGTTTTGCTCTTGTTAATTCGCATATTGTATTTAGCACATGTAGTCACAAGAGCGTACATGTTAGAGTGTAAAGGGTTAAATACACTATACCTTGCTAAGTGAAAATCAAGCAGAAAATGTTCAGACTTTGGGCGTGGCTTTGTTCGTTCTTAATCTCCCGCTACCAAGACCTGAAATGGCCCTGCAAGTAGCAAGATGTAGCAGCATGTAGTCCAGAGAACGAAACACGTTGTGTCAAAGTTTACAGCTTGACTGCGATAATTGCACTTTTCGGTCCGGCACATCTGACTTCAGCAAGCATGTTTTGAGTACCGGGTTAGCCTGCACTCTTCAATCCCTTCTCCTTAGGCAGTCTGTTCTGCTGCAGCCTGTTATCCAGGATCACTGCATGAAGGTGTAGAAGGGCCTTGGCAGCTCTGGTTCGCTGGCCCTGAAGCTAGCAGTCAGATATGGGTCACTGATCGCTGCAGGTCATGCTCTGCTCAACGTCTTGTTCAGACTTTGAGATGGCCACTGAAGTTGGGTGGAGATCACGGAGGAGACCTGAATTTTTTCACATGCATCTTCTGGTAAAAATTCCCCTGATCACTGGGTAGCGATATCGGACTCCAGTGTTCAGTGTTGAGCACGTTCAAAATTCCTTGGCAATTGTAAATCGAAAAGAGTAGGCTTAAAAATCTACCCAAGTTAATTGTATCTTTCCTCAGGTGGTTTCTTTAGAGCAGCTATTGATGGCGCCTAACTGGCTGCGGATCTACTTAGCAGTACTTATAAGTACTTATACTTACTCAGTATAAAGACGTTAAGTTAAATTTAAATTGATTTATTTGAAGTCCTTTATAAGTCTTTTAGGGAGCCGCGTAGTGGTTAGCGCACTGGCTTCGCATCTGAGTGGTCCTGGGTTCATTTCCCAGTTGAGGCGGTAATGTTTTTTTAGACCGCAATGGCTCCTGGGTTGACCCAGCCTTAAATGGGTACTGGTCAGTCCGGGAAGTAAAACCGAGAGGGAGAGGAGATGGCTACTGCTCTCATATAGCCGAGCCTTTGAAATGTGAGATCGCTAACACCTCACACCCGTACGGCAGTAATGCTATGAGTTACTTTACTTTACTTTACTTTTATAAGAAGAGAGAGTTCTTGCTTGCCACAGCATAACTGACTGGACACATAGCCTGAGACACACAAGACACAAAGCTGTAAATAGGCATCTGTAAAATTAGTGAAGACAGCTAGTCTCTCCACCACACAATAACTGAAAAGATGTTCAATTAAGCCTTTCTTCGTCTTCCTCTCCTCCTTTTTTGGCGCTCATCCTGAAATGTACACTATGCCATCGTTTACAGCGAGGCTACGTTATATGTGCCTTTCGACCCAAACTATTCCGTTTCTATTGGCATATTTGGATACCGGTTTTGCTCACTCACTGTAATCCCTCTTCTCTCAATCAGCCTTAAGTACAGCCTGTTTCCAGGGTGTCACATGAAGGCCGAAATGGGTCTTGCGTTTGCTGACCCTGATGCAAGCAGCTAGCCACAACTCGCTGGCTGCTGTTGGCTCATTCAATGTGCTGCAATTTCTGTCTCAAACCTTGAATTTAGGTGTGACGTATTTTTAGAACCAACAACACCAATACATTATGTAATTCCCTAATTAACATGTGTTGACGCAATCATAATCCAACCAGAGGGACATAACTGCTTACCCTGCTTGAAAATATAGTTTCAAGGGTTGTGTCTCTTTCATTGACGTTATTTTCTGTTGATAAAACATGTCTTAAGTTTAAGAAAAGCGTCGACACAAAAAAACGTTACTTAGTTTTCTTTCCACTTTTGCCGTTAAACGTCTTATGGAGCTTCAGTCGCTTGTCCTACGCTAAATGCGCTGCGTCGGTCAATGTGAGCCATGTGTCATTGCACAATCACTCTAATGTCATTTATTCACCTGCTCGCGGTCACCCCCTTGCCCTGTAGCCAGATCTTCCAGCGTTACAAGCCATCAGTGGAAGTTGATGAGGCTGCATTTTCATGAGATGACCAGATAAACGTATTTTGTGCCTGGAAATGCCCTCTGCACAATGTAGTTTAAAAAATTTATTATTTGTTATAAGCTTTTATTCAACTGTATCTGATCGTGAACGTTGTGACTTGTTGTAGTCTTCTATTTCTCCTATATTTAACCAACTTCCCCATAACCTAGAAATAAGAAATTGTGTACACAGCCTTTATTAGCGTGACGTGCTAATCTATCACATTTTAACAAGACATTAAATAGTCTGTACAGAAAAACTAAATATTTATTTGTTATTTTTCTTGTGGCTTAAAGGTTTTTACAGAATAGGGTACCCGGCCTGACGCTTAGTTGACACTTACGACTTATCTGGCAGATCTCACCGATACACTTCATCCTTGACAGCAGTGTCTGCTATGGGGCTACATTTAACTTTATAAACTCAAATACACAACAGGAGCAATACATTATCATGTCCTTTGTAGAACATCGCTCCTATCACAGTCTGTCTGAAAGAAACTCGTTCTCTAGCCAAAACTCCAGCCTCCGCCACAGTCATACTCAGGCATTCCTGGATATCTTGGTGCCATCGTCTTCTTGATCTACCCCTTCCTCTTTTGCCAGGTACCATTCCTTACATCACCGTTCTCTCACAATACACCTGCCAAAAATTGATCATAACGAAATCCTGTGCAAAACTTAACAAAATTTGTGAACATAAAAAGTGTTTAATCCCTAGACATGGGCATTGAATAGGGCCCAGGAACGAAAGTTAGCCACCTGCGAAATGCAGTGCTTATGAAAGGTCACTAACAACACCAGAAGAGACATAATCACAAACATGAATTTTCGGGAAAGGGTTGGAACAATTCCCTGCCTAAATTACATCGAGCAATTGAGAATGAATTGTTTTGGCCACATTATCATTATGAGAATGTAACCAGAACACATAGTTCATGCAAACGTCTACTGGAGAACATCAGCAAGAAGGGCGAGAGGTAGACCCAGGAAAAGGTGGATAGACGGCGTAAATGTCACCTGTCGGAAAACGGGGAATAATGTCACACGGACCACAAGAAATGCGAAATACAAATACATACCCAACACTCAGCTTCAACCATGTTGAAAGTGAGATGAAAAAAAAAGAAGTAGAAGAAAAAACATAAAGAAATATATCTGCACTATCATTTTGACCTAATTTTACAATTATTTCAGCCTACTACCATAAAAACATTTTTTAAATGAAAATTTATGAAAATATTAAATTGCTGATAAAAATTCATGTGACATTCAAGAAGTTAGGATTTATTCATCCTCATATCCTGTAGGAGATACATTTCTTAAGGATCTTCTCAGCACACTCCAGTTGCGTGCATTGATATCTGGAAATTCCACACAGGAAAGTAGCGCTGGGTTTATAGATGGGTATGTATGGACCAGGGTTTTCACTAGGTTCTGGTTAAATGGCACATTAACAGCTTTCAAAGCTTGATTACTGCTGAGAAGGTCGCTGTACAGAGATTCGGGCAGCCTCCAGCGATTTGTCAGTCCTGTTTGCTTTCTCATTTGATAATTCATCTTCTTTGGACACTGTAATGAAAGTTGAAAATGTACAGAAAAACGTGCAAATAAGTGGTCATTCAAGCAAATAACAGGTAGACGCTTATTGTGTTGACTCAACAAATTGCATATCCACACAGCACGATGTGACAAGAAAAAGACTCTTCTTGTTTCTTTTAGCTTAGTGTCAGGCTATGAAGAGATCTCTAGAACGAGCCGGTCTGTGTGCCTCATGCAGAGTATCTTTTACTGCCTCCGATATTTGTGTAAGCCACCTTTTTCATGTTCGTTCTGTCATTGGCATCCCGTGGTCGCCCCCTAGTCGTCTTGTCCTTGACTTGCCACTGGGGTCGGGCGGCACGAGACGAGAGAGTGAGGATAAAAAGTAGCGCTAAAAAATTAATTATGCCATCATTGTCTACGATTGACGGCGGCCTTTGCCATTGTATCTAAATAGCATAGCATTGCTTGTTGGGAAAGGGGGGAGGGGGGGGGGGGGGGTTGTGTGTGTGCTGTATGGTGGTTGTTGTCTTTCTTGTCGAAACCATTTAAGTTATAGCCTTTTAATGTAGTCTAATACTGGTGTTGTTTCCACTAGTTTTCTAATGTCATTGTTTTTTATCATGTCTCTCCTTGTTACGCCCAATATTTTTCGCAGGCATTTTATTTCTGCCGTTTACAATATGGTGTTTTTCATTTGATGTTAGTGTCCAGTTTTGACATTGATAGCAAAGTGTCTGGACGAAAATCGTGTTGTATAAAGCTCTTTTGGTAGTTGTTGTCACGTGCTTGCAATTACGTATTAGAGTTAATTGTCCAATGATCTGGTGTGCCTTATTGTAACTTTGTTGGATTTCCGCTGTAATTATTCAGTTTGCTGATAACGCGCTCCCTAAGTATGTAAAATCTTTCACCTATTTGATTTGCTGTGTTTCAATGGCAATATTGATGTCTCCGGCTATTCTATATATTTTCATGACCTCAGTTTTTTTTCTACATTGATGTTCATGCTGTGTTCTTTACATGTTGTATTTAGTATATACGATCCTCCACGGAAAGGTGCAAGGCAGACGACGAAGAGGCCGTCCCAAAAGAGATTGGATGACAACATAAAAGAATGGACCAATCTCCGACCAGAAGAGGCACAGGCAGCGGCCATTGACAGAGAAGGGTGGCGTGGTGTTGTGAGGATATCTTCATGTGTGCCCCAAACGATCTCACCGGTTACAGGATGACCTGACCTGACCTGATTTAGTATATCAAATACCGAACCAAGATGGCGGCACGTCCGGAATAGGTTTTTCACCAAGCCTCGTTAACTGCCAATTTCAAGGCGAAGCTTTTCGCGGAAATATCATTTGAAGGAGACTTTTTTGTTTCAACATTTATCCAAACTCATAGCCCCTGGAGCTTGTCTGGGGCTAAAAAGGCTAAACCACTTATAAATGGTATCAATGATCTTAAATTAAAATTCATTAAAAAACAGAAAATAAGTTGGTTTGGTCCTCTCTCATCTCCCCACGTCGCTAAATGGCAAAAGTGGAAAGAAAACTTAACTAACTAAAAAAAACATTCAGTAAGTTACAGTCATATAAGTGCAGTGGGGCATACATTTCAACTACCTCCAGTTTTAGAATGGAGATTGAAGCAGTCACCTCAGCACTAAGATGGATATCAGAGTTCCCTTTAACAGGGGCAGTCAGCGTGATAGATGCGCAAGCTGTACTTCAGAAGAGATGGCTGATGTACGAGTGGATAGCAGCTGTTGAGGCCTCAAACGTCCAGAGGTTGACATGGATCTACTGTTCCAGTCATGCTGGGGTTCAGGCAATGAAAGAGCTGACATCTTGACTTCACAAGCTCCCATGAAGGGCACGTTAATGATGGATAGGAATGACATTTTGAAAACAGCCAATAACTGCCTGTTGGATGAAGACACCACAATAGATGAATCAGCAATCCACAGACTGAAAAGCTTAGACAAACAAAGTTTGAGTGCGCAGGGACCCATGAAAGGGCGGAGCAGGAGAGTTTGTAACCAGTGAGCTACGGGGACTATCAGCATTAAGACCCTGCGCCATTTTATGAGACAAACCGAGCACCTATCGGTATACCCGAAGTGCACTGACGTCGATTCTTAGAAACAGAACAGAACAGTACAGTCATAAGTTTACATAATGTCAATAAATCAAGCACAATAAGAAGAATAAAAATACCAGAATAATGACAAAATGTACTTCACTACTACACTTCTTCTTCCACGATGTTCATTCTCAAACTCGTGCTACCAAGTGATTCAAAAGAGGACTGCTCCAAGATCCCAGAGCTTATAGATATTTACCAAAGAGACATGTATACAGAGGGATTAAGATCAATCTGTATTACAGAGGAAATGATTTTTTTTAAATTGGAGGGGTTGAAAGCGGATAAATGTCCAGGTCAAGTTGGTATTAATCCAAAATTGCTGTTTGAAATTAGAGACCAACTAGCAAACCCATTGGCTATATTATGTTCTCAATCACTTGTAAAAGGGATTGTTCCACGGGATTGGAGAGATGCAGGAGTGATCCCCTTATTAAAAAAAGGGCAAAAAATTAGATTCAGCGAATTATAGACTGGTGAGTTTAACGAGCATAGGCTAGTTTGTAAAATGTTAGAGTCAATAATCAAAGAGAACATTGTAATGCATTTAGAATAGTCAGAAATAGTCAGCATGGGTTTACTTGAGAGAGATCATGCTTAACAAATCAATTAGAAATTATGGAGGAGGTTACTAAAATGATAGATAAAGTGGTGCCAATGGACGTTATTTATCTAGATTTTGCAAAGGCCTTTGATAGAGTACCTCATCGAAGATTATTTCGAAAGTTAAAAATCACATGGAATAACTAGGGAAGTTGCCAAATGGATTGAAAATTGGTTAACGGGAAGAGGGCAGAGAGTGGGCATAAATTAGGAGTACTCTGAGTGGTGTGAAGTGAAAAGTGGAGTGCCACAGGGCTCTGTATTGGGACCATATTTGTTCTTGATATATATAAACGATTTTGACATTCATATGGGATCCATGATTGCAAAATTTGCTGATGACACAAAACTATTCAGTAGTATCTCATCTAAAGCAGACGTGGATATATTGAGGTATTGAGGTCGGATTATGATAAAATTAAAGAATAGTCTGTAAGCTGGCAAATGCAGTTTAATGTAGATAAATGTACAGTCATCCACATGGGTAGATCCAACATGGAACATAATTACAGAATGGGAGAGAGCAATATTAGAAAGATAGATAAGGAAAAGGACCTAGGGACTATAATAGATCATACAGGTAAGGTAAGTGAGCAAGTCCAGGTAGCAGTGAAAAAGGCAAATGCAATGTTAGGTATGATAAAAAGAAATATTAAACATACGAGTAAGGAAGAGAAAGTCAAACTGTATAAAGCATTAGTTAGACCTAGATTGGAATACTGTTTACAGGTGTGGAGTCCTTATCATAGAGGAGATATAAACATGCTGGAAAGAATACAAAAAAGAGCGACAAAGCTGATAGTGGGATTTCAGAATTACAGTTATGAGGAAAGACTCAGAAAAACCGGCCTACAGTGTCTAGAAGAAAGAAGAATTCGAGGTGACTTAATACAGATTTATAAGATGATCAGAGGAATGGATAAATTAGACTATAACAAGTTTTTAAAAAACTACAGCCACCCACAAAAACAAGAGAGCATAGCTACAAATTAACTTAAGAGAGGTCCAGATTAGATATTAGGAAATAGTTTTTTAGTCAGAGAGTGGTGAATGCTTGAAATGCATTGTCACAGGAGGTAGTGGGGGCAGGGACAGTTAATGCATTTAAGAATAAATTGAATGTGCATAGCTTTTAGAACAAGGTAATGTAAATGAAACTGGTTGTATACAGACTCTGCAGAGTCTTTTAACCAGTATAAAGACGTTAAGTTTAGTTAAGTCCTAACAAGAGCATTGCAAGTAGCAGGATGTTGTCCGGTGAACAGCTTGACTGCGATATTTGTACCTTTCAGTCCAACACATCCGACTTCAGCATCACATGTTTTAGTTCCGGTAGCTTTCCCTCTTTGATACCTTCTTTTTAATCAGTCTGCCTGTTATCCAGGATCACCACATGGAGGTGGAGAAGGGTCTTGACAACTCTGGGTCGCTGGTCCTGATGCTAGCAGTCTGCTTTGGGTCTCTGACAGCTACAGCTCATGCACTGCTCAGAATTTTGATCCCATTATACTTCAGTGAATATATTTTTAATGTAGTACTACTGCAAGGCAGTTGGTGTCAAGAGTAATGCCAGCAAAATAAAAACAAACCCAAAGAATAAATATTAGCATAGATAGAGACCAAACAACCAATGGTGATAGAGAGAAATCAAGATTCACACTGAAGTTGGAATATTAAACGCCAATGGCAAGTCAGTGCTCCTGTATGGAGTGGAAACATGGAGAACGACCAAGGCCACACAACAAAGACTCTAGTCCTTTGTCAACAGATGCCTATGAAGGATAATGGGCATGAAGAGGCAGGACATGGTGAGGAAGGAAGACCTATGGGAAAAGAGAAAAATAACAGCCACTGGAACAATACATTAAGTGAAGAAAATGGGGCTAGATAGAACATACGCTACAGAAGGCACCATCCAACATAGCCAGACAGGATTTGACATGGAATCCTCAGGGTAAACAAAAGAGAAGTATAGTGCCGTCTTGATGGATGAGAAAGCCGCCCAGCCTGTGTCTTGTTAATTACGACGTCTTGTTAATTCTGGAATTAGGTTGTTCTGCGTGATCAATAGGCGTCCCATGTAGATGAACCCTACCACGTCCTCCAGATTCTCTCCATCAAGGATGACATGGTCATTGGTAGCTAAACGGTTATGCATTACTTTTGTCTTGGAGGTGTCCATCTCCAGGCTCATTTTCTCTCTTCTTTATGAAACATAGCTACCATTTGCTTGGGGTCCTTAATCGCTATGTGATTAGCACTTTGTCAACTACAAAGCAGAGGTGGTTTAAGCCGCTCGCCATACTTGAGACCAACAGTTACAGATGATGCTGGCTGCAAAGTTAATATCTGAACTTGGATTGTGGGAGCAAAAAAACAATCCCAGGAGAAACAAAAAGTTCAAACATCAAGTAACAACAATATTGAATTGTGTTCAAAAATAAACTGCCATGCATATCTGGCCAGTATCATTGTCTTGTCTTATTCACTTGTCCCGTGAGGCGTTGTGGGGGACCTTAATTTTCTGTACAGGACCTGACACGTCGCTGAAGTAGTTATCGTCCAAAGACTGCAACATCTTAAATTCATCTAGTTCTAGTTCTGCAACCGTTGAGAAAACCTGAACGCCTTGCGTTATAGGCGCACTTGGGTAGTTGGTCAGGTTGCATTCTCATTAGGTAGCTGAACCACTTGATTCTCTTATTAATATATTCAATGCAGGGTCTTGCTTTAATTTTTGTTGCACTTATTCATTGCACATTCTGTCTCTTCTAGTTACATTTATGGTATTCCAGAAGCATCTCATCTTACATGTCGTGATCTTTCTCTCTAGAGATTTTGTAAAAGTCCACATTTGGCACTGGTAATAGACCCGGGCATGAATATATTGCTGGTTAGCAGTATTTTTTGAACATGTTTTTGTTTGGGTATTTCAATAACGGTGTAGCTGGTTTGCAATTGCATTTGCTTTTTGACACCTGATCCCAATTTATCTCTAAACCTCCATTCTGTGTGAAAACACTGTCTAAGTACATGAATTCCGGCACTTGTTTAATCTTGGTCCCGTTTACCATAATGTTCATGTTTTCAGACGATCTACTTATCTGCATAGTTTCTGTCTTGGATGTGTTGATTTTCATACTGTATCTTTCACACACAGAGTTGCGCGCAGTCAGATGTTACTGTAGATCGTTTTCTCCCTCTCGAATAGCAGGCAATGATCATCACTATACAACCATGAAACATGGACTCTAAATGAAAAGGATGAAAATACTTTATAAGTTTTTGAGATGAGGCGCTACTGCAAGATGCAAAGAGTGAGCTGGACCGAAAAGAGGTCAAACGAGAAAGGGCATGGTGATATAACATTTCGCAGTAGCCAACTAATGAAAAATAAACAAAAAAGTTAATTGTCTTGGCTTGTCACAATATGAGACATGGAGGTCTACGATTGACAATACTGGGAGATGCAACTGTGGGGAAAAGAAGAAGATGGCATCCAAGAAACAAGTACATCACATAGAAGTACACGAACCTTGGTGTGTGTATGCAAACATGCTGAGCTGAGGAGATCTGCTGAGAACAGAGGATTGTGTCATGACATGATCATACGATTTCAACATCAGTCCCCGGACTGACCAACCTGATGATGATGACTACTACAGACACAAATTTACATTTTGTAACAAGAAACACAGTGAGTGTGGTTCTTCCATGTCAAACAACTCTGATGCAAACTAGTTTAGGACTTTTTTCTAATTCCACCATTTTGGCCTAAATATAGTAGAAAATTTCTTTCCTAATCACATCCTTCCTAAAATTGAGCTTGTATTATACAGACAAGCAAAAATGATGTAGTTAAAAAAACACAGTAGATTGTTACAGAACTATATTTTGCTGGAGGTATATCTATGGGTAGGATGGACTTTGTTACATTTAAAGAAAGCAGTGACACATTTAGATGTTACATTATTTATTGCTCCATCATTGAATCACACTACATTCTATACAATTTACATTTAATGTGAACCATTTTCAAACTTTATTGGTTAAAATATATTTTAGACAATTTACTTTTAATGTGGACCATTTTCAAACTTTATTGGTTAAAATATATTTTAGACAATTTACCTTTAACGTGGATCATCTTCAAAGCTAATTGACTGTATTATATTTTAAAGACAATTTACTTCTAATGTAGACCATCTTCAAACGTTTTTGGTTATATGTATATTCTAGACAATTTACTTTTAAACTGTAACAGTCCGAATCAGTCAAACCCTCTTACCCTAAAGCATTATATAACATTCAGATTTTTCAAAACAGCCATCTAACTACCTGTGCTGGCCATTGCCACATAACAGTAATATCTAGCATGTATCCTCTCAAAAAACATTTAACTAATGGAGTTACTGTAATTACCTTGGATGCTAAATCATAAAACTAGTAAACTAGTTTGGACTGTATGGGGTTGTTGTTTTTCGAATGTCCACGATGAGTCGGGTTATTCTTTTGTGACCCTGTATAGGACGTTAAGTAGCAGGTTGCAGTAGCTGTCCTCACATCCAGAGCATGCTGATGAAGGTGGACCGGGGTCCTCCAGGCTTATACTTGGCTTCATCTGCATTTCGCTCACTACTACGGGGATCACATCACCACGTTAGCCAGACTGCCATGAAAACAGCCCATTTCCAGGGAGGGCGTTAAGGAAGCTGAGGTGAGGGTCTTGGCCAATATATTTTTCCTGACCCTGGCTAACATGTCTGAACAGTCTATTTTGCCTGATCAGATGTTAGTCTTCCTTCCCCTTTATAGGGTTAATGTGAGCCATCTTCAGAGCTTTATTGTCTGTAACATATTCTAGACAAATTACTTTTAATGTGAACCATTTTAAATATGATATTGTCTGTAAGATATTCTAGACAAATTACTTTTAATATGAACCATTTAAAAAATATTATTGTTTGTAAGATATTCTAGACAAATTACTTTGAATGCGAACCATTTAAAAAATATTATTGTTTGTAAGATATTCTAGACAAATTACTTTTAATATGAACCATTTAAAAAATATTATTGTTTGTAAGATATTCTAGACAAATTACTTTGAATGCGAACCATCTTCAAAACTTTATTGTCTGTAAGATATTCTAGACAAATTACTTTGAATATTAACCATCTTCAGAGCTTTATAGTTGCATTACAGATAAAGCTGTACAATATTCTGACCTATACAGTAGTTCAAAGCGAGTCCTACTGCGTGCAGAATTTTCAAATTTGTAAAAAATGTCATACCCTCACTGGAATTTTCCCATCTATCACAACTCCAATTAAAGCTCGGTAAGGTGCTTCTTCATCTTCTCTGTAAAAGATCAACGTTGTTAATACTCTTCTTGTGATTGATTATTTCATTTTATGACAAAACAAATGATAAAAACTATATAGACTAGGGATGGGTTAACTTTGGTCTGGAGACATTTGCATTTCAGGAAAGAATTGTTGGTGGATATTCTCCTTGCAGGAAGCCTATAGTAAAGATTAGTGTTGTTTTAGATGTGGTAACAGTGTTCCTTTGTTATACTCGACGTGCTTGTTAGTCTCATGCACAACCCTAATTAGTTGTTTTTCAGGACATGTATAGTATGGTGTAGCGTTCCTATTCATTCTATCCATGTAAGGGGATGAGGAATCAACCAATCAAAATCTTTCACTTCACTGTCCAGCTCAGGTCTTCAACAAATACACACAATGTCTTCTTGTTCTGGGTCATCCATTTAAACTTTGCCTGCATCATCTCAGTTTCTCTCATATTTTTCTCTAGCTTTCTTTTACAAATGTGTTTTGGTATATCTCCACTTCTCTTGTCCTGGGGATTCTAGAACAGAGACTGTCTTGTAATGCTTTCATCTTGTTTTCTTAAGTTAATTTGTAGCTATACTCGAAGTAGTTGACCGTTATAAATATCTTGGGTCGATTGTCAGTGATGAGGGATCAAGGTGTGAGGTGTTGGCCAGAGTGGCACAGACAATGGCGGCGCTTGCACGGCTTGACAAGGTCTGGCAAGATGGGCGGTTAGCACTGCGCACGAAGGTCGGATTGATGCGTGCACTGGTCCTGTCAGTATTTCTCTATGCATGTGAGACATGGACAGTTGCAGCTGACCTTCAACGAAAGATACAGGCCTTGGAGATGAGATATTTCCGGGGACTTTTAGACGTCACGTACAGGGGTCGAGTTACAGACGAGGAAATACGAAATAGAATTACGACAGCAATAGGGCCTTTCGAAGATCTCTTGGCAGCTGTCAGGAGAGGGAGACTCACTTGGTGTGGTCACATATCGAGATCAAATGGTCTTGCAAACACAATCCTCCACGGGAAGGTGCATGGCAGACGACGAAGAGGCCGGCCCAAAAAGAGATGGGAGGAGATGGGAGGACAACATAGGGGAATGGACCGGTCTCCGACCGGAGGAGTCACAGGCGGCGGCTTCTGACAGAGAAGTATGGCGTGGAGTTGTGAGGATGTCTTCATGTGTGCCCCAACGACCTTACCGGTTACGGGATGACCTGACCTAATACCATCACTTTTTCTTCAAGTAATGTCTAAGTCTTAGTTGACCTGTACTTCTACGCTAGCATAAACCCCTGTGCAGGTCCCATCTCTAGTATGAACTGGATGTAGTCAGGAGGCCGATTTCTTGCTTGGCGGACTAGGTTCGAGCAGCTTATTACTCCACTATAAACGGTGGTTAACTGATGTGCAAGTCCATCTTAATAGACTCAAACACTAGAGCAAAGTAGACCTACAGCCTGTTAGATGCCCATCTATGCTGTTCTAATTAAACCCCTAAACCATTGCTGGTGTTATGTCATGTCACACAGTTAGCCACCTCTTATGACATGCTATCTGTGGGACAGCGGTGCTATTCTTGTCCTTGTCATAAACACCAGAAAACCACTTGGTTGAGTCATGTTGCACACTGACATCCGTCTGGTTTTTTTTCAATAGCTCCACAATAGCAATTTTATAATACCATTTCAATCTCTCTATTCCATGCAAGCCCTCGTTTATAAAAGTCTGTAGCTTCTTTGTTGTTATTTTTATCAATGCTTAAAAGCCATACACATCTGACTTTACATTGGAATTGAATATTTGTATTTTTGTTTTGAACACAATTTCTATTGATTTCCATAAATTCTTCAATGCTTTGAAAAGCTGCTCCTGCCTTTTGTATTCTTATTTTGATATCTTTATCTGCACTTTCTGCATGGTGATTAGTTATTTATAAATATTTATCATATATACAGTTTCAAATGATTTTTCAAATTCATTCTTTGTAATCTCTGAAATTAAGTTTTGATCTGCTGAGATAGAAGTTACCACATACTTGATATTAAAATGCACTTTCCAAAAATCAGCAAAACCAGAATAATGAGCACTAAGAAGGCAAAAACTAGACCTAAAGTTATTCTAGAGAGGCAATAAGTTATAAACGTGACGCATTTTGAAAACCCCGAAGGTTGTCAAAAAGAAGTAAGAAGAAGAATGGTAGTGGCATTGCAGAGATTAACTAAAATTTAAAAATTATGGGAGAACACTAACAAAATAACAAAAAAAAAGATCCTGAGAACTTGCATCTTCCCAGTGGCAATGTAGAAATGCGAGATATAGATAACCACACAAACTCCACGGAGGAAGATGGAATCCTTTGAGCTAACATGCTACAGAAAAGTGTTCAAAATACCATAGATAAGTCCGAAAGAATAACTCAGAAATCCTGAAGGAGATGATATAGTTCAGAATTGGCTAGTAAACAATATTGCATCTAGGAAACTAAAATACTTTGGCCACCTCAAATGCCACAATGGTCTAGAAAAAATTATACTGGAGGGTATGGCAAGCAATGCAGGGGCAGACCGAATAGAAGATGGACACAGGACATTGAATATGTTCTAAGGATGACAGTGACAAGCGAGCTTGTCAAATATTTAGAGTCTTACAAATCGGCTATTATGAGAGCGACGTTCTGCAAAAGACATGCTAAAATGATGATGATAAAGTGTCATTTACTCTCACATGAATGGACTTCAGTTCAGTTACAGTTCAGTTCATCCCGTAACCCATCAGGTCTTTGGGGCACACATGAAGACACTCCCAAAATCCCACGCCATCCCTCTTTGTCTGTCGCCGCCTGTCGTATCTCACCGGGACGAAGTCCTGACCACTCAGTGATGTCCATTAATCTCTTCCTTGGACGTCCTCACCCTCTCTGTCCCAGTATGGAACCAAAGAGTATCGAGTTGGTAATTCCATTGGACCTCGCGACGTGCCCGCACCAGGCCATCTTTCGTCTTTTGATAGCTGTGAACAGATCTTAAAAAGGACCAATAGTGTCTTCAACTCTCTGATGTATTTCTACGTTCGTGACACCATCTTTATATGTAACATTTAGGAGTTTTCTATAGCACCTCATTTCCCTTGCATGTATTCTGCCCTGTATATCTGCTGTAATGGTCCAGGTCTCGCAGGCATACAGCAATATTGATAGCACCAGAGAGCGCATTAGTCTAACTTTTATGCCGAGGGCGAGCCGCTTGTCTTGCCATATAGGTTTCAGCCGAGTCAGCGCCGCTGTTGTTTGTGCTATTCTTGCAATTACCTCTGGCTTCAATCCCTCTTCACTAATCAGTGAAGATCAATGGACTTTTGGCCACTTTCTTTTTTGAAATATAAAACACCTGGTAGAAAGTACAGGTACATTTATAAATTCAGGAACAGCTTTCAAATCTAAGTATGGTAATAGTTCAAGCCAATATATCAGCTCCGGAGCATTGTAAGAGAATTTGTCTCCAATATATCTGCTCTACCCAGTGAACCAGTTAAGGGATAGCTTAGTCAGAACCAACAGCAGAACACTGGAAGTATTGGAGGCTGTAAGTCTAGATGTGCCACTTACATCACATCGTGGCAATTAATGTAGATATACTATAGAGCTAGTATCCTAATTGTCAAGAATGCTTTGACCCCAACTGTTTTTTTTTTCTTCTTTGCTAAGGTTTTGCTTCCTTTCCAACCTTACATTGTGTTTTTGGTTTTATCAGAGTATGTTTAAATTATTAATGGTGTGGCAATTGGTCCGGGTTTATATTATTAATGGTGTGACAGCTGGCCCGGGCTTATATTATTAATGGTGTGGCAGCTGCCCGGGTTTATATTATTAATGGTGTGGCAGCTGCTGGGGTTTATATTATTAATGGTGTGGCATCTGCCCAGGTTTAGCCCTGATAAGGCCTGATTCATTTTCTTAAAACTTTGAAAAAAACAAAGATTTAATAAATAAACAAAAAAGATTTAGTCTGGAGATATATTTGTTTTAACTAACAACAATGATAACTGACAAATAGCAAAGGCAACTGACAAAAAAACCAAAGATACCTGACAACAACATAGATATCTGACAAACAAAAACAATATTTGACAAGCAATCTGACAAACAACAAATATATCTGACAAACAACAAAGATATCTGACAACAACAAAGATATCTGACAGACAAAGATATCTGACAAGCAACAAAGATATCTGACAGACAAAGATATTTGACAAACAACAAAGATATCTGAAAAAAAAAGATATCTGACACCAACAAAGATATCTGACAGACACAGAAATTTGACAAACAACAAAGATATCTGACAAACAACTAAGATATCTGACAAGCAACAAAGATATCTAACAAACAACAAATATATCTAAGAAACAATAAAGATATTTAATAAACAACAAAATATCTAACAAACAACAAAGATATTTGACAAATAACAAATATATTTAACAAACAACAAAGACATTTGACTACAAAAATATCTGCAACAACAAAGATATTTGACAAACAATAAAGATATTTGACGACAACAAAAATATCTGACAACAGCAACAAATTTGACAACAGCAAAGATATCTAACAACAACAAAGTTATGTGACAACAATAAAGATATTTGATAAACAACAAAGAAATCTCAGGTCAGGTCAAATTAGGTCATCCTGTAACCAGTAAGGTCGTTGGGACACACATGAAGACATCCTCACAACCCCACACCAACATTCTCTGTCAGTGGCCACTGCCTGTGCCTCTTCTGGCCGGAGATTGGTCCATTCTTTTATGTATTCCTCCCACCTCTTTTTGGGCCAGCCTCTTTGTCTACCTTGCACCTTTCCGTGGAGGAACGTATTTGCAAGATCATTTGATCTCGATATGTGACCGTACTTAGCGAGTTTCCTGCTTTTGACAATTGCCAGGAGGTCTTCAAAAGACTTTATTTCTGTTGTAATTCTATCTTGTATTTCCTCATTTGTAACTTGATCTTTGTATGTGACGTTTAAAAGTCTCAGAAAACATCTCATCTGCAAAGACTGTATTCTTCGTTGAAGGTCAGCTGTAACTGTCCATGTCTCACAAGCATAGAGAAATATTGACAGGACCAGTGTACGCATTAATCTGATTTTCATGCATAGTCCCAACCATTTATCTTGCCAGATTTTGTTAAGCTGTGCAAGCACCGCTATTGTCTGTGCTATTCTGGCCAACACCTCACATTTGATCCTTTATCACTGACAATCGAACCCAGACATTTAAAACGATCAACCACTTCGAGTTCCTGGCCCATTAACTTTTATCCTGCTGTTGAAGCCCTCAGTGTTGTTGGTCATTAATTTTGTCTTTCCAGCGTTTATCTCCATACCATAGTCAAGAGCTGTTTGATCAAGCCTTCTGATCCATTCCTGGAATTCTGTTTCTGAACTAGCCAATCCGTCAATGTTATCTGCAAAACGAAGGTTGGTAATTGTTCGGCCCCCTATCTTGACAGTACCAACGTGAGCTCCAAGTGGCTCACTCATAATTCCCTCAAGATATATAACAAACATGTCTAACAATTATATCAAACAAACAACAAAGATATTTGACAACAACAAAGATATTTGACAAACGACAAAAAGAGTAGACAAATATCAAATTTGACAATTTAACTGACAAATAGCAAAGATAGCAGCCAAATAATCATATATCTGAAATATAACAAAGAAAGTTGACAAACTGGTACATTTGTGTATATTTTTTTTTTGTTGCATTCACGTTGCACTGTGGTTTTTATTTTGCGCCTATCGGCCCAGTGCATCCGACTTCGGTAAGGGTCTGCTTCTTCCTGCATTTTCTAAGCGTTTGCTTCCGCGGGGTAACGACCGGTGCTGTGATGGGTTGTGAGCCGTGCCACTTAACCACTAGGCCACGCCGTCCCCTCATTTGTGTATATTTTTTTGATGTAAAAATCTTCATCGTCGTGAAATAGGGATACTGAATCTATAAAAAATCAAGATGAGTTATACATGTCTCCTTATCATCATCAATCAATCAAATAGTAACATTTCAATTGTTAGAAAGACTAACTAATATTAAGTTTTGCTCAGATGGCTTGGCTTCGTTCGGTCTCAATTTCCCGCTACCAAACCCTAAAAGGGCTTAAGTAGCAGAATGTAGTCCAGAGAACAGAATGCATTGTGTTGTAGTTTACAGCTTGATTGCAATATTTGCACCTTTTGGTCCAACACACCCGACTTCAGCAAGCATTTTGAGTACCAGGTTAGCATTCCCTCTTCGATCCCTTCTCCTTAGCCAGTCTGCCCTGCAGCAGCCTGTTATCCAGGATCACAGTGTGGAGGTGTAGAAGGGTCTTTGCAGCTCTGGTTTGCTGGCCCTGACGCTAGCAGTCAGCTATGGGTCGCTGACCACTGCAGCTCATGCGCTGCTCAGCATCTTGATCCCGCTGCTCAGATGCAACTTAAAACTCAACCTCCTGTTCTTCTTCTTCCGAACCCTGGAAAGAAAGGCATTTTCATTTTTTATTCCAGCACCATGGGATAGTGTTATTTCTAGAGCTATTTTTCAAAGCCAGAATCTACTTACTTAGCACTCTATAGAACCAAGTATTTATCACGACTTAATTAACACAGTTAGGGCACATAAATAAGGTGCCAAAAAGGTTCTGATATAGCGCAGACATCACCTAATCATTGAAAGTATGAAAGCGGAGTCCTCCAGTGAGTGCCTTCGTCTTTTACTATTTTAATTATTTATAAATAAGTAAGTCTACTAAGAAGTACATGATCTGAGGCAAGATTGGACAGAACGGTAAGAAACACATGAATCTGGAAACCAAATAAATGGGTACAATTTCTTGACTAATCAAGCTCTAGATAAAACACACATCTTACTTTGTCAAACCAGCCTTTAATAACACTGTTTTTGGTGAAATGTTATACATCTTTTTTTGCCCTGTGACCGAGTTCGAAACGTTCACGTTCGCCATTTTGACGCCAAACTTTTCTCTGCTAAGCAACCAATTAAAAAATATGCTTGTGTGAAAAGTAAATGCAGTATCAAAACAAATTATAATTTAATCAAAACATCATCGACACATTTTATGTAAGCAATTTTAAAAGTTTCAAATATGCTTTTCAATAATTATATTCATTAGGGGAGCAGAACTAATAAATTCGGCTCAAAATAGGAATAGCAAATAGGTTTATATACATGCATGTTAATCATCATCATCATCATCATCATTTTTTCATGGTGCTTTGGTATTGAAAGAATTAGCCGACAAAAGTCGTTTCAAGAGGACGCCTGATTTCAATGGTAATTGCAATCTTCGTGGCGGATTCTTTCGTGTCCTCCATAACACAAAGTGTAAGATACAAGAAATAATATCATCAGAAAACTGACCGGCACAACATGGGGGGCACAGCCATCAGTCCTTCAGACATCTACACTTGCCTTGTGTTTCTCCGTAGCTGAATACGCTTCGCCAGTCAGTCTGGAAAAACTCTGCTCATGCGAAACTAGTTGATACAGCAATAAATAGGGCGGGTCGGATAGTATTAGGGTGCCTAAAACCCACCCCATTGATAAAATATACCCCATAATTGGCATAGCATCCCCCCCCCCCCAGACACCCCCCCCCCCCCATCCCCTGCCCCCGAGATCCGAAGAAGCGTCGCAGCAGAAATCGAATGAGAAAAACATGAGCACGACCCAAGGCACTCAATGTTTGGACATTAGGTACAAAACACAAGACTCAAATCCAGACATGGCTTCCTAAAAACAACAAACCCCATACATACAAACCCTGAAAGTCGCCGTATCGAGAGTTTGCACGAATTGGTGCAGGCATCAGAGCTGGAACTTCGGGAGGAACCTGCTCCTGGACATCATCTACCATACACAACATGGAAGTCGCTGAACAGACTCCGAACTAGTGTATTACGGTGCAAGAGGAATATGAAGTGATTGGGATACACATATGATCATACATGTGATTGCGGTGCAAAACGGGACCCAGACCACCTGATGACCTGCCCCAACCTCCAGGAAACATGCAATAGGTGCGACATGCTGGAGGCAAATGACAAGGCAATCCATGTCTCTGAATACTGGATGCAAGATATATAACTTGGTGCTTGGACGAGGGAAGTAAGTATCATCATCATCTGGTTGATCAGTCCTGAGACATTGAAAGGTTCTCTGATTATGTCGCTCCATTTGGACACTATCATGAATAGATCTCTTCATTTCAGCTTAGGGTCGTACTGTCATGTCTCTGCATGCCAGAGATGTAAAGGCGAGTCTTGGTTGACCCTTTCCGCATTACCCCTGAATCTTGCCCTCTAGTATCTCCCGTTGAAGACTTTTCCTGTCTCATATTGAGGCCCAGCCAACTTAATCGACGTTTTAAAAATCATTTTCAATTATTTGTCTCTGTGCGCAAACTTCAGTGAGGACATTGTCATTGTATTCCTTCTATCCAACTCACTCTTTCCATTCTTCGGTGGCATCACATTTCAAACGCTTCCAAACTTTGTTCATCTTTCTTTGTAAGGGTCAATGTTTCATTCCAATGAACTGCAACTGGTCAAATATTAATGGCGACTATTATTTTCCTCAATTATGTCCTAATATTCGTTAATGTTTGCAATTTCTGTTTTTCTCTGAAGCTATTTGTCTTAATTTATGTCTCCATTGGGAGTACCTTCTGTAATAGTTTGCCCCTAATACGTAAACTAAGGTACTTGTTCGATGATAGCAGAAATAAAGAGGGACATAACGATTTTTAATGGGGAACTTAAATGCACAGGCTGGAAATACTAACATCGGGTTCGAAGAGATCATGGGCAAACACGGAATTGGGTTTAAGAATGAGAACGGAGAGTTACTGATAGACTTATTGCTTGAAATCAACTGGTGGTTTGAGGAAGTATGCTCCAGTCTAAAAGAATACAAACATCAAATTGCTTGTCACCAGACTACAAGACAGACAATCAGATTGACCATACATTTACCAACAGGTAGTTCAGTTCATCATTACAAGACGAAAATGTATACAGAGGGGTAGAGGTGGCGTCAGATCATCATCTTAAAAGGTACACAATAACATATAGCCATATTAAACAATTCAATGTGGGATTTCTCAAGAATTTCTGAAGATAAATTTTAAGTCACGATATCAAATAGGTATAATGTTCTACAACGATTTGGAGCAATAGAAGAAAGGGAAGATAACTGGCAACAGATTAAAAATATATGGAGCGAGACTTGTGAGAAGGTTCTGGGGTGGGGGAGGCGGGGAGGAGCAAAACCCAAAGCGTGGATAACGACTGAAACTATAGTCAAAAGAACTAAAAAATTAAGAAAGTATATGTATGCGGATGCAGGACTATGAACCCCCAAGTCTTGGCACATGAAACAGGAAAAATAGCCGAAGACAACAAAGAAGTAAAGAAAAGCACCTGGATGCGACAAGAGAAAATATATTGATGAGGCAGAGGAAGCTGCCGCAAAAGGAGCTATGAAAGACTTGTACAACAGCACAAAGAAACTCACAGGCAAATATAAGCATGCAAATCGCTTTATCAAAGATAAGGTAGGACAGTTGATTAGCTAAACCAATGAACAAACAAAGAGCTGGATATTTTGCAGAACTTTTAAACACCCGGCTCTACAAGATTCTCCTGCCATTCAGTCAGCGTATTCGGGAATAGAGGTAAATTGCGAGAGGCAACCCGCAGAAGAAATTAAGAAAGCCATTTGGCTTCTGAAAGATGACAAAGTAACCGGTCCAGATGATATCTCAGCGGAAGCGATCAAAGGGGACAAGGAAACTACATCAATGATGTTATTCAAGCTACTCGGTAAATTCTTGGAGAGGGAAGAAATACCGAAAGACTGGATGGAAGGCTATGTAATAAAGTTGACAAAGAAGGAAGATTTACAGCAGTGTACCGGTTATAGAGGAATAATGTTATTATCATTATCAGTACCCAGGAAAGTTTTGAACAGTGTCATTTTGGAATGATTAAAAAAGGTCATAGATGACCAGTTGAGGGATGGGCAGGCCGACTTTCGGCAAAACAGGTCCTGTACAGATCAGATAGCAACACTGATAAAAATAATTGAACAAAGTGGGAAATGGAACTCGCCGCATATTATATGATTTGAGGATTATGTGAAAGCTTTAGACAGCTTGGACAGAGTATCACCATGGAATTTGCTCAGACACTATAGAGTGAACCCTAAGTTCTCTAATATTAACCAGAAAACATATGAAACAATGAGATACAGAGTGCTACATGAGGGCCAGCTTTCTGAACCCTTTGAAATAAGAACGGGGGTTCGCAAGGTTGTCTACTATTACATTGTCAACTCAAGTTTTTCTGCCCGGCCTTGCAAGAATACTACTTGATGATATGAACTGCCAGTGTTTCGTATCTTAGGACAGAAGACTTAGTTCTAGGTCGGGATGTCGTAAGCAGTAGAGCAGCCACCTCACTGCGAACTGTTGAGACGCAACCCTTGATCATGAGATATGTCCACACACCAGGCGAACAACATCTCCGTGCCAATACCAGGCTTGTTCCCTGGTTAAATGCACTCCTTCAAGAGGAATCGCAGGTCGCTGACATTTGGTCCACGTGCTTGGCTGATAAGCCAATGGTGCGAAGCTACCACATGAGGGACTACGGCCGAACGCCTCTAAGCCAGAATCCCGCCCTAAATCTCAGCACCGCTGTGATGGGAGGCCACGATATGGTTGGGACCTGGGGCTCGCGTCTCAGCACGGCCTGGTCGAGCCGCAGAAATGCACCTGCCAAATGCACTCCTGCCTTGCTCTTTACCTCTGTCTGCTATCAGCCATCCCAATGGACGCAGAAGAGATGCAGTCCAGCGGACATTGCACCTCTGCCCTATTGTGACAACGTCCCAGGTGGCGGGGAATGCTAGGCGTGCCATCACTGCAGATGAGCCGAGAAAATAAAGGGAGCAAAGAGATACCTCACTCACATGCATATGCTACGTTTCTGGCAGGACGTGACGATCCTGAGACACAGTCACACTGGACTGCCTCTCATCCGGGATAGTACAAACTAGTACATAGTCCATCATATCATATCATTGCCAAACCCTATAGACAAGAGTGTGGAAGACTCGTTAGTCCTGCAAGACAACTTCCCTAAGAGAGACAACTCTGACCTCAAACAACTGCTGCCTTGCAGATATGCTGGGGACAGCCAAAGGCTAAGGAGGGCATCCCTTCAGAAACGCCTGTTGAAATCGGATGCACTGAGCCACAGGCTCAACAAAATAAAACAGTGCAACGTAAATATCGCTGCAAACAGCGTACGCTGAAGAAGAAGAAAAAGTATCTTAGGACTTCTATGTTTAAATCTTTAGTGTCATCTCTAGCGTTTCAGTTACATGTATATGTAAACACATGTATGTAGACATGTATGTATGCATGTGTGTACGCGGTGTCTTACCCAGAGGCGTCATTTCTTTTCTATACTATATGTCTGTAAAATGTATGTGTGTAAGCTTTTATGTATGAATCTATGTTAGTCACCATTACAGTTGACTGCACTTAACAACCAAATGGTTTATACTTGTTCTGTAATGAAATATGTTTTTTATAATGTCCCCCGCTGCTTTGTGGGCTACCTGTTAAACAGGAAAGGCTTCAGGAGTTAACCCTGAGGTAAAATCTGCACCCTGTCATGTCCACAGTCGTCTTCACTACGTCTTGCCACTGGATCAGGATAGTTGAGGAAGAGAGAGTGAGGCTGACGACAGGGAAAATCTTCATCACTTAAATATATTTCAGCGCAAGTTACAGAGCCAGACATTTTTGTCAGATGTACGGTGGGATTGATACGAAATGAAGGGTCTTACTTTTGGAACGTGGAACGTGCGTACATTACTTGACAGCACCAGGCCGATAGACCCGAAAGGAGAACGACACTTGTTTCCAGAGAACTGACGCGCTACAAGGTGGATGTGGTTGGTCTTAGTGAAACCAGATTACCAGGAGAGGGTCAGATCACAGAAGTTGTGGGCGGATACACGTTCTTCTGTAGTGGGCACGATATAACATAAAACGAGAGGCTGGTATCGGATTCGCCATCAGGTCTAATTTAGTCCGCGCGATTGTTCGACCACCACAGGGCATCAATGATCGGCTAATGACCGTCTAACTCTCACTGGGACACAGAAGGAGTATCACAGGGATCAGCGCCTATGCCCCAACAATGACTAATCCTGAGGATAAATTATACGAGGAGCTGAACTCTCTCCTCTTTTTGTCGGTTCCAAAGTCCGATAAGCTTGTTCTCCTTAGCCAGAGTAGGGGCCGACCATCAGTCCTGGGAAGGTGTACTTGGGGTACATGGCACGGGCAAGTACAACAGCAACGGGTTGCTACTGCTAGGCCTCTGTGCCACACATGATCACCAACACCATGTTTCGGCTGTCCACTCTGAACAAGACGTCGTGGGTGCATCTCCGTTATAAGCAGTGGCATCTTATTGACTATGTCGGGTTGGAACAAGACGTCGTGAATGCATCTCCGCTATAAGCAGTGGCATCTTATTGACTATGTCCTCACCAGAAAGAGGGACAGACGAGATGTGCAAGTAACAAAGGCTATTTGCTACTGTTGGACAGATCACAGACTCGTCGTGTCAAAGTTTAACCTCCACATAGAGCCTAGGCAACGTCACCAGGATAGAAAACCTGAGAAGAAACTTAATATCTCGAAATTGCAAAGTGGGCTCTATGCAGCAGGCTTTTCCAGGGATCTGGGCAGCTGGCTGACGGACAGACAGCCGTGCACGGAAACAGTCGAGGACAAATACGGCTTTCTGAAGGACGCTGTCTACTCTACTGCTTCTGAGTATTTGGGTCATGCAGCTCGCAAAAACCAGGACTGGTTCGATGACAATGTTGAGGCTACTAAGACTTTGCTGGATGAAATACATCGTTTATTAAGACTTCACTAAGACGATCCCTCCTCATCTTCCAAGAAGTTCGCGTTCACCAATATTCTCAGGATTGTCAAGAACTATCTCAGGACTATGCAGGATGCCTGACTTAGCAGCAAAGCTGATGAAATCAGCGGTACGTAGACGCAAATTACCCATAGCGGTTTTACGATGCCATGAAGACGGTCTATGGTCCTAGGTCATATCATTCATCTCCTGTCCTTAATGGTGATGGCACAGCACTGATGACCGACAAAGTCGAAATTCTAGAGCGATGATCAGAGCACTTCAGTGCTATCCTAAACTGTCAATCCACTATCAGTGAATTAGCTACAACACACATGCCTCAAATTGAGGTCAATGACAGGCTGGCTATCCCACCCAGTACAGATGAGGTTGAGAAAGCAATCAGCCTAAGGTCCAGTGGCAAAGCCTCCTGGTCAAATGCTATTCCTGCTGAGCTTTACAAGGCAAGAGGCCCTGTGCTGTTACACAAGCTAACAGACCTCTTTTGGTCAATTTGGGATACAGATCATATGCCGCAGGAACTGAAAGATTGTCCTCATGTACAAGTGTAAGGGCAACCGTTAATCTTATGATAACCACAGAGGGATATCCCTCCTGTCTATCGCTGGAACAATGTTATTTCGAGTTATGCTTGCTTAACCGCTTGACAACTCATTTCGAGCAGAAGCTACTCCCAGAGAGTCAATGTGCTTTCCGAGCTGGTCGGGGGACTGTTGACATGATTTGTGCAGCTCATTGAATTCAAGAGAAATGTCCGGAACAGCATCGTGATCTGTACACGACTTTTGTTGACCTGACAAATGCCTTTGACACCGTCAACAGGGACGGACTCTGGAAAATCATGGCGAAATTCGTTACAGTCGTCCGCCAGTTTCATGATGCCTTGTCAGCCCGCGTACTGAATGATGGTGAATTCTCTGCAGCGTTGTCAGTCATAAATTGAGTCAAACAGGGTTGTGTGCTGGCTCCGATACTTTTTAGCATGTTATTTGCAGCCATGCTTTCTGATGCAACACGTGAATGTGATATTAGCTTACAGATCAGATACCGGACGGATGGGCAACTGTTCTCTCTGACGCGCCTAACGGCCCCCACAAAGGTCAAAGAAGCAACTATCTTAGATCTCCTCTTTGCCGACGACTGCACAATTAACACATGCTCAGAGCAGGGCATGCAGGCAATCATAAATGAGTTCTCAACTGCGTGCACTAATTTTGGTCTTACTGTAAACACCAAGATTACGGAGGTATTGTTTCTACCTGCGCCCGAGGAACCCTACCACGAACCAAACGTCATTGTACAAGGGACATCACCTAAAAGCAGTTGATAGCTTTACCTACCTTGACGGTACCCTCACCAGAGAAGGAAATATTGACTGAGGTCCTCAACAGGATTTCCAAGGCTAGTACTGCTTTCGGAAGACTACAAGACAATGGTTGGGACAGGCAGGAAATCAGTGTTGACACCAAGGTTGGTGTGTATCATGCTGTTCTGTTAGCCACCCTTTTGCACACATGCGGAACATGTACAGTCTATAGCAGGCATGTTAGGAAACTTAATCGTTTCCATGTAAACTGTCTCCGCAGACTGCCCAGGATCGGTTGGCAGGAGAGAGTGCCCAACTCTGAAGTCCTCAGCAGGGCTAGACTCTCTGGCATCCATACGCTGCTACAGAGAGCTCAGATCAGATGGACAGGGTATGTTGTTCATATGTCAGATGAACGCCTCCGTAAACAACTGTTGTACGGTGAGCTCATGACAGGACATCCTTCGCAAAGGAGGGGGGGGGGGGGCAAAAGAAAACGATACAAAGACACTCTAAAAGTTTCTTTGAATAGTTTCTCCATTGATATTGCTGACTGGGACCTGCTTGCTCCGAACCACTCAGCCTGGCGCACTGCCGTCACACATGGTGCTTGTACCGCTGAGCAGAGGACCATCACGGAGGCGTAGGAAAAGCGTGCCAAACTAAAGGAAAGAATGCAAGACTGTCCAACTAAAAATGCTGTTTTTGTGTGCCCTACGTACGGTAGAGTTTGTAACGCTCAAATTGGACTGCACAGTCAAATCTGAATAAACATGTTTGATGCTGTCGCCATCTTCGCTTGCGATGGGCAACTATTTAACTAACTAACCAACTAGCTAACAAACTAACTAACTAACTAACTAACTAACTAACTAACTAATTAACTAACTAACTAACTGTCAAATTACTCTCCTTGCTGGCCATTGACTGGATTATAAAGTCGACATTATCGTCAAGCGACAACGGCGTTACATCGTCATTGACGAGACAACTTGAAGATCTTGACTTTGCTGATGATTTGGCTCTTCTGCCCCATGCCCACAGCCACGTGAAAACAAGATTCGATTACTCGAAGAGAGGTCACTACAAATGGGGCTAAACGGACTATTTTTATTGCAGCCTGGCTAACAAGGTGAGAGGTCGATGATATCCTCGTTGTAGTGAGCGACACGCAGAAGAAGCCAAGCATAGCACAACCACACGAAAGATCCTAGTCCACCTTCATCAGCACGCTCTTGATGTGAAAAAAGCTACAACAACCTGCCAGTAGTAACCATACTCAATGTGGGCATTAAACAACAACAATATCTACAAGATCTATACACGTAACATATAATTCCTGGTCGTATTTAATTGTTGACTCCATCAATTGTCGGAGTGTAAAAATTACATCTGTGCAGCTTCTGTTTTTTCTGCACCCCATCTGTGTATCGTTGAGCTGAGGTTCGATGATGTATCGTAATCTTTTTTTTATCTTAGTTTTACCAAATATTTTGCCAGTTTGGCTCGAGGGTGATATTCCTGTGTATTTTGTGCTGTCTCTTTCCCGAACTTTCTTTTTTCACGTTAGACTTATAACTGCATTTCTTCAATCTTTTGGCATTTCGTGTGTGGTCAATACTAGGCTATACAATATATGTAGCCACAACATCCCTACCTCGCTGGCTGCTTTAATCAATTCAACAAGAATTTCGCCAGACCCTGGACATTTGTTGGGGGGAGCAGCTTGTAAAGCATATCTGATTTCTGAAAGTCTGATGTTTGGTTCTAGCTTCAAGCATACGTTAACGTTTATATCTTCTTTGCCATCGATCCAGTTGTTGGTAAGTTGAAAAGACATATATATATATATATATATATATATATATATATATATATATATATATATATATATATATATATATATTTATATATATATATAGAAATAGATATGTAGAAAGAGCTAGAGAGATAGATAGATAGATAGATATATAGATAGATAGATAGAGAGAGAGAGAGAGAGAGAGAGAGAGAGCGAGTGACAGACAATGGGTTTCTGTTATCCGTCAACTTCGTTATCCACATGGTTTCCTTGTGCTTAATTTTTTTCTCCAAAATGTCTTTTTTCCAAGGACTCATAAAGGTTTGGTGACTGCACCATTGTAAGCAGTCAAAAATTTCATTTTCTGCTTTAACGATAGCTTTTTAAAAATGTTTCAATTTTGTAAGTGCCTTATTTCTCTATTCCCCCAGGTGGTGTATATTGCACTGCGGTTTTTATTTTACACCTGTTGTCCCAGTGTATCCGACTTCGGCATATATTTTATGTAAGGGTCTGCTTCCTGCTGCATTTTCTAAGGGTTTGCTTCCCCGGGGTAACAGCCGGTGCTGTGATGGGGAGCGAACCCAGCACCTTCTGGTTGTGAGCCGTATCATTTCGCCACTAGCCCACGCCGTCCGCATCTTCAGATCTAATTTGAGACGTAGATTCGGATTACAATAATCTTGAAAATAAAATGTTGTGACAGTTGAAATTAGCTTCTGATTACAATAGTAGAAGATCACCCGTCACCGACACGCCCCGTCACCGACACGTTTCAGTCGACCCAGCTGCAAAGGGCTACTTGACGTTCTGTTAGGTAATTGAAAGTAGCGAGGAAGGGAACAAGCCACCGTATTTCATAAATGAGCTGTTAACGCTTACAGTGAAGTCTTAAACACTTCATCACCGACAGCATCGTCTGTTATGCGACTACTTTTACCTTTTAAGCTGAAAAAATATATAAAGAGGAGACACAGAAAACTATTCCAAATAGAAATACCAGCATTAAAACAGCCAACATTCTGAAGTCGGATGCACTGGCCGACAGGCGCAAAATAAAATCCACAGTGCAACGCACACCGCCTTGGAGATTAGAGGAATAAGTCGAACGCAACCACCCCCCCCCCCCCCACCCCATAAAAACAGCCTTATTTACAAGGGCAATTCGGTAATTAGGACACAAATGGTTGTTTATTGGATACGAACTTGAAAACCATTTTTATTTCATTTACATTTCCCATTATTTCTAAACATAATTTCCACCAAACTTGATACACTTATGCCATCACTTGATCAGTACACCATAACATGCAGCATAGAAATCTTTGGTCTGCTGTCTCAGCCAAATTCAGTCTGCTGTCTCAGCCACATTTGGTCTGCTGTCTCAGCCACATTTGGTCTGCTATCTCAGCCACATTTGGGCTGCTGTCTCAGCCACATTTGGTCTGCTGTCTCAGCCACATTTGGTCTGCTGTCTCAGCCACATTTGGTCTGCTGTCTCAGCCACATTTGGTCTGCTGTCTTAGCCACATTTGGTCTGCTGTCTCAGCCACATTTGGTCTGCTGTCTCAGCCACATTTGCACTTCACGTTCAACCTATTCGTCGTTCGTAAAAACGTCTCCTGCCAAGATGGGATCAGGTATTTTACTGTAGACTAAACCATGCGGACATTCTATTGCAGTTGCTGCACTGTTTATCGTTACTCGCCTATCAGCTAGAATCATCTCCACCCTCCTCAGCACATATGCTTCTGTTTCAATCTAAACAGGACGGCTATGTTGAAGTTCATCAGCAATTTAAGCGCCCTTGAGATAGTTTAGCCACTCGGTTATGCACCACTTTATTAATACCTGCATATAATTAACGGATGGACATCATCATCAGGTGCAATGCAGGTTGGCGTTGGTGATCATTGACCTCCAGTCATTTCTTTCAAGGGTGTCGTTTACCAACCCTGTTGTTGATTGTCGCCCATTGACCAGGTAGGACTTATTTTTGACCAGATAAGACTTACTATTGACCAGGTAGGACTTAATATCGACCAGGTAGGACTTATTTTTGACCAGATAAAACTTACTATTGACCAGGTAGGACTTAATATTGACCAGGTAGGACTTATTTTTGACCAGATAAAACTAACTATTGACCAGGTTACTTAATATTGACCAGGTAGGACTTACTATTGACCAGGTAAAACTTACTATTGACCAAGTAGAACTTAATATTGACCAGGTAGGACTTATTTTTGACCAGATAAAACTTACTATAGACCAGGTAGGACTTAATATTGACCAGGTAGGACTTATTTTACCAGATAAAACTTACTATTGACCAGGTAGGACTTAATATTGACCAGGTAAAACTTACTATTGACCAGGTAGAACTTAATATTGACCAGGTGACTTATTTTACCAGATAAAACTTACTATTGACCAGGTAGGACTTACTATTGACCAGGTAAAACTTACTATTGACCAAGTAGAACTTAATATTGACCAGGTAGGACTTATTTTCGACCAGATAAAACTTACTATTGACCAGGTAGAACTTAATATTGACCAGGTAGGACTAATATTGACGAGGTAAAACTTGCTACAGAGCAGATATGACTTACTATTGACGAGGTAAAACTTTCTATTCACCAGGTAGGACTTAATATTGACCAAGTAAGACTGACTATTGTCGAGGTAAAACGTATTGACCTGGTAGGACCAACTATTGGCCAAGGAAGACTTGATAGTTTCCCATCGCAATGGAAGATATGATAATATCAGTCATTTTTATACAGATGTGCAGTCATATCTGAGGGAGATATACTCTACCACACGTAGTGCACACATGGACAACATCAGAAATTGCGCCGTTCTACATTGTGTCCTTTCGCGCAGCTAGCTTTTTCTGCCCCGCATCTATAGCTCTTTCCTCGCCGATGCGAGCCCCGTTTGTGATGGTAGCGTTCAAGGCTTAGCGTTTCGGAACAACATTCCAGTCCATTTGATCTGTGCTCTCTGCAGGAGCGCAGACATATTTGCCAGTTTTACCCTGCTAAGGACGTCAGAGTTTGGTACTCTTTTCTTCTATCCGATTCTGAGCAGGTTGCCGACACAGAGTTTCCAGATTGCTATAGACTGTCTGTGTTTTGAAAGCGTATAAAAAGATAGTTAATACCACAGTGCTAATCTTGGTGGTTACAGTGATTCTCTGCCGTTCTCAAACATTTTCTCGCAGACTTCAAAAGGAATATTGCTTTTTCCATAGTGGGTTATATGTTTTGTTGTTGTTGTTGTAGCTGTTTGCGAATGCCCACAATGAGTAGATTTACTCTTTTGTGCGCCCTGAAAAGGACGTTAAGTGGCGGGCTGCAGAAGGCTTCCTCACACCCTGAACGTGATGATGAACGTGGACAAGGGTCCTCCAGGCGGTTGTGCTATGCTTGGCTTCAAAAATGTGTCGCTCACTACTACGGGGATCACGTTGATCCCTCATCTTGTTAGCCAGGCTGCCATGAAAACAGCCCGTTTGAAAGGGAGGACTGCGTGGAAGTCAGTGAGGGTCTTGACCAATATATTTTGCCTGATTCTGACTAACATGTCTGATCATTATGTGTTTTGCCTGACCCTGACTAACATGTCTGATCATTATGTGTTTTGCCTGACCCTGACTAACATGTCTGATCATTATGTGTTTTGCCTGACCCTGACTAACATGTCTGATCATTATGTGTTTTGCCGGACCCTGACTAACATGTCTGATCATTATGTGTTTTGCCTGACCCTGACTAATATGTCTGATCATTATGTGTTTTGCCTGACCCTGACTAACATGTCTGATCATGATGTGTTTTGCCTGACCTCATATATTATGTTTTAGATCTCTAGCTATGCCTGAGGTATGATTGTGTCTGCTCTTGTCCGATATTTTGTATTTAATAAGAACTATTTTCTTTAGTCTCTCTCTTCTGAAATGGGATTGAAGAATAGTAATACTGTAACGTACCAGGCCGAAGACTCCGTAGAGGACCGAAGACGTAGTGAATAAGCCAGCTATTCAAAGCAGCAGCCATCGATCCATAGCTGGCTGTCAGAGCCAGCGAATTAAAGCTGAAACCAAACCCATTCAGCCTCCAAATGGTAGTCTTGGATTCAGACTGTTTCAGTGAGAGAATAAGATCGAAAAAGGTAGGCAAAACCGGTTTCATAACATTTCATACTGAAACAGAAAGTGTCGGGTCAAAATTCGCAAATATTGCAGCCTCTCTGTAAACTTCGCCATAACGTAAAAATCCTTCTCATAACGAACGCGGAAGAATAGTCGACTAATTAAGAAGGTTTAGGCATAAGGCAGGATGTTTCATCTCGGAGAAAATTTACGATGAAAGAAAAAGACGACATGTCCTCTACACCCTATGGTAGAAAAGAAGCGATTAGGTCGAGCGATCAGGTCGTTGGTTATCTAATAAGAAAGAACACATTAGTTCACAAGTAGCCATTGCCAAAACAGAACGTTTTTTGGCCCTGGGTGTTGTAAAGAAGGATATGATGATGAAAATGGCATCTCTTCCACATTTGTGAAGCACATACTCAAATGTATTGCATCTCTTATTTTTCTGTACAGCTCTACATATAGGCCTACAGCCATTCTGTAGTAGAGATGAATTACAGCATGGGCGTGTGAGGCTACATTTTTCTGTACATACAAACATACATACTTACATACTTACATACATACATACATACATACACCAATACATACATACACCAATACATACATACATAAATGCATACTTACATACATATATAAATACATACATACATATATACATACATACATACATACATACATTCATACATGCATACATACATACATACATACATACATACATAAATGCATACATACATACATACATACATACATACAAGCATACATACATACGTACATACATAATTACATACATACATACATGCATGCATGCATACATAGATACATACATACATACACACATACATACATACATACATACATACATACATACATACATACATACATACATACATACATACATACATACATACATACATACATACATACATACATACATACTTACATACATACATACATACATAATCATCTGGCTGATCAGTCCTGAGACTGGTTGTAAGGTTGCTTCAGCATGTCTCCATTAGACCCTTTCATCAGCAGCTCTCTTCATGTCAGCGTAGGTTCGTACTTTGAAACCTTTGCATGCTGAGATCTAAAAGTGAGCCTTGGTCGTTCCATTTCTTTTTTCCTCTTGATTTTTTCTGTAGAAGACTTTCATGTCGCAGATTTATTTCAGCCAACTTAATCTTCGTTTCTGTATCATTTTCAATCCTTGGCTTTGTGCGTCTACTTCAGTGTGGACATTATTATTAGGCCTTCTTTCTGCCTAGCCCACTCTTTTTATTCTACGATAGCACCACATTTAAAATGCCTTCAAGCTTTTTTCATGCTTCTTTGCTAGTGTCCTTGTTTTAGCACTTTCCCTACTTCTTTTGCGATATTATTTGAGGTTAGCCAATTCTGTTTTTTTTAAAGATATTTATTGCCAATGCAAACCTTTTGATGGATAACAGAAACCCATTCTCTCTCTCTCTCTCTCTCTCTCTCTCTCTCTCTCTCTCTCTCTCTATCTCTAGCTCTTTCTACCTATCGCTTTTTATATATATATATATATATATATATATACATCTTCTTAACTTATCAACAACTGCGATCAATTACAAACAAGATAGATACCAACGTTAAAGTATGCTTAGAGCTGGAATCAAACATCCCACTTTCAGAAATCAGATATGCTTTATAAGCTGCTCCACCTAAAAAATGTCCCGGGTCTGACGAAATTCCTGTTGAATTGATTAAAGCAGCCGATGAGGTAGTGATATTGTGGCTACATATATTGTATAACGTAGTATGGACCACACACGAAATGCCAAAAGATTGAAGAAATGCAGTTATAATTCCAAAATGGAAAAAGAAAGGAAGAGAGACACAAAATACAGAGGAATATCGTTCCTGAGGCACAATGGCAAAATATTTGGTAAAACTTACATCATCTAACCTCAGCTCAACGATACTCAAATAGGGCGTAGAAAGAACAAAAGCTGCATGGATGTAATTTTTACACTCCGACAATTGATGGAGAAAACAATTCAATACGATCATCAGGAACTGTATGTTGCATGTGTAGATCTTGTAGATATTGTTGTTGTTGTTGTTGAATGCCCACAATAAGCAGGATTGGTCTTTTGTGCACCCTTAAAAGGATGTTTAGTGGCGGGTTGTCGTATCTTGAGCGTGCTGATGAAGGTGGACCAGGCTCCTCAATGCGGTTGTGCAACGTTTGGCTTCATCTGCGTGTCGTTCACTACTATATTGATCACGTTGATCCCTCACCTTGTTAGTCAAACTGCCATCGAAAAATCCCATTTCCAGGAATAGCTACGAGGAAGCCAAGGTTACGGTCTTGTCTTGTATATTTTCCCTGACCCTAATATGTCTGATCAGTATATTTTGCCTGACTAGACGTTAGTCGCCCTTCCCTAATCATTGTCTTAATGTGTGTCCTATTGTGGACACCGTCTGTTAAAGTTTGCTCTAAATATATAGACGTCTTTACCCTCTTTGGGCAGCCCAGGGTCTCCATATTCAGCGTCCAGGCTTGCGCCCTGAAAGGCTACTCACAGGGTGCCACGCACATGGCCTGCAAAGACTGAGACACCTATGACTGAGTTATACAAAGACCAATTTCAGTTGGTCCAGAATGTATATGAAAACCAAGAGGTGGTTGTTTTAATGTCTAGAAAAAAGACGAATACAACAGGTTTATAAGATAATCACCGACAATGTTTAATTAGACTATCACATTTTTTCCCCACAATTCAGACACCTACAAGAACAAGCGGACACAGCTACAAATAAATTGTACAAAGGTCCAGATTAGATACTAAGACATATTATTTTCGTCAGAGAATGATGAATGCTTGGAATGCATTGCCACTGGAAATAATGGAGACACGTTCAATTAATGCATTCAGGAATAGATTGGATGCCCATATATATTTTTTAGATCAAGTGAATGTAAAAGAAACTGGTTGTATACAAACTCAGCTTAGTCTTCTAAAGCAGTATACAGAAGTTAAGTTAAGTTGCACTGATTCGATTATTTCTTCATTGATGACCTATGTTACTTGTCTGCTACGATAGTCTTTGTTTTTAATGTGTTCATTTTCATGTCAAACTCTTTTGCTGTGCTGTTAATTTTTCCAAGCTGACTTTCCCATTATGGCATGATCATAGCCACATTCCATGGCATTAACTTTCATATCATTAACGTTCTTATCAATAACTTTCATATCATTAACTTTCATATAATTAACTTTCATATAATTAACTTTCATATAATTAACTTTCATATAATTAACTTTCATATCATTAACTTTCATATCATTAACTTTCATATAATTAACTTTCATATAATTAACTTTCATATCATTAACTTTCATATAATTACCTTTCATATCATTAACTTTCATATAATTAACTTTCATATCATTAACTTTCAAATGATTAACTTTCATATCATTAACTTTCATATAATTAACTTTCATATAATTAACTTTCATATAATTAACATTCTTATCAATAACTTTCACATCATTAACATTCTTATCAATAACTTTCACATCATTAACATTCTTATCAATAACTTTCATATCATTAACTTTGACATCCATATTACAATTCCGAGCATATGTTACTATCACCTCAGAATATGCGTTATGTTGTTTTTCTATCGTTTCCGAAGAGGACCACATTGTCATCTGTCAATCCTGACGTGGGTTCGTAGGTGGCTGATCATATGCGTTATTGGGATCAAGATGCTGAGCAGCACATGAGCCGCAATGGTCAGCGACCCAGAGCTGACTGCTAGCGTCAGGGTCAGCGAACCAGAGCTGCCAAGACCCTTGTACACCTCCACGCGGTGATCCTGGATAACAGGCTGCAGCAGGGCAGACTGGTTAAGGAGAAGGGATCGAAGAGGGAATGCTAACCCGGTACTAAAAAAATGCTTGCTGAAGTCGGATGTGTTGGACCGAAAGGTGCAAAATAAGTCTTAACTGCAAATACCTGGAGCCAAACGACAACTTAAACTACCTAGGAGTCACATTTGATCGGCGCATGAAATAGAAAAGTCAGATCGAGAGAAACCGAATGAGAGGCAGAGAAAGAATGGCAATCATGAGGAAACTTGCTGGCACAAGCTGGGGAGCAGACGAAAGTATACTAAATAAACTGTACACTGGAAGAGTGAGACCAGTTCTCGAGTATGGCTTTGCGGCATGGACAACAGCAGCAAAGGCGAACTTCGATAAAATTAGCAAACTCCAAAACCAAGCCATGAGAATTATAACAGGAGGCATGCAGTCAGCGCCAATTATAGAACTTGAAAAGATTACAAAACTGCAATCCATGACCGACAGAAGAGACTGCAGAGCCCAGCAGCAAGCAGAGAAACTCAGAAGACTGACTGACCATCCAATGCACCAGAGACTAAACATTTTTGGAAATGGGAAACTAAAGCGGAGAAACTTTGCAGAAATAACCAAAGCAAAGATGCACGAAGACCCTATGATCGCACTAACAACACCAAAGCCCATCCCTACTGTACGAAAACCTACCTGGAGGCAGCATATATTTCCAGAGGTGGTAGAAAATATACCAGGTATTGGAAACAAAAACAGCCAGACTGAAAAAGTAAGAAGACATACAACCTTGAGGTACATAACGAAAAACCACCCAAGCATGGACTGGATCCATGCACACACCGACGGTTCTGTAACAAACACAACACAGAACGGAGGGGCTGGGGCATTCCTGAGCCTACCAAATGGCAGAAAAATAACACTGTCAGTGGCAACTGGAAAATTCTCAAGCAATTTCAGAGCGGAGGCAGAGGCACTGAGGGCGGCAGTGGAAGAAATAGTGACAGGTAAAAGGAATGAAAGCCATATAGTCCTGCTTACAGATGCCCTGGCCGTAGTACTAAAAAGTCAGAAAAATACTGAACTTAATGATTTAAGAGCAGTACTCTGTCAACTATGCCAGCAGTCCGCACCAAAAAGAGTAGTGGTACAGTGGGTTCCATCCCACTGTAACATCCAAGGCAACGAGGAGGCAGACAGACTGGCAAAAAAAGGTGCACGACTACCACAACCAGATACTAGTGTGACATACGAAGAGTCAAAACGGCTTATTAGAGCTAGATAGATGACCAAATTGGAAACAGAACATACTGGCTACACAAAAAACGATGCCTATTACCAGTTGAATAGAAGAGAGCAGGCCGTGGTCTTCAGACTTTGCACTGGCCACAATAGACTGATGTACCATCTATTCAACAAATTGAAGATAGGTGACACTGACGAATGCTCGTGTGGTACCGGGAAAATGACCGCTGAACATTTGCTGCAAAACTGCCCGACATACGAGGATCAGAGAAAGCAGATGTGGCCATCACCAGTTGCAACACTAGACAAGCTCTATGGCAGTGTCGACAGCCTCAGGATGATCGCTGCTTTTTTCGAAAAAATACAGGTTGACGTCTGATAGCGTACGACGAAGAAGAAGAAGAAGGACCGAAAGGTGCAAATATCACAGCCAAGCTGTAAACTGCAACACACCGCATTCCGTTCTCTGGACTACATTCTGCTACTTACCCTTTCATGGTTTGGTAGCGGGAGATTGAGAACGAACGAAGAAGATATGCATTATTGAGACTTGGTAATATTAGTCAAACTTATCGTATCCCGTCATATAACATCTGGATTTTTTGGTCTTTCTTTGTTAAAACATCCACCTCTTGGTTTTCATACACATTCTGGACCAACTTAAATTGGTCTCTATATAGCTCAGTCATAGGCGTCTCAGTCTTCGTAGACCATGTGCGTGGCACCCCGTGAGTAGCCTCTCAGGGGGCAAGCCTGGGCGCTGATATGGAGACCCTGGGCTGCCCAAACTGCAGGACCCCCTTCTCGGCCTCGCTGGTGTAATCCAAAGGAATACAAAGCATGACAATTTGACACCAGCTCAGCTGGGGAGCTGCCGGAGTGAGTTCGCAATTTTGAAACCATCCGCCTTAAGTGCTACCACTCCAGATTTTCTGTATGGGTTTACTCCCGTAGTCTTACCTTCTCCCGAGGTTTCCACAAGGCAGTGGAGTCGTTAACCGCAGATTCTAGTTACTCGAGATATCCGATGATACTCTCATCGTCTCAGGACTAGCCAGCACTCTCTCGGACGGGTGGGTATAAAATATGTTCCTTCTCTCCTAGGCGAACTGTATGAACAGGCTAACGAGCTGCGTCTACCCGGGCTTAGACAGAGTTTACCTTCTCTTAGATTGGCTGCCAACCAAGGCTAATGAGCTCAATCTGCCCGTCCAGTTATACCGCTGGGTACTCGGTCGCGTCCCACAGCAGGTGATGTAAGAAACAGTTGGCCCATCATGAAGGTGTTGCTGGAAATAAAATAATGTAGGAGATGCTATTGGCATGGGAACTTCTGAACGGCAAGCCGAACAGTGAATCCAGCGGCGATCTCTACACCTGGAAAGGAGAACCTATATCAGACGCTTAACTTTCCGTTAACGAGCCCAGACCTCGCTACTCTGTAATTATTTGTTACAATATCTGAAAAAAAAACGTGTTCCATCGAACTCGGTCAAAGACTTGTTCCAGAGGACGCAAAGGCTTTCTCGTAGTCAACAAAACACATAAATATAGGTCGACCTTGATCGACCATTCTTTCTGCGAGAACTTGCAAAATTCGAGATCTTTATTCTACATATTCACGGAATCTGTAAGCCAGGGGCCATTACAATCGTTACACTGACACCACATACGCTATTTTCAGAATGAGAAAAAAGTATAACTACACCTCCTCGCCACAATCGCATCACCCTGCCGCGAGGAATCTACAGAGCTGATGAGAAATGCTGCTTGCCCGGAAGTCGCCGCGCAATGTGAAAGTTAAGCTTTTATTTCACCTTCAGTAGAATACACATCTAGGCTCATTTTAATTTAAACGTGGAAAGATAAACACAAACACATTGAAAAGTAATACAATTCTTACAGTGATTAATTGCATTTTACAAAACGGGTACCAAAATAAGTAAATAAATAAACTACAGTATTCAGTCTCTATACAACTCTTCATACACACATACACACCAACCCAAACTGCTTGTATATACATATATATATAATATATATATATATATTTATATCAAATTGGAAAGCGCCAAAAAATAAACGCAGAAAGGAGTCACATAATCTTACAAGGATTAATTGCAAATTGCACAGTGGACGACTTGGAGGGAACCATGTTGGAATGGCTCGAGAGTAGGTGGTCGAACATTCTTCGCCCAGAGCTGACACCAATCACGACAAGTGTCCCTCCAACACGAATTGTAAACGGCATATTTTTCATTCCTATTGACTTCTCGGCGACTTCTCTTGTTCCACTTGACTGAGTCCGTCGCAAGAGATATCGCTGCCACGAGAAATAGTCTTTGTCCCCCATTACTCGAATCTAAACCATCTCCGTTGAAAACGTGACCGTTCTTGTCTGCACCAATCACAGCTCGGCGTTTTCCATATTTTCCCCCAGGTTTCGATCGTTTCTGATTGAGGGGGCGTGGACTATGTGACGGCTGCGCTCGTCATTAGCCCTATTATGTTGTGTGCTTGGCCAATCAGTGCCGCTCTCCAAGTTGACAGGCTTAATCTTGTGGACAGTTATTATTTGGTGATTATCAAAGCGAAAGATGGAAGACGCCATTTAGGCGGCTCAGACGAAAACAACTGGTTGCAAATGGCAGTGTTACAGCATTGATGAAGTGAGATGATTGCATATAACGAGGATGAAAACAAGCCATGCGTTTAGTTATTTCAACAAATCTACCAAACGTAAGATATACATTTCACTAACAATCACATGTCCTCGATATTACCCAGATAAGTGTTATGTTTCCGCTTGTTTCAGTGCATTGTTCGCACTGATAAGTTCGTTACACCTTCTGATCAGAGCTTATCGCAGATCAAGGCCGCAACCTCAAACAAAAGAGCTTACTGTTTACTACTGTGTTAGCACTGATTTATGCACAAAACTGTGAAATTAATTTATTGCTATAATTTTAAAATTAAAAATTTGAATTGTTAACTTCTATATTATGAGTATTATTTTTTTAGAGGACATTGTCACCTTTGTTCGGAATATCTTCTTCAATACATTTAACGAAAGAACTCACACGAGTAATAAGGTTATTGGTATCTCCACAAGCCTTATTCTGGAATACTGGTAATGTTAAAAGTGATGATTTCGGGATATTAAAACTATAATATACAGTTCCGGACTAGTTTCTCGTACTCCAGGAGCGAATGTTGTCGAGGGAAAACAGATTGTTTAGAGATATTTAAAGTGATCTTGAACATAATGGCAACTGATGTGACGGGGACACCTGTAAAAACATTGATATTGTCGTCAGGCTCATCATCACCTCAACCTGGATTTAAAACTACATCACCAAGTTCCCCAACGATCTTCACGCCATCTGCGAAGCTCCAGCCATCAAAACAATCATCATTTTCCATTAGCAGTATCTTAGGGGAGGATAAAGTCGAAGGAAACGATAGGAAAAGGAAAAACATAAACGCAGAAGAAAATGAAATAGACAAAGACGATCTTATTCACGATTCACAAAATGAGGCTGCTAAAGACGCGGTTGTAAGTAGCATTTCAGACTTGTACCAGAGATTTCAGCTTTATTCAGAGCAAGCCAGGTTAGGTCCAGGGTTGGTTTCAAGGACATCTAACTTTGGTCTCTGGTATCCTTGGTATCCAGGGCTCATCAGTTCACTTCATGCTGATGGTGAGTATACAGTCGTTGTTGTGTTGTGTCTAACAGTTATACCTCGTTTTGATTTGACGTGTGTTCATTGAATTTTGGCGTTAAAAAAAACACACTGTGCACATTTGTCAATCGAGAACTTTCGACATATCAGGTATTCTATTTTTTATTTTTGTTCATTGATTCTTGCTCCTGAAATAAGATTTAATAGTTTGATTTTACATTTTATAACATGGTCATCTTCTTTGTCCTTATCACATTAGAGTGCATAGGCCATCAACAAATCCTCGCCAAGCAGACCTGCCCATCTTGTGCTATTACATCGTTCTTTCCCATTTTACTTAACTTAACTTAACTTAACGTCTTTATACTGGTTTAGAAGACTCTACAGAGTTTGTATCCAATCAGTTTCATTTACATTTTCTTGATCTAAAAACTATGCGCATCCAATCTATTCTTAAATGCATAAATTGTCCCTGACTCCACTACTTCCCGTGGTGAGCTTTCATCACTCTTTGACTACAATAATATTTTGTATTATCTAATCTGGACCTTTCTTTAGTTAATTTGTAGCTTTGCCCACTTGTTCTTGTATGTGGTTATATTAAAAGAAAAAAAACTTTTTACAGTCTAACTTATTCTTTCCGTTGATTGTCTTTTAAACCTGTGTTAAATCACATAGAAGTCTTCTATTTTTAGACACCGTAGACCGGCTCTCCCTGGTTTTCTTTTCATGTCTACCTTTTTGTCTGTTTTACATGTGTTATTTGGTCTTCCTTTGCCATTTATCCCCTTGGAGATCTATGACAGAGTTTGCCTGATTATACTGGGTTGAGGTTTTCGCATTGACCTATCCAGCGCAACATTTTTAATACGATTTCCCATTAAAACATGTCTTTGTCCTATTCCCTCACACAATCTCTCGTTTGTTCCCCTGTTAAACCATTGTAGCGCAAAAATGTCTTATAATCTGTTTAATCATTCCCCATGTTGACGCTTCCACATAGAAGGATCGCCTTTACAATGAAGATGAAGATCTTTAGTTTGCTATTCCGATTGCTCATTTATAGTTCTATATATGTTTCTACACTACAATGCCCTCTCGTACCTTTTCTTGTTCGCTTAATTTGTTCTTTAAGGTCGGCTGAAAGAGTTAAATTCGAAAACACCGTGAATCTAAATATGAAAAAAAACGTTACAAAACTTTTATTATTACTACTTATATCTTACTCCTACTACTGCTGCTGCTGCTACTACTACAACAATTACTACTACTACTACTACTACTACTGCTACTGCTATTACTGCTACTGCTATTACTGCAACTACTAACAACATCTGAGTGGTTTAACAAGTTTGTCTCTATCTTCAAAAGTAGAAATTCACGTTTCCCGGCTCACCATGCTCCAACTCACGCAGCTGCAAATAGGTACCTGCATGGATGGGAACAGGCGTAAACTACCCTCACAAAAGCTGAAACCTCAAATAATTACAAATACAGCATCTGGCATTTGTCAGTCGGAATGTTTGAAAAAAATTCGCTGCTGTTAACTGCGCCACACATTCCGTAGCACTGTACGGCTCTGAAACATGGCCACACAAACATGGAAAGACCTTTGAAGCATTTGGCTTGGCTTCGTTCTTTTTCCATCTCCTGCAACAAAACCCTAAAAGGGCTTAAGTAGCAGAATGTAGTCCAGAGAACGGAATGCGTTGGGATTCCTTCTCCTTAGCCAGTCTGCCCTGCTGCAGCATGTTATCCAGGATCACCGCGTGGAGGTGTAGAAGGGTCTTGGCAGCTATGGTTCGCTGACCCTGATGCTAGCAGTCAGATATGGGTTGCTGACCACTGCAGCTCATGCGCTGCTCTGTATCTTGATCCCTGAAGCATTTGTAATGTGGTGCTATCGCAGGGTGAAACTAATATTTGGACATCAAGAAATGACAAACGAGCTTGTGCGTTGAAATATACGGACAAAAACCTGCTGCTGAGCTTGTAATCCAAGATGAAGATATTCATCAACAAAACATAGTATTTCTAACGGATGTCTTGTCAGTATTAGCAGCGTTAAAACAACATAAAGATGAAATCTTGAGCAATATATGTTCTACCTGCCACTGATCTCAAGTTTGGTTATTCAGTCGATCTCCCACTGCAATATTGAAAGCAATGTAGTTGCAGACAAACTAGCAAAGTCTTGAGCTTATTCATAAACAGACCTGAGCATCAAATATAATGTGGCCAAGATTAAATTAAAACCAACTTCATGGCAAAATGGGCTGATCAACACCCAGACTTCCGAAAAGAAGCCAGTTACTATGATTTGTCTAGAGAAGAGCATGTTGCCACATCAGACTGAGAACTGGGCATAGCAGACTCAAGGGCCATCTTTACCGGACAATGAGGACTGCTACAGATGACACGTGGGACGGTGTGGGTTAGTGGTTAAGTGACACGGCTCACAACTCGGAGGTGCTGGGTTCGATCACCATCACAACACCGACCGTTACTTCGGGGAAGCAGACCTTTAGAAAATGCAGGATGAAGCAGACCCTTACATAGAATTCATGCTGAAGTCGGATGCTCTGGGCCGACATGCGCAAAATAAAAACCACAGTACAATGCACACCACCTTGGGAATAGAGAAATACGGCGAACGCAAAAAAAAAAAGAAAAAAAAAGATGACAAGAATCCGAATGGGGAGCATACAATGACCATGGAACACATCCTACAAAACTGCACACTCACACGACAAGAGAGAGAACATTACTATCTCGCGAGACAAATGCTGTTTGTAGATAAAACAGCCTCACTAACAATGGTTACCGTTGTAAAATACACTAGAACCTTGATCAGACAATGAAAGGAGAAGAAGAAGAGGAAGATATAGAGAAATCAGACAACATCACGGGCATAAAACAACACTTTTCACGTGAACTGTCTCCACAGACTGCTCGGGATATGTTGAAAGGAAAGAATGCCCAACTCTGCTGTAGTATTCAGCAGGACGATACACGATAGCACCTATACGCTGCTAAATAAAGCCTAGAGTGGATGGACTGAACATGCTGTTCGTTGCCAGATGACCACCTCCTTAAACAAAGGTTTCATGGTAAGCTCAGGACAGGCAGCCGGTCGCCAGCGGGACAGAAGAAACGATACAAGGACGCTCAAAAAGTTAACTTTGAACAGTTTTCCACTGATGTCGCTGCTTGTGAGCTGCTTACTCTGAACCGATCAGCCAGACGCACTGCCATTACACATGGTGCTCGCATCGCTGAGCAGAGATCCAATATTGAGACGCAGAAAAAGCGAGCTGCACGAGAGGACACAATGCAAGATGCCCTAATTACTAACGCTGTTCACGTGTGCCCCACGTGCGAAAGAGCTTGTCACGCTCAAATCGGGCTGTGCAGTCAAATGAGGTCTAAATAAACATACGTGACGCTGTCATAATCTTCCCTTGTGATGGACAACTATTATTACAACAACGGACGCGATATTATAGGCCCAAGAAGAACAACTGAAGCGCCCCACGGCGCTTAACAAACACACGGATAGAACAGTGAGTAAGTAACCTTTTTTTGCCTTGTTGTGAACCTTAGGTCACCATTGCATCTGGCCCCGTTTAAAGTTAAACTGCCTCCGAGTATTTGCCCTCATTTCATTTTTAGATCCAATGTGGATTATTGTAGCTGGTTCCTGCATCTGCTCATTCGCACTGGATGACTACAATAGCAACATTGTTTTTAAATTATGAGTTTGCTAGTCCTAATTCACAACCCATGTTAGTGTCCTTTTACGACATAGTTTGATAGGTCTTAACATTTGCGTCCCGAGTAATACTTTAATCACTGCGTATAGTAAAGGTGTAGTAGTTATTGGTACATGCTCACAAAGTACAAAAGGAGTGCATATATTAGAATCACCCGAGTGGTTCTCGGAACACACAGAAAAGGACCAGTATTTTCTGGCTTGCTTGCTGTAATAGACAGCTGAAGAACGTGGTACAGTGGGCTGCCAACCTCACCCTCCCCAGACCATTGTTGGGAAGCTACACAGTAATTTACTGAAATCATTCTCTCCTAAAAGCTGAGAAAGGTAGGCCGAATGCAATGATAGAGTTGAGCTTCAACAATGAAGCTATGGGGTTTTGATATAATTTTTGATTGATTAATTGATTTATTGATTGGTTGATAGTGGAGTTCACATACTTAATTCTTTCATTGCTTGCAAAGACAGACCGATGTCTGAGTAGCAGTGTAGTTTGGTCGTTTCCTTCTCATCGGTACAAAGTGCAATCTTCACTCTAAATACGCTTCAGTTTACCCAGCTGTAATTGGTAGTTAGAGAAGACCTGTCACAGAGGAAGGGAGCCTGTCCCCGCCTAAAAGAAAGTTGACAAACTAGTAACATCAAGGCTCTAACATCTCCTCCCAGTGCACGATATGAGACAACCTTGACATTACGTGTGTGTATTTCAGACTGCTACTTATAACTTGAACGTAACCATATTAATACTATAGCGGACGTTTGTTCTCAGATCTAAATTACCGCACTCTTTCAGAAAGGAAGCCCTCGAAGGAGAACGTACAATGCAATCTTATCTACTTAACCCTTTACAGACCTGCCTAATTTATTAGATTAGCATGTTAACACTTTACAGTTCTGCCTAATTTAGTAGATTAGCATGTTAACACTTTACAGTTCTGCCTAATTTAGTAGATTAGCATGTTAACACTTTACAGTCCTGCCTAATTTATTAGATTAGCATGTTAACACTTTACAGTTCTGCCTAATTTAGTAGATTAGCATGTTAACCCTTTACAGTCCTGCCTAATTTATTAGATTAGCATGTTAACACTTTACAGTTCTGCCTAATTTAGTAGATTAGCATGTTAACACTTTACAGTCCTGCCTAATTTATTAAATTAACATGTTAACACTTTACAGTCCTGCCTAATTTGTTAGATTAACATGTTAACACTTTACAGTCCTGCCTAATTTATTAGATTAGCATGTTAACACTTTACAGTCCTGCTTAATTTATTAGATTAGTATGTTAACACTTTAAAGTCCTGCCTAATATATTAGATTATCATGTCAACCCTTTACAATCCTGCCTAATTTGTTAGATTAGCGTATTAACCCTTTACAGTTCTGCGTAATTTATTAGATTCGTTTAGTAGCCGCTTAAGCCCTGTCCAATATATTAGGAGCATGTTAACCCTTTTACCTACCTGCCTAATTGAATAGATGTAAAAGAACCAGAGAAAATCATATTATTTTACATTTTAAAGATCACGAGCAAAAGAAGTTATTCTATACGTAAAGACCCAGAGCAAAATATATTATTTTATATGTAAAAGACCTATAGGAAAAAAAATATTGTGTGTAAAAGACCTACAGCACAATAATTGTTTACATGGAAATGACCGAAAGCATAACCATTTATTAAATGTAAAAGACCTACAACAAAACAATTTATTACATGTAACAGACCTAAAGCAAACCAGTTTATTACACGCAAAAGACCTACAGCAAAACAATGTATACGTAAAAGACCTGCAGCAAAACAATTTGTATGAAAAAGAGGTACAACGAAACAATTTATTTCACGTAAAAGACCTGCAATAAAACAATTTATTACATGTAAAAGACCTACAGCAAAACAATTTGCTACATGTAAAAGACCTACAGCGAAACTATTTATATGTAAAAGACCTAAAGCAAACCAGTTTATTACATGTGAAAGACCTACAGCAAAACAATATATATATATATATAAAAGACCTGCAATAAAACAATGTATTACATATAAAAGACCTACAGCAAAACAAGATTTATTACATGTGAAAGACCTACAGCTAAACAATTTATATGTAAAAGACCTGGTACAAAACAATTTGTCACATGTATAAGACCTACAGCAAAACAATTTATTACATGTAAAAGACCTACAGTAAAACAATTTATTACACGTAAAAGACCTATAACAAAACACTTGATTTAATTTGTTAGAGGACTACAGTAAAGCATTTTAGTTAATATGTAAAAGAGCTACATAAAAACGGTAAATTATATGTAAAATAACTACAGCAAAACATGATTTTTAATTTGTTAAAGACCTGTAATGAAACATTTGATTTAATAAGTAAAAGAGCAACACAAAACGTTCAATTATATTTAAAATACCTACATCAAAACACATTAATTAATTTATTAGAAGCTTTCAAACGTCAACCGGCATGCCGGACTGGGAAGAACGGTCATGGAGGGCATGGTGCCTGGAAGGTGATGCAGTGGTCGATCAAGGCGAAGGTGGAGACAAGATATCAAGGATACTCTAAGCATGAACATGGAGCAGGTGGGAAGATTGACTGGAGACCGACATTCAAATCGAATGGCTGTGATTTTTTTTTTTTTTTTTTTTAAATTAAAAAAAATATTTTTTTTTGCGTTCGCCTTATTTCTCTATTCCCCAAGGCGGGTGTGCGTTACACTGTGGTTTTTATTTTTGCGCCTATCGGCCCAGTGCATCCGACTTCAGCATGCATTTTATGTAAGGGTCTGCTTCCTCCTGCATTTTCTAAGGGTTTGCTTCCCCGGGGTAACGGCCGGTGCTGTGATGGGAAACGAACCCAGCACCTTCTGGTTGTGAGCCGTGCCACTTAACCACTAGGCCACGCCGTCCCCGTCAAATGGCTGTGATGAGAGCGACGTTCTACAAAGGACATGCTAAACAGGAAAACATTTTTATTTAAAATGTAAAAGAATTACTTAAAAACGTTAAATTATATGTAAAATATTTACATCGAAACAAAATATTTAATGTGTTAGAGGCCTGTAGCGAGACATGATTTTATTTGTTAAAGTCCTGCAGCAAAACATGATTTTATTTGTTAAAGTCCTGCAGCAAAACATGATTTTATTTGTTAAAGTTCTGCAGCAAAACATGATTTTATTTGTTAAAGTCCTGCAGCAAAACATGATTTTATTTGTTAAAGTCCTGCAGCAAAACATGATTTTATTTGTTAAAGTTCTGCAGCAAAACATGATTTTATTTGTTAAAGTCCTGCAGCAAAACATGATTTTATTTGTTAAAGTCCTGCAGCAAAACATGATTTTATTTGTTAAAGTCCTGTAGCAAAACATGATTTTATTTGTTAAAGTCCTGCAGAAAAACATGATTTTATTTGTTAAAGTCCTGCAGCAAAACATGATTTTATTTGTTAAAGTCCTGCAGCAAAACATGATTTATTTTGTAATTTACCTACAACAAAACATGATTTTATTTGTTAAAGTCCTGCAGCAAAACATGATTTTATTTGTTAAAGTCCTGCAGCAAAACATAATTTTATTTGTTAAAGTCCTGCAGCAAAACATGATTTTATTTGTTAAAGTCCTGCAACAAAACATGATTTTATTTGTTAAAGTCCTGCAGCAAAACATGATTTTATTTGTTAAAGTCCTGCAGCAAAACATGATTTTATTTGTTAAAGTTCTGCAGCAAAACATGATTTTATTTGTTAAAGTCCTGCAACAAAACATGATTTTATTTGTTAAAGTTCTGCAGCAAAACATGATTTTATTTGTTAAAGTCCTGCAGCAAAACATGATTTTATTTGTTAAAGTCCTGCAGAAAAACATGATTTTATTTGTTAAAGTCCTGCAGCAAAACATGATTTTATTTGTTAAAGTCCTGCAGCAAAACATGATTTATTTTGTAATTTACCTACAACAAAACATGATTTTATTTGTTAAAGTCCTGCAGCAAAACATGATTTTATTTGTTAAAGTCCTGCAGCAAAACATAATTTTATTTGTTAAAGTCCTGCAGCAAAACATGATTTTATTTGTTAAAGTCCTGCAGCAAAACATGATTTTATTTGTTAAAGTTCTGCAGCAAAACATGATTTTATTTGTTAAAGTCCTGCAACAAAACATGATTTTATTTGTTAAAGTCCTGCAGCAAAACATGATTTTATTTGTTAAAGTCCTGCAGCAAAACATGATTTTATTTGTTAAAGTCCTGCAGCAAAACATGATTTTTTTTGTTAAAGTTCTGCAGCAAAACATGATTTTATTTGTTAAAGTCCTGCAGCAAAACATGATTTTATTTGTTAAAGTCCTGCAGCAAAACATGATTTTATTTGTTAAAGTCCTGCAGCAAAACATGATTTTATTTGTTAAAGTCCTGCAGAAAAACATGATTTTATTTGTTAAAGTCCTGCAGCAAAACATGATTTTATTTGTTAAAGTCCTGCAGCAAAACATAATTTTATTTGTTAAAGTCCTGCAGCAAAACATGATTTTATTTGTTAAAGTCCTGCAACAAAACATGATTTTATTTGTTAAAGTCCTGCAGCAAAACATGATTTTATTTGTTAAAGTCCTGCAGCAAAACATGATTTTATTTGTTAAAGTCCTGCAGCAAAACATAATTTTATTTGTTAAAGTCCTGCAGCAAAACATGATTTTATTTGTTAAAGTCCTGCAACAAAACATGATTTTATTTGTTAAAGTCCTGCAGCAAAACATGATTTTATTTGTTAAAGTCCTGCAGCAAAACATGATTTTATTTGTTAAAGTCCTGCAGCAAAACATGATTTTATTTGTTAAAGTCCTGCAGCAAAACATGATTTTATTTGTTAAAGTCCTGCAGCAAAACATGATTTTATTTGTTAAAGTCCTGCAGAAAAACATGATTTTATTTGTTAAAGTCCTGCAGCAAAACATGATTTTATTTGTTAAAGTCCTGCAACAAAACATGATTTTATATGCACTGTAAAACACTTACAGTAAGACATTTTTTATATGTACTGTAAAACACCTAATGCTAAATATTATTTTATATGTACATTAAAACACATACAGTAAAACATTATTTTATATGTATTGTAAAACACATACGGCAATACATTATTTTATATGTACTGTAAAACACCAACAGCAAAACATTATTTTATATGTATTGTAAAACAGATACAGCAATACATTATTTTATATGTACTGTAAAACACCCACAGCAAAACATTATTTTATATGTATTGTAAAACACCCACAGCAAAACATTATTTTATATGTATTGTAAAACACCCACAACAAAACATTATTTTATATGTACTGTAAAATACCTAATGCTAAACATAATTTTATATGTACTTTAAAATACCCACAGCAAAACATTATTTTATATGTATTGTGAAACACTCACATCAAAACATTATTTTATATGTATTGTAAAACACATACAGCAAAACATTATTTTATATGTACTGTAAAACATCCACAGCAAAACATTATTTTATATGTATTGTAAAACACCCACAGCAAAACATTATTTTATATGTATTGTAAAACACCCACAGCAAAACATTATTTTATATGTATTGTAAAACACCCACAGCAATACATTATTTTATATTTTCTGTAAAACACATACAGCAAAACATTATTTTATATGTACCGTAAAACACATACATCAAAACATTATTTTATATGTATTGTAAAACACCCACAGCAAAACATTATTTTATATGTGTTGTAAAACACCCACAGCAAAACATTATTTTTTATGTATTGTAAAACACCAACAGCAAAACATTATTTTATATGTACTGTAAAACACATTCAGCAAAACATTATTTTATATGTACTGTAAAGCACATACAGCAAAACATTATTTTATATGTACTGTAAAACACCTACAGCAAAACATTATTTATTTAGTAATAAACTTGCAGCAAGACATTATGTTATATGTAAAGACCTGCAGCAAATCATCACATTTATTTTGTAAAACACTTACAGCAAAACATATTTTTTTACTTGTAAAATATCTGCTGCAAGAAATTAATATATATGCAAAACACCTACTGCATTATTTAATAATACAATATGTGTATTTTCAAGCAGACTATGACTACAATATGTTATATGCACAATTATATTCTACTTATAGATGTGTGATACGTACAACACATTAAAGCATGTAATTTTGTTTTGTGAATCATTAAATTGTGAATTATAAAATATTTTACTTTAACATTTATTGCATTCAAGTGAAAGAAACTATTTTGTGAATAAAATTGTGCATATGTACACTATATGAATTTATACAAATATTTATGTATCTCCACCATGTTCGTTTATGAAAATAATAATATATTATGCACACTATTAATTTATAGCAAACATTATGTAACATGCAAGGTATTAATTTGCACAAATAATTATGTATGGACAGCATGTAAATATATGAAAAATTTGTATAATGGAGAACATTAATTTTTTTCAAACAATTATGTAATGGACAACATATTAATTAATATATACAAGGAAATTATGTTATGGAGAACATTAATTAATATATAAAGATAATTATGTGATGGGAAACACATTATTTTAACCAAAAATTACGCAACTGGCAACATGTTAACTTATACGAAGAATTATGTACTAGACAACATATCAATATTTTCAAATAATTATGTAATGGGCAACTTATTCATTTATGCAATCAATAATTTAATGGACAATATGTTAGTTTATGAAAACAATTGCTATACGTTCAGACTATTTTATATGTTAAATAATGTGCAATAAATAAATACATATGTTGTACGTCCAACGTAATCGATGCGGGCCATTTTGTCAGCATTCACTGTTTACATGAGTTGGATGATGGCTAAATAAGCCTTGACTTGTCTGTTGCACTTTGTACAGCGAAATAGGACACCCCCATTGCACTGAGGTTGCAGAACGTTTGATGTGAACTGACTGGCAGAACGATCGTCTCTGGATAGCGTCATCTATTCTTTGATGCCTCTTGTTTCTGAACACCCTCAGCAATAGTGCCGCGCCATTCTCTGCGATTGATGGCGATTCTTTCCCAGTCATCGTGGTAAATACCGCACTGGAGAAGTGATCTATCAAGTGTATCCTTATACCTTTCTCCTGTCCTCCGGTTGCTCTCTTGCCATTCTGGAGTTCACCACAGATCAGCTCTTTTGATAGACGTTGATCCGATATGTATACCGCATGGCATCCCATCTGTGCTGCACGAATCATGGTGTGTTTACTGAACATGCCCGATCGCGCCAATACGTCTGTATTTGGCACAATTTCCTGCCATCTAATCTTCAGTAGACTCCGCAGGCAGTGCATGTAAAAAGTAAAGTAAAATTTCCCGACATGGCGACTATAGATGGTCCAGGTTTCATATGCATATACGACGGGAGGGAAAACAATTGCAGCGTATAACTTTATATTTGTTTGAGTCCTGATCCCTCGTCTATCCCACGCCTTAGTAGGAGTCTAACAGATGCCACACTTGCCCTAGCTATCTTGTATTCACCTCATCCTCTATGTGAATAACTTGAGATAGAGTACTGTCAAGGTACGTGAATTTGTTAACACTTTTTAAACAGCGGCCGTGTACCTTGGTTGAAGGTTCTGGGCAGGCAATATCCGGAGCCGGTTCATGGAGAACCACTATTTCTGTGATAGAGATGGTGAGGCCGGAGTTTTCACAAGCTGTGCCAAACCGATCCATACATTCTTGCATGTCATCCTCAGTATTTGAATTCAAGGCACAATTATCCGCATAAAGTAAATCCCGTATGGTTTCCTTCTAGATTTTGGTTTTGACCTTTAACCTTCTCAGATTGAAAAGCCCGCCGTCAGTGCGGTAGTGAAGCCAAACTACAACGTCGCAATCGCTGTTGGCATTCCGCAGGATGGCAGAGAACATCATACTGAAGAGAGCCGGGTCAAGTACATATCCCTGCTTCACACCGTTAGTGACACTAAATGGGGGCAGAGTAGTTCCCATGATCAATAACTTGGGCACGCATGTCATCATGACACTGTCGCACCATTGCAACAAATTGTGCCGGGCACCCAAACTTGGCCATAACTCTCCACACACAGTTAAGATTTACAGTATCAAAGGCCTTAGCGAGGTCTATAAACATTGTGTAGAGAGAAACATTCTGTAACATTTATATATATATATACACAACATTTTCTTTTACGTAAAATATGTATTTATAAAATGAAGAATGTTATATTTCAACAGATTATGTTAATAAAATAACTATGTTATGTACATCATTTTATTTAACAATTTAATACATATATAATATCAAACGAATTATTTTAAAATCAAATTATTTCACGCAAAATATACACATTATTTATGACAACATCAAATTTCATTTTCTCTCATCATAGCATTAATAATATTTTTTCTGAAAGTAATTTCGCAGCAAGATATTTAAAAACGGATGCCAAAAAATAAATTAAATATTTTAGAATGTATATGACCATTTGAAAAAGGTTTCAGAATAAATTGATATATGTAATGAATATATATATATATAAATTCTTAGTCTTAGTCGACCTGCACTTCTACGGGGCGGGGGGGGGGGGGGGTGTTGAGTGGTGATGCTTCTGTGCAGATCATCCCAGCTCTGGTGTGAGCTGGATGTCGCCGGGAAGAGAATTTCCTGCTTAGTGGGAGAGGCTCGAGCAGCTTATTACTTCGATGCGTTGAGACATGTGCCACAAATGGTTTTTAACCGATGTAATCTTTATAGACTCAAACACAAGAGCAAAGTAGACCCGCAGCCTGTTAGGCGCCATCTATGCTGCTCTTAACATACCACCTAACTTTGGTTGGTCTTTTTCATTGTCCCACAGTTAGTCGCCTCATACGACATACTATCTGTGGGACAGTGTTGCATTTCTTGTCTTTGTCATTCTTGTCATACACAAAGACCCCAGCGGATCACTCTGGACTATATTGACCATCAAATCTTATTTGTTTACTTTAAATACAAAAATAAATTAAAATATAAATGATTTGTGAGCCCATAAAAACACATTTGCGGGCCAGAATGTGACGTACGGGCAGTAGTTTGTACATCTCAGCTCTACTGTGTGTGAAGAATAGAGATTTTGAATGCTATTTAAGATAATATAAAGGCTTCGGTCAACATACTAACTTTACGCCAAGTTAAATAACAAAAATGTCAATTACAAAAAAATATTCATCGTTACAAAGATCCGATGCGTCCATGTGAAAAGCATCAGGCAATTAATAAAAAAAAAAAGGAAAGAGAATCACTGGAGGCCCAAGCGCTGTAATTTTAAGAAAGTGTGTTAAGAATCAAAGAACAGCTAAATAAGCCTAATGAGGATTGCCTGAGGGAGGCCAATGAGCGCAGGAAGTTAATTAAACGTGTCCGTCGGAGAAGTCACGTGTTTTGGAAATGTTTTAAGAGAAGAGTAGTGTTAGAAAAGATGGTCACACAAATACGAAAAGGTAAAGGAGAAGGTACTAAACAATTTAAAATCATGGACTATTTAAAGAATCAACGACCTAATTAATAAACAGAACTGTAGATAGAAAGGGAATACGGCATTAAATGGACATTGACGAGACAACTTGATCGCGACTTTGCCAATGATTTGGCTCTTCTGTCCCATACCCGAAGATGCAAAATAAGATACGTATACTGGGAGTCAGGTCGCTTCAATTTATGTTAAAATACACAAAGACAAAGCACAGGTTTTGAAAATAAATGCAAATAACAATGATAGAATTGGATTGGGAGTGACCCACCATCAAAATGTGGAGTCTTTCAATACGTTGACAGCAATATTGACATAGTAGGAGGCACAGAAAACGATGTTCGGTCATGAATACATAAGTCGAGAAGAGCTTTCGTTACATTGCGGTATTTATGGAAGTAAAAAAAATAACTAAAGCCGCCACCAAAATAAAATCTTCAACTCCAACGTCCAATCCGTTCTATTATATGGCACTGAAACACGGCGGACAACACAGGTACTTATGCAAAATGTATAGACTTTCGACAATGATTGCCTTCGCAAAATACAAGGGTGGAAATCGTACGACAAGATCTCTAACGTGGAGTTGATGGAGAAAACGGGACAAATACCAGTAGAGCATGAAAGACGAAGGAGGATAGGCCAGATATTATGGAAACCAGTTGATAACATTACCAGACAAGCTCTGTTCTGGAATCCACAGGGCAAGAGAAGTAGAGGAAGACCGAGACACTCATGAAAGAGTGGACTAGAAGAAAATGTAGTCAGCAAACACACAGTAGACAGAATTGGCTCATATTGCTCTTGTGGGGAAGACTTTTCGAGTATTTGTTGAGGACCGATGCTCCACAGCGAGCTGACAAGTTTTTGACTGATTGATTGACTGATTGATTGATTGATTGACTGTAGATATCACACTATCAAACAGTGCGGAGATGCTAGAGCAGATAATTGCAGCCTTAAGCAGATGCAGCGAAAATTAAAACCTCTTTATAAACATAAACGAAACAAAGATAATCACCACCGACAATACACACATTTAAGTTCTGGGGTATGGAATTTAGCAGGTCACGAACTTTGAGTATCTGGACAATTGCGACTGATCAAAAGAAATAATAAGGTGATTGGCAATAGCAATACAGAGACTACACGACCTGGGGAAACTATGTCAGAATACCAGCAAACCAACTAAAGTGAAGACTTTGAGAACTTGTGTTTTTCCCATGGCAGTATACGTCTGCGAAACATGGACAGTTACTCAAACCTCAAGAAAGATATCCAGTTCTTCGAGTCAAATTGTTATAGAAAGGTCCACAGAATCCATGTGCTGACAACAAGAAGGATGATGACATTCGACAAGAGTTGGGCAAAGAGGTGAACTGATTCATAATTCCATAAAGAACAGACAGATGAAACAATTTATCCACATCAAAATACACAACGGTCTTGAGAGAATAGTAATGGAGGGTATGGTGACGGGCAAGATAGGCAGAGGCAGACAAAGAAGGCGATGGCACCACGATGTCAAAGAATGCTTGCGCATGACTCTGGAGTTGGCTTCAGATCTGTCAGACGATCGAGTTTCTTTCAGACGGGCTGTAATGTGGGAACGACGCTCTGCAAATAACATGCTACACGATGACTGGAAATAAGACGCATCGAACTCACACGATAGCATGCACCAATCGGGAAGGCACATGATGATGAATATAAGATTTAACAATTGGTCTATTACATTCTTTGCCTTCCTAGTCGCTCGCATTCAAGTAACTGCATCTTTTTGCACCTCAGCAGATGGAAAAGGTGAAATCAAAAACATATATAATAAGCAAGTCAAATCAGTGGGCAAATGTCCCCGATATCACTATGTAAATATGTGATAATTGATACAAGAAGAACGTTATACAACACAACATTCCTACTCACATTGTGCTATCAGTGCCAGGATTGGACATTAGCAAACAAAAATAAAAGACACATTGTAGCAACAGAGAAGAAATGGCTGCGTTAAATTTTTGGAGTAACAAGAATGGATAGAATCATACACGAAGATATTAGGAGACAAGTACAACACCAGTGCTCGACCTCATCAAGAGACAACAGATCAAATGGTTCGTGACACGACAAACACTATATAGTGCTCCTCATAAAGCAATGCTATACAGATACAATGAATACAGAGCCAAGGGTCGACCGCGCAAAAGATGAGCAGCAGACATAACATAGGCAGTAAAACTCTCCGTCTACGAAGCACATACTAGGACCCGGTCAAGAAATCTTTTCATAATCTGACGCTGAAATGCACAATCGGGACATAATCAAAAATATCAAAGAAGATGGACATGGAAACAAAGTACAGAAATCGGTTTAGCTCAGAATATAACATTCAAGTTGCCTTTACATAAGAAAAACCCTGATGTGGATGTTATTTTATCCAAAATGAAACGGTACCATTTAAAAAACAACCTGAAGTGTAAATGTATTGAATGAAATGCCTCACTTTTTCAATCCTCATTAGTTGTTAATGTGTTCTATTCTTATTACAGCACGGGTGGCTTCAACAAGAATTTTGATTAATTCTTAACTTGGAGAGCAGTTTATTCTCCATTTAAGGAACAATTATCTTGTTTTTGTTTACTTTGGAATCATGGGTTGGTGAAGGATAAATATGATTTAACAGAAATAGAACTTTGGAAATACCCAAAACAAGTTCCTGTCCACTGAAATGGACCCAACCTTTGACCTACTTTTGTGGCGGTGCTGGTGTTTCAAACAGGCGTAGGGGCAAAGTGCAAATCTTTGGCGCCCTAAAATAAAAAAAATGTTCTAAGTAAACGAAGCACGTTAACCATGTTAAGTAATTCATCTGGAAAATGAAGGCAATGAAGCTGCAGACAAACTAGCCAAGAGTAGAAGAGCATCCCCACAAACAGACCTGAGTATCACATATGAGACCAAGACCATAATTAAAGCCAACTTCAGGGTAAAATGGGCTGATCAACACACCGACTTCAGAAAAGAAGACAGCTACTATAACTTAACTAGAGAAGAGCAATTCATCATCTTCAGACTGAGAACTAGGCATACCAGACTCAAGGGTCATCTTTACAACGGAAAGAGGATTAGGACAGATGACAGGTGCCCATGTGGGGAGCATATCATGACCGTAGAACACATCCTACAAAGCTGCACGCTCACGCAGGAAAAGAGAGAACAATACTGGCCTCGTGAGACAGATATGAGACAAAAGCTGTATGGAGACGAAACAGCCTTACAAACAACGGTGTCCTTTGTAAGAGAAACCGGAACCTTGATCTGAGGATGAACGAAGAAAATCTGGAAAACTCTAACTTCAAATGACCTGGTGTCTTGTGAGGAAATCAGACAACTATGAAAAGTTAATTCTAATGAAAAAGTTTTCCCGATAGCTGAATTGTCTGATGGATTGGCGCAAATATCGCTGCCCAATAAGACAATGCACAACAATGTATATTAAACGAAATAATATTGGCGACTGTGGTGTCGATCATTAGGCGCGTGTCCCAAGTATGGCAGATTCTGCTTGGCAAGAGCCTGGATTCTACAGTTATATGAGATTCCATCTCGGAGCAGAAACCTGAAGCTGCCGCCATCTTCGCTTGCGGTAGGGGCCAATACGTTAAATAATATGAAACAAATAACTGAACTTAACGTCTTTATACTGGTTTAGAAGACTCTACAGAGTCTGTATACAACCAGTGTGTTGGAGGGTGGTTGTTAACCGATGTGCGAGTCCATCTTAATAGACTCAAACACTAGAGCTAAGTAGACCCGCAGACAGTTAGGCGCCATCTATAGCTGCTCTTAACAAACCACATGGGAAAAGGTACAAATAACTTGAGTATATTTTAAATGTGAATTTTGTCCTGGCAGCGGCTGTTAAGCCAACTCTTTTCGATTTCCAACTCCCAAGGAATTTTTAACGTGCTCGACACTGAACACGGGAGTCTTTATTGTTTGCAAATGCCGGGGTCCTCCAGACGGTTGTGCTATGCTTGGCTTCATCTGCGTGTCGCTAACCACTACAGGGATTACGTCGAACCTCACCTTGTTAGGCAGACTGTTGTCCTCGACAACAGCCCGTTTCCAGGACGACCAACGAGGAGGTCAGGTGAGGGTCTTGGCCAGTATATTTCTTCTGACCTTGACTAACATTGTTTGATCAGTCTTACTACCCAGAGGTCAGGGGAATTTTGTACCAGAAGATCCACTTAAAAAAAGTTCCGGTCTCCACCTTAATTCTAACACGCGACCTCCGACACCAGAGACGGACACGTTACCTCGAGACCACTGGGTTCCCCTAACAACAATGAAGATTATGAAGAATAGTATTCACGCAGACACGTATAGAAGCCAGTTTTTTTTATTTTTCTAAAATTTGAACAAAACTAAATATTACATTTATTTAATAACACACATTGCGATCAATCCTTAGAGAAAATAAGACTCAATTCAACCAAACCTTTGACATTGAGTAAGCGTCATTTCTAGTGTTATACGATTACTAAAGACGTTTAAGCGGCCAACACTTTAAAGAAAATGTCACATTACCATTTAACTTTGACTGATAATTGCTTCCATTCTCAACACAAAAGATGATTCAGTTTCACAAAGGAAGAACCAATTCATGACAATAACGCGAAACCGTCCCCTTTTTCTATTATTAATTTCCCGTAGCCTTCATCTTCTGCTTCATTCTTGCTGCTACGCTTCGCGCTTAATTATTCTCTTTCTCATGAAAATGATCTAAATTGCCATTATTAGTACTCATACAATTCCTTTCACGTATAATTCCCCGCCAGTTGCACGTAGCAGCGATTCCCAAACCGTTTTACACAAGAAGCGTAATTTTACGTGGCATGTCAATCGTTGCAGCCGATCATCGATCTCATCAGCTGCCTGTCCAAAGTATTGATTGTCAATGCTAGGATTGGTTGTCGATATCATGCCATGGTGCGAACTAATTTAGCGCCTACTGTTTGTCATTCCTTGCTTCTTCAATCAAGATATGTTTACCTACTGTCATAATTGTTTTCTCTCTTCTGCTCTTCGTCTTGGGTCCTTGGCTGGTAACTGAGAATACAGTGAGTGACCATCACAGATGATGTAGGCTTTCAGGCGTCAATCTCACTTCACTTCGCTCGTCTTTGAGGCCAACCTGTGTACAGTACCGCATCCTTGGCTGGTAACTGACGAAACAGTGATTGACCATCACAGATGATGTGGGCTTTCAGGCGTCAATGCCATATTCGTATTCCACTTCGTTCGTTCTGAGGCCGTCTTTCACACAAAGTACATGATTTTTATTTTGACTAGAATAGTTCTTTGCAAATGTATTTTTTTGTTAGCCAATCTTTCTGCCTTTCTACATGGGTCAAAACAGTAGTATCTTTGTGATGATACCGGCATTTTTTTATGAGGACAAGGTTGAATCTATTCCAAATTCGTGCATTTTCTCTAAAAAAATCAATTTATTTTCACTAAAGAGAGAGAGAGAGAGAGAGAGAGAGAGAGAGAGAAAGAGAGAGATAGAGATAGAGATAGAAAGAGAGAGAGAGAGAGTAAGAGAGAGAAAGACAGAAAGAGGGAGAGATACATAGATATAGATAAATAGTTATGTAGACAAATAGAGATACAGAGTGGTCTGAGGGATTATTTGTGTATGGCAAGGACAAGAATAGCACCACTGCCTCACAGACAGTATGTCGTAAGAGGCGATTAGTACGGCATAACACCGGCCATGGTTAGGTTGTTTGTTTAGAGCAGCATAGTTGGCGCCTAACAGGCTGGGGGTCTACTTTGCTCTAGTGTTTGAGTCTATTAAGATGAACTCGCACATCGATCAGCCACCCTTCGTTAGTAATTATCCCAACGCAGCGGAATATTAAACTGCTCGAGCCTGGTCCGTTAAGCAGAAAATCCTTGTGCCGGTTACATCCAGCTCACATCAGAGCTTGAACCTGCACATTTGTCACTTTAGAGGTAGTACTGGCCAACTAAGACTAAGAAGAAGATACATATGAACAATATATATATCAGATCAGGTCAGGTCATCCCGTTACCAGTGAGGACGTTGGGGCACACATGAAGACATCCTCACAATACCACGCCACCCTTCTCTGTCAGCGACCGCTGCCTGTGACTCTTCTGGTCGGAGATTGGTCCATTCTTTTATGTTGTCCTCCCACCTCTTTTTGGGTCGGCCTCTTCGTCGTCTGCCATGCACCTTTCCGTGCAGGATCGTATTTGCAAGACCATTTGATCTCGATATGTGACCGTACCAAGCGAGTTTCCTTCTTTTGACAGTTGCCAATAGGTCTTCAAAAGCCCTTATTGCTGTTGTAATTCTATCTCGTATTTCCTTATTTGTAAGTGGCTCTTTCTACGTGACATTTAGAAGTCTTCAGAATCATCTCATCTCCAAGACCCGTATCCTTTGCTGAAGGTTCCACTGTAACTGTCCATGTCTCACAAGCATAGATGAATATTAACACTACCATTTTACGCATTACTCTGATTTTCGTGCATAGTGCTAACTGTTTATATTACCAGATTTTGTTAAGCCGCGCAAGCGCCGCTATTGTCTGTGCTATTCTAGCCAACATCTCACATTCTGATCCTTCATCACTGACAATCGAACCCAGATATTTAAAACCGTCGACCAATTCGAGTTCCTGGCTATTAGCTTTTATCCTGCTGTTGAAGCCCTCGGCGTTGTTCGTCATTAATTTTGTCTTTCCAGCGTTTATCTCCATACCATAGTCAAGAGCTGTTTCATCGAACCTTCTGACCCATTCCTGAAGTTCTGCTTCTGAACCGGCCAACCCGTCGATGTCATCTGCAAAACGAAGGTTGGTAATCGTTTGGCCCCCTATCTTGAAAGCACCAACGTGCCTCACTCATAATTCCATCAAGGAATATATTGAAAAGAGTTGGAGAGAGTGTACAACCCTATCTCACACCGACTGATGTGCGAAACCAGTCCCCGCGTCCCCCATTCACAAGAACTATGATGGACGCCTTTTCATACAGGTGTTCAAGGACCGTTATAATAATTCCGTTGCTTTTATACGTCCTCATGGTTGCTCATAGCGCTTTGTGCTTTATGCCTATCAAACGCATTTAAAAAATCAACAAACACATGATAGTTTTTGCTGCTGTTCTAGATATTTCTCGCTTAGCAGTCTTAAATTAAATATCTGTTCTGTAGTGCTTCTTCCCTGTCTGAACCCTGCTTGCTCCTCAGCAACGATGTTCTCTGCTTGGAGTTTCAATCGGTCGAGGATTAATCTAAGCATGACCTTGCTAGGGTGGCTAATGAAGCTTATTGTTCTGTAATTTTGGCACAGCTTTAGGTTTCCAGACTTAGGTAACGGTATAACCATTGATTTTGTCCATAATTCCGGCCAGTTTCCTGTCGCCCATATTTTGTTGCAGATGTGTGTCAGGTCTTCCCCCACTACCTCTCCACCTGCATGTAAGAGCTCTGCTGGTATAGTGTCCACGCCGGAGGTCTTCCCTATTCTCAATGTCTTTAACGCTGCAGCTACCTCTTCCTTCCTTATCAGTTGGTTATCCTCTATAGTTGTTGATATTGGAGGGATTGTTTTCTCAGGTTCGTCCCGTCCCTGATAGTTGTATAACTTGGAACAGTACTCTGTCAATCGTGCCAGTACGTCATTGTCTTCAATAGGCCACTTGCTGCTTTTATCCTGGATCATAAAGTTCCTGTCTTGTCGTGGTGTTACCAGTTCTTTGACCACATTGTATGCTCCTTTAGCGTAATTTCTGTCTAATCTCCCTTCGATGGTTGTACATTGCTCACATATCCACGCTTCTTTCGCTTCTCTCATCTTTTATCGTATCGCTTTCTTGGCCTCTCTATATCTGCCGACCTCATCAGGTGGATGTTTTTAGTTTTTCAGTGACCTTCCTCTATCACAAAGGTCTATAATTTCTTTGATCATCCATGGCTGTTTGTTTGATCATGAACTCTGATACCGTATCTATGAGTGTTGAGTTAAGAAACTCTGTTACTGTTTCGGTATCCAGTCCCTTTCTGAGAGCCAACAGTGGATCAAATTTCCCTCCTACCTTCGATTGGAACACTTTAATGAGTGTTGGGTCTTTTAGTTTATCCAGGTCAAACTTTAGTCTAGTCACTTCTTTCTTTGCGACTACCTTCAATCATGAGCTAACGCAACAATATGCGCCTGACCTGGTCTCGGATGATCGTTCGTTAACTCACGTTCTTCTTTAAACATCGATGTCCAGTTCTTCACTGTTGTCTTCGACACACTTTTGTCACCATACACTGCCTGAATTCTGCAATGAATGTCAACTGGTCGACATCCTTCAGCTGTTAGAAACGAATCACTGCTCGCTGATCAATAACTGAACTTGAATGTTGGTATGTGATGTTTACACGAGAAGTGACGTCATCATGCGCATCGTGGGTATGTTCATTTGTTGCCATTTTATTCCGGTGTCAGTTGAACACGCCTCGTAATAAAAACGAAATGTAAATGTATCCAAAATAATAACAAATATCAGTAAAGAAATGCAACATATTAGATGGAGGATTCATTTAGAAAAAAACATATAAACATGGGAGAAATTTCGCTTACGAGTGTCAAAATAATTACTTTTGTTGTAGAAACATTGCAGATATGTACAGGACAGACATAGCACAACCCGATCAAGAGGTCTAAATTAAGTATGTGTAAAGGTTTAATCATGATAACTCCATTGCGTCTCCTAAACTATTTTCATGCTGTTCTTTGGTCAGGCAATTTGACCTCATGGGGGTCGTTGTAGTCAAGAGGTTTAGGCACTCGCCTCTCACAGTGATGAACGGAAAAGGTGGGCGATCAAATTCCGCGTTTCAAGCGACCCCTGGTCTCACGGGAGATAAGACCAGAGTGCCTGCATCCCGAGTTACATCCAGTCGTCTCGACCAATAGTCTTGCCACTGATCCAAGGTAACTCGGGATAAGAGTGAGATTGATGACCAGCGCATATCCCCCTCACTATAATCCAAATACAGCGCACATCACTTTATTAAGACGAATCCGTCTGATGTTGTGGCCATCATTGCTTGCGATGGGCAATAACTTGTTTTTTTTTCATATGGACTTGGGCCAGTCATTTGTCTCCAAGCGGCCATTAATTACTAACTTATACTGTCTAGATCAAATAAATTGACTTCATACACCCCTTTCTCAAATTAATTGACTTATACTGCCCTTGGTCCAATAATTTGAGCCATGCCGGTCTTTGACCATACACATTGAATTCGTACTTGGTCCAATTATTTGAGCCATGCCGGTCTTTGACCATACACATTGAATTCGTACCATGTCCAATTATTTGATTGGTTGCCACTCTTAGCTAAATTAAATGTTTTCATTCCACTCTTGAGGAAAGCATAAATTTCTTTCATACATTCCTTTGTTCCATTGCTTGATTTCATACCACTCTTAGTTGAATTACGTGATTTCATTTCCCTCTTGGTCCAATTACTAGATTTCACGTCCCTCTTGATACATAAATACTTGATTTCATACCACTCTTGGTCCAATTACTTGATTTCATATCGCTCTTTGCCCAATTGCTTGATTTCATACTACTATTGGTCCAATTACTTGATTTCATATCGCTCTTGATCAAATTACTTGATTTCATACAACTCTTGGTACAATTACTTGATTTCATACCACACTTGGTCCATTTACTTGATTTCATACCACTCTTGGTTCAATTACTTGATTTCGAATCTCTCTTGGTCCAATTACTTAATTTCATGCCACTCTTGGTCCATCCACTTAATTTCATGCCCCTCTTGGTCCACCTACTTAATTTCATACAATGTTTGGACCACCTACTTAATTTCAGGCCACCCTTGGTCCACCTACCTATTTTCATGCAACGTTTGGACCACCTACTTAATGTCATGCAAGTTTTGATTCAAATAAAAGACTTTACGAGGCCCTAGATCCATCCAAATCGTTGTAAAATTGTGCTTGGCTCAATTACTTTTCATTCGGCGCTCTGACCAAGCTGCTCGACTTCCATGTAGCCCTTGACCCAGTTACCTGACTTGGTGTGTCTCTTAGTTCAATTACTTGGATTCATGGGGCACCTGTACAAGTTCTGTTTCGAAAACGGTCGTATGGAGGCAGAATATGGTCTTTGTCAGCTGTCGTTCGCTGGCCTTGATTATTTTTCTTCTTCTACTGTCAATTGATGTTTTACTTCTAGAACGGTAATGTTCGCCAAAACGACTGCGTTTCAGGTCTTTGTCGTCTTTTACATCATTTCTAGCACGGTCGTTTCCCCGGGCCAGACTTCGCTCTTTCGTCTGAGTAAGTGGGACAGTCTTGCAGGATATGTTCTGGTGTTTTCTTTGGTGCTCCGCAATCGCATGTGGCGGTGACTCCGAGAACCATTCCGTGGACGTTGAGTCTGCAATGTCCCGTTCTGAGTCTGAAGATCTTTGTCTGCCCATCTCTGCAAAGTTTGCCTATGCTGTCATTTTCTGGCTTTTTGTTTCTTTGTAAATTCTGCCCAGGACACTGGTAAGATGGGTATGTCTGTTTTGTTTCCAAAATTCCGGGTTGTTGTGGGATGTGGTCTATTCAATATCGCTGTAAAATGTTCTGCCCAACGTTTCATCTGCTCTTTTTCTGTCGTAAGAAGGTTGCCACGTTTATCTCTAATTGGTGTATTTGTAGTAGAAGGTTTATTGCATAACTGTCTTGTGATCTGGTGAAGGTATCTGCTGTTGCCCACTTTTGCTGCACTTTCACCTGCTGCGGTCAGTTCACTGATAAGCTGCCTCTTGTCTTTGCGAGCGTTATATTTAACCATTTTATTAAGTGAGTCATACGCCATCTTGCAATTCTCATATCCAATAGGTGTTGTTGCTGCAAGTAGGTTTAATCTTGCTGTTTTTCTTTCTTGGATTTTACCCCTGGTGTCATCACTCAGCCACTTTTTCATTTCGTGTTTGGTGTATTCAGCTGTCGTTACAGCTGCGTTTTTCAATGTAGTACTCAACTTTTCCAATTTGTTATCAATCGTGCCAATTGTTGTGTTATCAGTTAATGCTGGTAGTGATTCAATATGCTGATGTATCTTGCTGTTGTATTCTGTCCAGATTTCTGTTACCAGCAGTGTCTGTACAACAATGTTCTTCTTGCTTTTCAGCTGGTAAAGCTTCTTCAGTTGAATCTTTAATTTGGCCATGGAAAGATTGTGGTCACTGCCAATGTCTGCGCCATGATAAGATCTGACATCCTGAATCGATGAACGGAACTTTGTGTGGATACAGAAATGATCTGACAACCTGAATTGATGAACGGAACTTTGTGTGGATACAGAAATGATCTGACTCCTGAATTGATGAACGGAACTTTGTGTGGATACATAAATGATCTATCTGATTTTTTTGTTTTACCATCATGAGAATTCCAAGTTATCTTGTGGATGCCTTTATGTGGAAAGATAGTATTTGCTGCAACAGGATTTAATACTTCACATAATTCTAATAGTCGTTCACCATTCTCGTTCATTTCTCTAAAAACCATGTGTACAGAATTTACACTTGCAGAAATCAAAAGAGTATCGACAAACTAAAGAATTTCAAGGCAGCGGGGGATGATGAGATAACTGGTGAAATATTAAAAGCCGCAGGTGATACCACCCTCACTCATCTCCTATCCATCATAAATGATGTGCGGAAAGAGGAAAAACCACCCCAACAGTGGAAAGATGGTATTATTGTAAAAATACCAAAGAAAGGAGACTTATCCGATTGTAACAACTGGCGTGGCATTACACTCCTGTCAGTGCCTGGGTAAGTGCTCTGTAGCACGATATTAGAAAACCTCAGGGAACAGGCATATGTCATCATAAGAGAAGAACAGGCCTGCTTTAGACCAAAGCGTTCTTGCATTGATCACATTTTCACACTCAGAAATATCATAGAAGAATCAGTAGAAATGCAATCCCCACTAAACATCAACTTTATTGACTTCCAGAAAGCCTTTAACAGTCTACACCGTCCCCAGACGGCCTTTAACAGTCTACACCGTCCCAGAAGGCCTTTAATAGTCTACACCGTCCCAGAAGGCCTTTAACAGTCTACACCGTCCCAGAAGGCCTTTAACAGTCTACACCGTCCAAGAAGGCCTTTGACAGTCTATACCGTCCAACATTATGGAACATTCTAAAGAAATATAGCTTACCCTAAAAATGCATGAATATTTTTAAGTCCTGATATGATAATTCACGATGTTGTGTTCGAACAACCGAAGGCAACACTGAAATGTTTATCATAAAAACAGGAGTAAAAGAGGGATGCATTTTATCCCCTCTACTATTTGGCTTAGCTATAGATTGGATTATGAAACACTATGCCGCTGATATGCATTTAGGCATAGAAGGGACAGATAACAAGACCTTAGAAGATCTTGATTTTGCAGACGATCTAGCGCTACTAAGCACCGCTAATGAAAAAAACCCACAAGAAAATATAAACTATGCCAATTGTCAGAACAGATAGGACTTCAAGCAAATGTCTCAAAAACAAAATTCATGTCTTGCACAGTCACAACCGTTGATACCAAGCTACTGGTGAAATCTCTACAAAATATCCAACACTACACATACATTGGAAGCAAAATTACACAAGACGGAAATACCACGAAAGAAATATCCACTAGAATTGTTTTGGCCTCATGCGCCTTTAATCAGCGTCCCAACATCTGGAAATCAACAACACTAAGCAAACATACCAAACTCAGACTATTAAACTCAATCGTAATGGATGTGAAAGCTGGAAGACAATAAAAGCGCTGGAAAACAAACTAAATGTTTTTGAAAATAAATGTTTAAAAAAATTGTTGAATATACGCTGGGACCAGTTCACAACTAACGACTCGTCAAGTGACAGAGACAAACTACGTGTCGACCATTATCCGGACAAAAACGATGGACATACATCGGACATGTCCTTAGAATGAACAACAAGCGTTTTCCATTGCAAGCACTCGAATGAACAGTAAGGGGCGTACGGGAAAAAGGGAGACCCAAGGAAACAGTCAGAAGAACAATCATCCGAGAGGGCTCAACTATGGGCCTCAGCACTATACAAGATCTAAAAACAGCGGCGTTACACCGTTCCAACTGGAGATAATTTGTTTCTGTCTTATACACCGCATTTGACGCACAAAGAACATAGATAAATAAATAGATTTGTTGTGCTGATGTCTCCATTCCGTTCTCGTGGATCGTTTTATTAGTGTCTTTACTTTTTTATAGCTCTGTGGATAGTGACTCTGCGTGAAAACACTTCCGGCTTTTACGAGCTCAACCTGTCTTCGAGTTTCCAAGGATGACAGCGTGGGCCTGTATCCACTGATGAACTAAATCTGTTTTTTGGGGGGACAGTTACCTGATGTTATGTTTTATTTCTTGTGAGAGTCCGTGTTTTTATTTGTTCGTTCTCAATCTCCCGCTACCAAGTCGTGAACAGTGCTTTGCAAGAAGTAGGATGTAGTCCGGAGAACGGCATGCGTCGTGTCGCTAGTTTACAGCTTGACTGCGATATTTGCACCTTTCGGTCCGACACATCCGTCTTCGGCAGAGTGTGAGAGTCTATTTTATTTGAGGCTTTAGATCGCTTTGAGTATACCAATGGAGTCTGTTAAAAACCATTTTTCTTGTAGTTGTCTTTTGTCTGATATCCCTCTCCAAATGTAGGCCTACCTTGACGGGGTTGGAGAGCTTGCGTGTCCCAGTGATCCAGGGGGCTATGCCGGCGGGAGTTTTACTCCTGTTAGGGTCACCCAAGCCAGACAGGTCCTTGGAGAGGGGCCAGACTAAGAGGCCGAGGAGCAGGTGGAGCCTTTTAGGTGGAGCTGCAGAACCCACCGGCGAGTTGTACACGCTCTGGGCTAAACCAATCAACTCCCACTTCATGGGTTAAATGCATTCTTGCCTTGTTCTTTACTTTTGTCTTCATCAGTCATCCCAATGGACGTAGAAGAGATGCAGACCAGCGGACATTACACCTCTGCCCCTTTGTGACAACCTCCCAGGTTCCGGAGAATTCTAGGCGTACCATCACTGCAGAGGAGCCAAGAATACTAAAGGGGAGTAAGGAGATATCCCACTCACATGTATATGCTACGTTTCTGGCAGGACGTGACGATCCTGGGACACAGACACACTGGACTGCCTCTCTTCAATGATACTTGAAAAATGGGTCCATAAGTTCATATCATCATCATCACACATCCTTTCGAGCAAGACTACAGTCTGCTCAAGCAACGTTAAGGTGCTGAAGACGGAGGCAACCAGCCAAAAGGCGCACCACAGCTGTCAGGATACCACGCAAATACGCAACATGAAAATATGCCTATGTCTGCAAAACGTTATGGCGCTCGGCCTGTGGTGGACAACCAGGCAGGTACAGTGCCGGGTCCCCCGCCTCGAAAGGGCCCAAACTTTATTACTGGAGGTCCTTCTCGGATGCCTCGCGGAGTCAGGAGGCACGAGAATAGAGTTACTGGCCAAACAAAACCAAAAACAAAGGAAAGAACACTTAAAATTATGCAATGGAATGCTGAAGGCGTCAACAGCAAAAGAGATGGTTATAGTGAAAAATTAGAGCTTGAGAATATTTTATATGAAGAGCAAGTAAATGTATGTTGCTTGCAAGAAACACATCTCAATAAAGATATAGCCTTCAAAATTAGAGGATACCAGTGCTATAGGTCTGACCGATAAGACAGGCAGAAGGGTGGAATACTGACACTTGTGAGAAATAACTTAACTTAACGTCTTTATACTGGTTTAGAAGACTCTGCAGAGTCTGTATACAACCAGTTCTATAGCATCAATGCTCATAAGCAGGAAGTATATATGGAGGGGGCAGAATGCCAGATGATGGATCTCAAGACAGAAAGTACAGAATTCCACCTTTTAAATTATTACTGTCCGAGTGATCGTCCACTGGCAGTGGATACGATTGCAACAAAGGAAAGACTGATTGTGTGGGGAGACTTCAATAGCCACTCACAGAGCTGGGGCTATGATCAAATGGATAGGAGGCGTGAGGAGCTTGAAAACTGGCAGGATGACAATGGACCTCTGGATCAGATGGGTCAGCACAGAATGCAGTAAAGAATGGTGGAGCGGGAGTGTACATAGAATACCCAAACAACATTAGGGATACAGTCAGAGTACCAACTGGGAAATTCTGTCATACATATGATGCAGAAATACAGGAAATCAAGGTGGTAACTGAGAAACTGTTGAACACCAAAGTCAGTTCACAACCTGTAGTATTTCTAACAGATGCACAATCAGAGCTCCAAGCACTTAAATTTGAGAAACTGCCAGATCTACAGGCTCTACTGTCTGAACTGAGCAACCAGCGCAAGATTGTCATGCAGTGGATACCTTCTCATTGTGGAGTACCAGGAAACGACAGAGCAGATCGACTGGCAAAGGAAGGTGCTGCAAGACGAGCAACCAGATGCACCAGTTACATGTCAACAGAGGATAAGGATGATCAAATCAATCAGAAAGCCATCAATGATAACACCAGACGATTACCATAACATGAACAGACAAGAGCAAACTGTTGTGTTGCGCCTTAGGACAGGACACAACCGACTCCGCAGCCACATGTACACAAAAATGAAGATTGGCAACTCAGCCATGTGTACATGCGGACAGGCGCCCCAGACAGCAGAGCACATACTACAAAACTGCCCCGAATATGATATACAGAGAAAATCTCACTGGCCCATAGAAACAACACTGGAAGAGAAACTTTATGGACCTGTATGTGAACTACAAAAGACAGTGAAGTTCATACAAGAGACAACATTGCAGATATAGACAATATTTTAAAGCGAACGAAAGAAGAAGAAGAAGTCTGATATCCGACCATTAATTTGCTCCATTCTACACAGCCCTTGCGCATTCTAAATGCGGTCCGTACCACGGTTAGAGTTTAAGATCCTTGCTACTAGAATCTCGTGTCTGCTTCTGATTATACTTGACCCTACACGCAATCGAAGTATTCCTATGCAAAGGGTTGAAGATCTCTGACATGAAAATAATATATCCCGACGGCAAATTCAACCAAGCATCGCACGGCGTTTAAAAAATAGATGCAGAGAATTGAAAAACAAACCGAGGCAATTACAGCAAAAATGATGGCCGAGAGCGAACCAGTCGATACTCACGAATCGAATGACAGGTCTATCATGCGCGCGCTCAATCTAACTCCGCCTACCGATAATTTGCTGACAGCAGGAAGATTGCATTACAGTGCTAAAACCTTTCATTACAAAGCATTTTCACGCGATCGTTTCTTTTAGCTTGTATTCTTAGGTAAGATTCATTTGCAAATCCATATTTTTTAATAACATTTTTTAACCTCCATTTTTTGGTTTTAATTCGTTCTTTAATTCGCCTTGCAGAGAAAATGGGAAAGTCCAAGGTTTCTTGATATTTTATTTTGTTCCGTTAAGAACAATCGATATCACTGCACTCCGGGTAGACCCACATGAGGTCAGCCTTTCTCAGTACATAGATAAAGGTGTGGATTCTTATGGTTCCATTATCCCGCTTCTGGCACATACTCCTGCTCCGTTTTATCAGGAGACTCCAATGCTAGAACTACGATAATATTAAAACTCTGTTTTCTGTAGATTGACAGTTCGCCGACTCATTATGACGTCAAGTTCCGTATATGCATCAAAGGTTGTCTGCACTGAGCTTTCAACATCCTCTGTGTCTTGCCATGATGCTAAACTCCGACAGACTTTATTATCCCTCTCTTGATATTACTGTCCCATTTATAGCAATGTATTCCTCTTTGTCTGTGCTATTCTGTGCTATTCTGTGCTATTCTGTGCTATTCTGTGCTATTCTGACCAACCCCTCACATTTTGATCCTTCATCGCTTGTACGGCTTAACAGAATCTGGAAAAATAAACGGTTAGGACTATGCACGAAAATCAGATTAATGCGTACATTGGTCCTGTCAATTTTCCTCTATGCTTGTGAGATATGGACAGTTACAGCTGACCTTCAGCGAAGGATACATGCCTTGGAGATGAGATGTTTCCGAAGACTTTTAAACGTCACGAACAAAGACCGATTTACAAATGAGAAAATACGAGATATAATTACAACAGCAATAGGGCCCTTTGAAGAACTATTGGCAACTGTCATAAGAAGAACATTCGCTTGGTACGATCACATATCGAGATCAAATGGTCTTGGTACGGTCACATATCGAGATAAAATGGTCTTGGTACGGTCACATATCGAGATCAAACGGTCTTGGTACGGTCACATATCGAGATCAAACGGTCTTGGTACGGTCACATATCGAGATCTAATGGTCTTGGTACGGTCACATATCGAGATAAAATGGTCTTGGTACGGTCACATATCGAGATCAAACGGTCTTGGTACGGTCACATATCGAGATCAAATGGTCTTGGTACGGTCACATATCGAGATCAAACGGTCTTGGTACGGTCACATATCGAGATCAAATGGTCTTACAAATACGATCCTGCACGGAAAGTTGCAAGGCAGACGACGAAGAGGCCGTCCCAAATTGATGTGGAAGGACAACATTAAAAAATCGACCAATCTTCGACCAGAAGAGGCACAGGTAGCGGCCGCTGACAGGGAAGGGTGGCGAGGAGTTGTGAGGATGTCTTCATGTGTGCCCCAACGACCTCACCGGTTACGAGATGTCCTGACCTGATTCCTCTTTCCCGCATGCTTGCGCCATTTCCTTCCACTATTGTTGTCCGCAGTGGATCGTGTCTCTTTATGTGTGAAAACAAAATGGATTTATCTAAATTCTATGTCTTTCGGTCTTTCCATCCCTTCCCATACTTAATCTGGTCAGGACTTACACATGTGTGTGTGCATTTCTTCCCACGAAATGCGACTCAATCTTCTGTATACCCACATTTCATAGGCCTATATTTTATTATTCAACTGTTTGCCCAACGTCGATTGCTCTGTATTCTTCTTTTTCTTCTTCTTCTTCTTCTTCTTCTTCTTCTTCTTCTTCTTCTTCTTCTTCTTCTTCTTCAGCGTTCGTTCTGAATCTACCACTACCAAGTCCTGAACTGGGCTTTGCAAGCAGCAGAACGGGGAACGGAATCCGTTGTGTCGGTAGTTTACAGTTTGACTACGATATTTGCACCTTTCAGTATGACACACCCGTCTTCAACAGCATTGCTCTGTCTACAATCCACGAGACTGTCATTGACTGTTATCTCAGAATCTCACACTTACCCATACCCAAATTCCCCACTTTGAGCAGCTCTGAGACGAGGATACCAACTCTCTAATTGCGACTTTGATTTGTGATATTCTCGGAAACATAATGCTTTATTTTTAAATTGTTCTTCCTTTTAAAACACTTTGTTATTGAACAATACGTTTGCTTATCAAAGCCAGATACATGACCAAATGGGAAACCGAACATACTGGTTACACCAAAAACGATGCCTATTACCAGTTGAACCGAAGAGAGCAGGTCGTTGTCTTCAGACTTCGCACTGGCCACAATAAACTGAGGTACCACCTATTCAACAAATTGAAGATAGGTGGTACCGACGAATGCCCGTGCTGTACCGGTAAAATGGCCGCTGAACATCTGCTGCAGAACTGCCCGACATACGAGGATCAGAGAGAGCAGATGTGGCCATCACCAGTGGAACTGCAAGACAAGCTCTATGGCAGTGTCGACAGCCTCAGGATGACCGCCGCTTTTTTCGAAAAAATAATGGTTACTGTCTGACTGCGTACGAAGAAGAAGAAGAAGAAGAAGAAGAAGAACAGTACGTTTATCCTTTCAGATAGTATGTGTAGATCAACATAGGACTTATACAGAGGTCTTGCATGAAGACTTTGTATTGAGCTGTTTAAGATGTTGATAGATAGAGCTGTCACATCTTTACTCCAGACAAACCTATAGCGTGTGTGTAATGATTGCAGTAAAACTCAATAGTAATGGTGGATTAAAAAAAACACTGTCTCCCTTTAGTCACTTCTCTTCTACCACGGAGGTGTTAAGATCTTGATCTTGATGATCCGTTCCTCAGCGTAGCTGTGGGTCTCAGCTTCGTCTCCTGCGGACCCTATCTCGGTCCACAGAAGTCAAGTGCGCGGTAAGTGCTCTTCAACAGGCATCTCGGATGTTGCAGCCTACAGCAAGGGAGTCTGACCACCGCATTGGTGGTCTTCCCCGCGTTCTCTTCTTGCCTCTGGGGTACCAGACTGTAGTCGCTGTGCTCCGTCAACCATCGTTTCGTCGTGACATGTGAACAAAGTCAAGATCCCGTCACGTCATGCGGCTCATAGGACATATGGTGTTAGGCCCATATTATTTTGTGACCCACGGCACTTAATAACATGTGACCTGGCTATCTATGTTTTGTCTTGTCTGCATGGATTACCTCACCAATGACCAGAGACAATCGTCTTATGTCAGAATTGCATGCTTTGTCTCCGGAGAGTGATTCCGATCAAACGTTTCTCAAGGGAGACCTGGGTCACTCTCAATTTATCCCCTAGCGATTTTGTTGGTGTCCAAAAACACTGTGTCTCCCTTTAGTCACTTTTCTTCTACCATGGAGTGTTGAGGCATGTGTATAAAAACACATTTATCAATTATCTTCTACCACGGAGTGCAGAGATATTTGTATAAAACACTGCAGTCACTTCTCTTCTACCATAGAGTGTAGATCTATTTGTATAAAACACTGCAGTCACTTCTCTTCTACCATAGAGTGTAGATCTATTTGTATAAAACACTGCAGTCACTTCTCTTCTACCATAGAGTGTAGATCTATTTGTATAAAACACTGCAGTCACTTCTCTTCTACCATAGAGTGTAGATCTATTTGTATAAAACACTGCAGTCCCTTCTCTTCTACCATAGAGTGTAGATCTATTTGTATAAAACACTGCAGTCACTTCTCTTCTACCATAGAGTGTAGATCTATTTGAATAAAAATACTGTCTCACTTTAGTCACGTCTCTTCTACAATAGAGTGTAGAGCTATTTGTATAAAAACACTTTAGTCACTCCTCTTCTACCATAGAGTGTAGCGCTATTTGTATATATTTACAATCTGGTGTGCAGAGAAACAAGCAATTGGACTGCTGTATCTTTGCATGGTGGGAGGGCCGCTTCGTGTTGGCCTTCCTGAAAGTCATCCAATATGGTTGAAATTTCATAACCTATGTCATTTTATTTCCTGGACAGCTACTAACATTGTCTTATTTCCGATTTTCAAATGTCAGGGGTTCTTTTAATCAGCGTGTACAGAAAACCTCCGATCTCCGATACGACTACTCAGCTCGATCTCAGTTCCTTTAAAAACCAGACGGCGCTTGCTACTTTGACTGACCACGGAGAAGGGATCGAACTGGCCACGGAGAAATAATCGAACTGGCCACGGAGAAGTGATCGAAGGGAAAAGGCTAACCAGCTGAACAAAAATGCTGAAGTCGGATGTGTCGGATCCAAAAATGCAATTATCGTAGTCAAGGTGTAAGCCACCGTTCTCCAGACTACATCCTGCTACTTGAAAAACCCTTTCGGAGTTTGGTAGGGGGAGTTTGAGAACGAACGACGAAATAGACCAAGAAGGAGAAGAAGGTTCGCTTTGGTCGGAAAAAAGATAACCTGATGCCATCACTAGACGCGACACGCTTTGGACCACAAACAAAAGGCCAAGGAGAGACCGACCTAAAACTTGGCCAAGAACTGCCAGGTCAGGTCAAGTCAGGTCATCCCGTAACCAGTGAGGTCGTTGGAGCACACATGAAGACATCCTCACAACACCACGCCACCATTCTCTATCAGCGGCCGCTACCTGTGCCTCTTCTGGTCGGAGATTGGTCCATTCTTTTATGTTGTCCTCCCATCTCTTTTTGGGATGGCCTCTTCGTCGTCTGCCTTGCACCTTAACGTCAAGGAATGTATTTGCAATACCATTTGATCTCGATATGTGACCGTACCAAGCGAGTTTCCTTCTTTTCACAGTTCCCAAGAGGTCTTTAAAAGGCCCTATTGCTGTTGTAATCCTATCTCGTATTTCCTCATTTGTAATTCGATCTTTGTACGTGACGTTTAAAAGTCTTCGGAAACATCTCATATCCAAGTCCTGTATCCTTCGTTGAAGGTCAGCTGTAACTGTCCAAGTGTCACACGCATCGAGGAATTCTGTGTCGAAGTTGTTAAGCCGTCGGCCTCGTGGTCAGGTGGTGTGGTTTCGACTCCGGACTCCACCATCTTTTTCACGGGTGCTTGATGCGGAATCCACTGCATCCCGTCACCTAGTCGTCTTGTCCCTGACTTGCCACTGGAGTCGGGTAGCACGAGGCGAGAGAGTGAGGATTACAAGTAGCGCAGTTAATCCTTACTAAAAATAGCGGCTAGCAAAATAAATTACGCCATCATCGTCTACGATGGACGGCGGCCTTTGCCTTTTTTGCCTTGATCTCTTTTCCAATCATTCACATTCTGGGGGACGGCGTGGGCTAGTGGATAAGTGACACGGCTCACAATCCGAAGGTGCTGGGTTCGATCCCCATCTCAGTACCGGCCGTTACTCCGGGGAAGCAAACCCTTAGAAAATGCAGGAGGAAGCAGACCCTTACATAACATGCATGCTGAAGTTGGATGCATTGGGCCGACAGGCGCAAAATAAAAACTACAGTGCAACGCACACCGCCTTGGGGATTAGAGAAATAAGGCAAAAACAACCAAAAAAAATTCACATTTTGCTCCAATTGAAGCATAGGTTTGTATTGCAGTTGGTACCTTTATAGGAAACCTTTTTCTGAGCTGTTGCAGTGGATGATTATAACAGCAACATTTTTTACGTAATAATTTTGCTAGTTCCAATCACGGGTACTTGTGGCCTCGAGGTACAGTGTTCGACTGGGGGGCCAGAGGTCGCGGATTCGAATCACAGTGGAGACCGACATTTTTTCACGCTGATTGTCAGGTAAAAGTTCCCCTGATCTCTGGGCAGTGAGATCGGACCCCCGTGTTCAGTTTCGAGCACGTGAAAAATATCTTGGCAGTTAGAAATCGAAAAAAGTTTGCTTAACAGCCGCTGTCTGGACAAAATTTAAAAAAATTACAGTTAAAAATCTACCCAATTTATTTGTACCTTCCCCCAGGCCTAGTAAGCCCCATAAAGTTTTATAATACTTACTACACCTTCGGCTACCTGGCAAAATCCATTAAACATGCCTGTTGAATACCAGGATTCCCAGGATTCCAAGTATTCCAAGTTCCAAGCACAATCCTCATAAATAGACTTTACGATATACATGGAGTTTGACAGCGAACCTTTGATTTTCATCCCGAGTACCACTTGGGTGATGGTTAGACTTTTAAACATCAAATGTTGGTAATGGTAATGGTCACTCCATGGCAACAATTGCCGTTGGGGATGAAAATAACTTCATGTAGTAAGTCGCAGCGTATGTGAGGTAGGGGTGGTCAGTTCCGTTCCTTGCTGTTTTTAACCTTTCCCAACTCATATCAGGTACCCAATTACAGCTGGGTCAACTGGAGAAGCGGTCGTATCAGGAACGAACCACTGTCCTGATTTGTTCCTGTCCGTCCATATCCTTGAACCCTGGCACGATGTAGTCCCAGTCTAGCAAGTCAGCTGCCTGTTGACTAGACTACACGTTCAACTTCCACTCTACAAATATTACACTAAATTAAATGTTTTATAATATCACACGGAAATATGACGTGCAGCTAATAGTAGTACACCTATCTGGATTGCAAATCTTCTCACATGGATACTTTATGTTTTAGAATGATGTTCGTTCATCACATGTTCTGAAGGCTACTCTATTTGTTCAACAGTGTGGGCCGTTTTCTCTCTTCCTGTGTCCGCTGAAATGGGTGACGTGCGCTATGATTTGGATTAAAGTGAGGAAGAAACTGTACCTTTTGTCAACCTCACTCTCTGGTCCTTATTTTACCAGTGGCACGATTTTATCGAGACAACTGGAGATAGAACAGGATGCAAATTTTTATTCAGGGTTTACTCCTGAAGCTGTTCCCGTAAACAGGTATCCCGCAAGGTAGCGAAAGAGGATACCATCTATCATTGTGTGTCGGCGTGCCTTTTCCATAACCGCCAGAGGTCGTGGGGGCATCTGTCCAGAGCCGTGTTCTAGCCCATTATATTCATATCTAAATGTCAGTCACCACCATAATCGACGCTGTCTGCAGCTAGGACGAAAGGCGCCAATCTCATAACGTTCAGCCGTGTGAGTTAGACCGTGCTTTAGAATACGACATACTTAAGACACTTGGGATGTTTTTTTCTTTCGTCTTTAGACTACGACTTCAGTGATACTAACAAAGGCAGCAATCAACTCGGGTCTCTGTAACCTTCTTCATGGAAGGCTGTTGCTACTCCTTTCACTAGTCATGCTGTCATGTGCGATATGCCACGGGTACAAATGTCCGTAGTGCCAATCTTTAATATATTATAAACATGACACATCACTCTATTGTGCTCTTTGCTTGACCGGAAGACGATCATCTGCTCAAGTCTGGTCAATTGGTGGTAAGATTCACTTTCTATATGGCCAAGGTGATCTTTTTCACATTTTGATTTGTACATGGCCTTGGTAATTGCTTTTGTCTCTAAACTTAACTTACCTTAACTTAACTTAACTAAACTTAACTTAACTTAACTTAACTTAACTTAACTTGACGAATTTATTTTGGTTTAGAAGACTCTGCAGACAGAGTCTGTATATACAACCAGTTTTTTGGAGGGTGGTTTAACTGATGTACGAGTCCATCTTAATGGACTCACACACTAAAGCTAAGTAGACCCGCAGCCAGTTATGCGCCATCTATAGCTGCTCTTAACAAACCACCTGGGGAAAGGTACACATGACTTTGGTAGATTTTTAACTTGAATTTTTGTCCGGGCAGCGGCCGTTAAGCCTACTCTTTTCGATGTTCAACTGCCAAGGAATTTTTTAATATGCTCTACACTGAACACGGGAGTCCGATCTCACTACCCATAGATTAGGGAAATTTTTACCAGAAGATCCACGTGAATAAAATTCCCGGTCTTCACCGTGATTCGAACCCGCGACCTCCACTCGAGTCAGACACCTTACCTCGAGACCACTGAGTCCCCCTCTGCTCGCCATATGTAATTGCTGTGTCACTTTGTTGCAGTAATCCTCTTTCTTTGGCAATTATGTCTGCTTTTTAATTCCCTGTGATGTTCCAGTGGGATGGTAGCCACTGGATTGGCTTCTTTTGTATCACTAGAACAATCTTTCCTGTGAGTCTGCTAGGGCCTCGAGCTTATTGTTGTGCTTGTTCTTGGTGGCTTCTAGCACTGAAAACAGGCACTTGCTTTTTTACTGCCTGTCAAATTGCAGTTTGTAATGGTTTCCGCTTCCTGCTTCAAGGCTTTAGCTTCGGCATTAAAGTTATTGCTTATGTAAAAGCATAGATCTGAGGTAAAGAACGCAACAATCAAGGCAGTTGTAGATTAGAGAGAGAGAGATCGAGAGAGAGAAAGAGAGAGAGAGAGAAAGAGAGAGAAAAAGAGATTGAGAGAGAAAGAGAGAGCGAAAGAGAGAGAAAGCGAGCGAGACAGAAAGAGAGAGAGAAAAAGAGAGAGAGAGAAAGAGAGAGAGACCATATATATATATGGATGGGGAACTGAGACGCTAGTCCAGGCAGATACAACGTACTGACCAGGACGTCGCGCCGGGATGAGGCGCAATATACTGACCAAGACCACAATCTATCTTCCATGTAGCGTTCCCTGGGAATAGGCTGTTTTCAAGGCAGCCTGGCTGGCGAAATGTGGATCGATATGATCCCCGTAGTAGTGAGCAACACGCATATGAAGCCAAGCATAGCGGAACGGCCTATAGGGCCGCGATCCACGTTCATCAGCACACTCGGGATGTGAAGAGCGCTACTACAACCCACCACTTAAACGTCCTTTTTAGGGCACACAAAAGAGTCAACTTACTCACTGGGCATTCAACAGCAACGATTATATGGATTGTACAAATACTCAAGAAAAAAAGGTAACAATATAACATGATATGTCTTAGTTCAGATTCCGCAGGGAATGAGACATGTTGGAACCAAATAACATCTGTCAATGAACAATGGCGCCAAATTGAGTTTCATGGGAGGAGCATAAGAATGCCGAATATTTGAATACCATAGAGGGCGATAATTACAAGTCTTTGTCTAAAGGGAGATAACAAGACAATTTGCAATATAACCCCACTTTTTTTAAATTTTCAGTTTCTCATGCCCAGGCGACGAGGATGCGCCCGGAGTCTCCCAAGGCACCTCTTTCACCACTCTCTTCACGAGGAGGGAGCCCAGACAACTTACAGCATGATTTCATGGAGGACAGAGGCAACAATCTCGCCTGCTCCCCACCATTCAAGCGCCCTGTTGGTGATATGTGCGATTCTGCTGAGGACGATAACGACGACAGCAGAGGAGGAGGCAAAGATGACAGCAACAACAGCAAAGATGATAGTGACGACGAGGAACGAAGAAAGCAGAGAAAGAAGAAGACAAGGACAGTATTCTCCCGAAGTCAGGTAAATGAAGTCAGTTTACCCATCTCAGTCAATTAAATTAAGTTATTATATTTCATCTACGCTGACAAAACAGCCAATTTACTTACCTCAGTAAAATAAATAAGTTACTAAATCTCATCTACGTAAAGAAAACAGTCAATTTACTTACCTCAGTAAAATAAATTAAGTCACTATATCTCAACTAGACTGACAAATGAACTTATTTTACTTACCTCAGTCAAGTAAATTAAGTTACTATATCTCATATAGACTGTCAAATGAAGTAAATTTACCTATCTCGATAAAATAAATTAAGCCACTATATTGAACCTAGACCCACAAATGAAGCCAATTTATTTATCTCAGTAAATATACTTACTTTAGTCAACTTACCTACCTCAGTCAACTTACCTACCTCGGTCAAGTAAATCAAGTCACTATATTTCATCTAGGCCGAACAAGGTTAGATCGCATGGGGGTATATAACCCTTTAACACACACACACACACACCAACATACACCCCCCCCCCCCCCCACACACCCACACACACATACACACACACACACACACACACTAACACGCCCCTCATGGTCAGGCCCTTTCACTCCACTTTGGTTACGGTTAGCCACCGACATCGCCCCCCCTCCCCCCCCCCCCCCCCCAACTATCGTTTGTACATACAGACACACACACGCATCCAAGCACTGGTTATTTCTCCTGATATCGCTTAAAAGACTACGGTCCTGGATGGACAGAGCCGCGCGTCCGCCAGTAGAATACAGAGAGGCAAACCTCTTACCAAAAAAAAAAACAGAGTAATCTAGGCTAGCAAATGAAGAAAATGTACCTGCGTCAGTCAAGTAAATTAAGGTACACTATCTACAATATCTCATCTAGGTTGACAAATGAGGTCAATTTATCTTCTTCAGTCAATTTACCTACCTCAGTCAATTTATCTATTTAAGTCAATTTACATACCTCAGTCAATTTATCTATTTAAGTCAATTTACCTACTGCTGTCAATTTACCTACCTCATTCAATTTACCTACTTCAGTCAATTTACCTACCTCAATCAATTTTGCTTACCCCAGTAAAATAAATTTAATCACTGTACCTCATCTGGGTTGACAACTGAAGTCAATTTATCCCACTTACTCACGTAAATTGAAAATGTTTTTCTCCAACCTTTCAGTTAAACGAGGGAAGGAGGACTAACGTCTGATCAGGCAAAACATACTGATCAGACATGTTAGTCAGGGTCAGGTAAAACATACTTATCAGACATGTTAGTCAGGGTCAGGTAAAACATACTTATCAGACATGTTAGTCAGGGTCAGGTAAAACATACTTATCAGACATGTTAGTCAGGGTCAGGTAAAACATACTTATCAGACATGTTAGTCAGGGTCAGGTAAAACATACTTATCAGACATGTTAGTCAGGGTCAGGTAAAACATACTTATAAGACATGTTAGTCAGGGTCAGGTAAAACATACTTATCAGACATGTTAGTCAGGATCAGGCAAAACATACTTATCAGACATGTTAGTCAGGGTCAGGTAAAACATACTACCGCAACCCGCCACTTAACGTCCGTTTTAGGGCGCACAAAAGAGTAATCCTATTGATTGTGGACATTCAACAACAACAACAACAACAACAACAGTTTAAGGACGTTTCTCTATCCTCATCACTCATCAACCTGGGACGGCGTGGGCTAGTGGTTAAGTAACACGACTCACAACCAGAAGGTGCTGGGTTCGATCCCCATCACAACACCGGGCGTTACCCCGGAGAAGCAAACCCTTTGAAAATGCAGGAGGAAGCAGACCCTTACATAGAATGCATGATGAAGTCGGATGCACTGGGCCAACAGGCGCAAAATAAAAATAACAGTGCAACGCACACCGCCTTGGGGATTAGAGAAATAAAGCGAATACAAAAAAAAAAACAACAACAACAAAAAACAACAAACAACTCATGAACCTGAAGTCAGTGCGTGTCATACAGTCAGATGAATAAATAAAGTCATAAGGTATTTCACAGTCAAGTAAATGAAGTTACTTTAAATCCTACAGTAAGAGAATACATAAATTCGTAAGGTATTTTACAGTCAAATAAATGAAGTCATGTCACATCATACAGTGAGATGGGATCAAGATGCTGAGCAGCGCATGAGCTGCAGTGGTCAGCGACCCATAGCTGACTGCTAGCGTCAGGATCAGCGAACCAAAACTGCCAAGACCCTTCTACACATCCACGAGGTGATCCTGGATAACAGGCTGCAGCAGGGCAGACTAGCTAAGGAGAAGGGATCGAAGAGGGAATACTAACCCTGTACTCAAAAAATGCTTGCTGAAGTCGTATGTGTTGGACCGAAAGGTGCAAATATCGCAGTCAAGCCGTAAACTACGACACAACGCATTCCGTTCTCTGGACTACATTCTGCTACTTAAGCCCTTTCAAGGCTTGGTAGCGGGGGATTGAGAACGAACGAAGCCAAACCATACAGTGAGATAAATAAAATCATGACGTATTTCAAAGTTATGTAAAAACAAAATAGGTCACTTCATTTCATTCAGTCAGATAAATAAAGTCCGAATGTTTTTGACAGTCATGAGAATTAAGTCATTTAATATCATATAGTCAGATAAATAAGGATAGTAGCTACTTCAAAGGCAGTGAATGAAGTCATCACATTTCATGTTGCCAATTGCATTAAATTCGTACATATTTCACTTTCATGTGAATGAAGTCATCATATTTCATGTTGCCAATTGCATTAAATTTGTACATATTTCACTTTCATGTGAATGAAGTCATCATATTTCATGTTGCCAATTGCATTAAATTCGTACATATTTCACTTTCATCTGAATGAAGTCATTCCATAGTCCCCAGTCATGCACACAAAGTCAGTTGACATGATACGGGGCCGAACATGCAATAAAATGAATGAGCTGACAGCATCTTGCCTCTGGTCTGGTACCAGTGAACCAGAACTGGCCAAGACGCTATTCCGTATCAAAGTGGCGGCCCTGGGAACAGGTTGCATTAGTGTAGTCTGAATAAGTCAATAGGGACCACAGTAGAAACGTAAACTCGGCACCCAAAAAGAAAGTTGCAACTGGTTGTGTCGGGCCGAAATGCGCAGATATCACAGCGTTGCTGTAAACTACAATACAACCTCACAACGTTCTTTCCAGAAAGTACGAAGAAGAAGAGGACGAATTCCCTTAATACATTCAGGTAAATTAAATTAGTGTTCCTCCTACATTTAATCCAATATAATCATTATTTATCTTAGTCATATAAATAAAGTCAGCTAATATTTTTCAGTCACGTAAATGAAGTTAGTATTCCAATGTCACGTTATTGAGGTCAGCTCACATTCGAATGTCAGGTAAATCGAGCTAGTTCATATTCCAATGTCAGGTAAATCAGATTAGTTCATATTCCAATATCAGGTAAATTGTCAGCTCATACTCCAATGTCAGGTAAAACAGATCAGTTCATATTTCAGTCAGTTAATAAAATTGATACATATTCCACAGTCAGGTAAAGGAAGTAAGTACATTTTCCAGTCAAGTGAGCAAAGTCAGAACATTTCAAGCAGTCAGCCTCTACTGTCCTGCGTTAACATCAACATTTTTTTAGGAAGTTAAAATCACATGCAATAGGTTGGGAAGTTGCCAAATGGATTGAAAATTGATTAACGGAAGAAGACAGAGTGGACATAAATAATTAGTATACTCTGAGTGGTGTGAAGTGAAAAGTGGAGTGCCACAGTACTCGGTTTTGGGACCAATTTTGTTTTATATATATATAAACGATTTGGACATTGATATCGGATCCATGATTGCAAAATTCTCAGATGACACAAAATTATGCAGCTGATAGTGGGATTCCAGAATTACAGTTATGAGGAAAGACTAAGAAAAAAACAGGCCTACAGCGTCTAGAAAGAGAAGAATTCGAGGTGACTTAATATAAATTTATAAGATAATTTAAGGAAAGGATAAATTAGACTGTAACAGGTTTATAATAATACAACCACCTACAAGAACACGAGATCATAGCTACAAATTAACTAAAGTAAGGTCCAGATTAGATATTAAGAAATGATTTTTCAGTCAGAGAGTGGCGAATGCTTGGAATGCATTGTCATAGGAAGTAGTGGAGGAAGGCAAGGATACTTAATGCATTTAGGAATAGATTGGATGCGCATAGCTTTTAGAGCAAGGACATGTAATGAAACTTGTTTTATACAGAATCTGCAGAGTCTTCTAAACCATTATAAAAAAGTTAAGTTAGACTTAAAGTTAACATTTCATGCAGTCAGCATCTACTGTCTTTTCGTCTTGTTCTGCACGGTGGATCTGCTCTATAATAAGTGAGGACCAACAGTAATACTTAATGCTAACAGTAACAAAAAACAAAAAAAAACAATCAACCACTTTCTTCCACTCAAGTTGATCTAAAAATAGCTAAGTGGTCCAATCCATTTTTGAATGCATTAACTGACCCTGCCCCCATTATTTGAAATATTTAGCACTCTGAGTGAGAAAAAAAAAAATTCCTAATATCTACTTAGGAATTTCTTTAATTAATGTGGAGCTATGCCATTGAATAGTTCTCATTAAAAAATTATTCAACTCAACATATACCTCGAATGTACATTCTTTTACGGATTGTAAATCTTTACCTTTTTCACACAAACCAGAAGTTCGTTGAGTTGTTTTTGTTGCTCTGTTTTGCTACTTCCAACATTTTGTATTCTAATCTAATGTGAGCTTGATCGTATTTTGACCTTCCACGTACTATTTCTCACATTATGCGCCTAATTTAATTTGGATTGATTAATTTGCCTTGTTCCACTGCTTATATTCCGAACACAAATCTGCATTAATTCATCTTGTCTGAATGTACATCCAGTTTGGCTTGTCATAACTTACATTTTCGTCTAAATTAGGTTTTAATGTGACTGAATCTGTAGTAATGTCTATCAATCCCAAGTTTTGTTGCATCTTTATCTTGCAGTTCCCCAACCCCCACAAACCTCTAACACCCCCCCCCCCTTTTCCAAAAGAAGAAATTATTTACCACAGAGTAGTGTAATGTAGAATATGCAGTGCATTGTTTATATAGCATTTTTTCATACACAAGACAAAGCTGTGATGAAAACAATAGGAAGATTTGTAAAGCTAGCTGAGGTATAAAGGCCGCTTGACCGACAGTCATCGTAGAGTGTACATAGCAACGGGTGGTGTGGTAGAAGTTGCAATATACCAAAATCCATGCTTTTCCGAAGCCTTGAACTACTCATTGCGCCTCTTTGATCAAGATGCAGGTATCCAAAACGACACAGTCAACCGATGCTCATTAAATTCTATGAACACTAAATATGACTGTTCTATTCCGTTCTGATTTGTTCTTTGTCTGATCTAGTCTGATCTGTTCTTTGTCTGATCTGATCTGATCTGTTCTGGTCTGATCTGCTCTGATCTGTTACACTCTGTTTTGTTCTATACCGTTTTGCTCTGTTCTGTGCTACTCTGTTATGCTATGTTCTGTTTTGTTCCTTTCGGTTTTATTCCGTTATGATCTGTTCTATTCCGTTCTAACCTGTTCTGCTCTGTACTGTTCCTAAGAACCAACTTTACTGCACTACGGACATACCCCTATGTACACTTTCTCTCTCAGGGAATATGGAAGAGTGTGGATACTAATGGTTGATGTAGCTTGTTGGTTTCAGGTACTTTACTTCGCCCTCTGTTGCCCTCCGTACCATTCGAACATCGTTTTGTTTCAAAGCTCTACGGAACTACATTAACATTTGAAAATAATAACCTTTCTTTGAAAGTGGATTTTGAAGTTCATTCCCTGTCTGGCATTTTCTTCTTCTTCTTCTTCTTCTTCGTACGCTGTCAGACGTCCTCTAGAATTTGTTCGAATAAAGCAGCAGTCGTCATGAGGATGTCGACACTGCATAGAGCTTGTCTAGTGTTGGCACTGGTGATGACCACGTGTGCTTTCTCTGGTCCTCGTATGTCGGACAAGTTTTCAGCAGATGTTCGGCGGTCCTTTTCCCTGTACCACAGATGCATTTATCAGTAGCACCCATCTTCAGTGTATTGAATAGATGGTACCTGAGTATGTTGTGGCCTATGCGGAGTCTGAAGACCACGACCTGCTCTCTTCTGTTCATCTGGTAATAGGCATCATTTTTTGTGTAGCCAGTATGCTCTGATTCCCATTTGGCAATGTATCTGGCCCTAATAAACCTTTTGAACTCTTCGTAGTTTACTCTATAATCTGGTTATGGTAACCTTGCACCTTCTGTCTGGCATTTCATATTCTGATGCTGCTCTAACATTTCCTGTGCATTTAAAAATTGCAATTTTGGATATTCCGTCTTCTATGTAATTTCTGCTGAATTTTTCATTGAAATCATATGCCATTTTAGTTTTGTCTGGACGTTTTTCAATTTTATTTTCCATGTCACTCAGTTAATTGCTGATTCGTGTACTGTGACGTCATCCCCAACAGGCAGTTACTGATATACTTCAACATGTCACGTCTCTTCATATCTGATGTGTTCCTATGTTTCATATTTCTTTTTATCATACCTAACATTGCATTTGCCTTTTTCACTGCTACCTGGACTTGCTCACTCATCTTACCTGTATGAACTATTATAGCCCCCGGGTCTCTTTCCTTTTCTATCTTTCTAATATTGTTCTCTCCCATTTTGTAAAGTACAACAAATCAGACGATTTAAAGACAGAAAATGCTTCCAGGTAGATACAGAATGAAAATGTATGGAATCATGGAAGAAAGATAATTGGTTCACTTACATGACTTTATTGCACATAGCACAACCATATGGGCTTAATCCCTTTGATTGCTATAAATGCCGACGACAGAGCATGAACTCAGTAGTTCCTGCGGTTGCTCTGTTCCCGTCCGTTCAGTTCAGTTCTTCTCGTAACCCAGCAGATCGTTGGAGCACACTTGAAGACACTTCCACATTTCCACGCCATCTCTCCCTGTCCGCTGCCGCCAGTCGTGCTTCACCGGGACGAAGGTTTGACCAGTCAGTGATGTTGTTTGCCCATCTCTTCCTTGGACGTCCCCGCGCATTCTTTCCTTGTATGGAACCACGCATTATCGAATGTGTAATTCCGCTGGACCTCGTGACGTGCGGCTCTGTACCCATTTACAACTGGGTAAGCTGGAAGAAAAGGCAATACCATGAAAACAACCTCGAAATGTCATACCTATCACTCGGCGTAATTCGAATCGGCTACGTTGTGTTTGTAGGCCCACAAGACCTAGCCCACGGAATCTCCACATGGGACCACATTCAAAAGACATACCTAGCCACAAAATGGGCTCACATATAAGCAGACTGACCAGCAATGACTGCTATGAAAAATTGAGGAGAAAACATTTACACTAAATTTAAAAAGGGGATTATGTGCTAGAATTGGACTGGGATCAAGATGCTGAGCAGCGCATGAGCTGTAGTGGTCAGCGACCCACAGATGACTGCTAGCGTCAGGGCCAGCGAACCAAAACTACCAAGACCCTTCTACACATCCACGCGGTGATACTGGATAACAGGCTGCAGCAGTGAATACTGGCTAAGGAGAAGTGATCGAAGAGGGAGTGATAACTCTGTACTCAAAAAATACTTGCTGAAGTCGGATGGGTTGGACCGAAATGTGTAAATATCGCAGTCAATCTGTAAACTACGACACAACGCATTCCGTTCTCTGGACTACATTCTGCTACTTAAGCCCTTTTAGGGTTTGGTAGCAGGTGATTGGGAACAAACGAAGCCAAGCCAAGCCAATTGGACTGAACATCCAGCTCCAGACACACCACCGGTGAGGTGAAAGACACCATGTCTGACTACTCTTGTCATCATCTCCTGCGGCGGACGGCCTTTTATACAGGGTGTTCCATTAGCTATCCGCTTCTGGTTTTCCTTTATAACTTTTAAAACATTGAAAGTATTTTATATATAATTTGACATAGACATACTTTTGGTGTGTGTGTGAAACATAATGAACCCACACGAGTGGTCGCCATTAGTATTATAATAAAAAACAGTAAATCTCAATCCAAATTACTACTACAAAATTCCTCTTCTTCTATGTTTGTTCTCAATCTCCGGCTACCAAGCCATAAACAGGGCTTTGCAAGTTGAAAGATGTAGTCCATAGAAGGATTTTTTTGCGTCGATTGTTTTCAGCTTGACTGATATATTTGCACATCCGACTCAGAAGACATTGTTAGGTACTGGTTGCCTTCCCTCTTCAATTCCTTCAACTTAGCCAGTCTGCTCTGTTGGAGCCTGTTATCCAGGATCACAGCGTAGATGTGTAGAAGGGTCTTGTCAGCTCTGGTTCGCTGGCCCTGACGCTAGCAGTCAGTTTTGGTTCGCCCACCCTGACGCCAGCAGTCAGCTTTGTGTCGCTGGCTTTGACGCTAGCAGTCAGCTCTGGTTCGCTGACCTTGACACTAGCAGTCAGCGATGGGTCGCTGGCTCTTGACACTAGCAGTCAGCTATGGGTCGCTGACCTTGACACTAGCAATCAGCTATGGGTCGCTGGCCCTTGACACTAGCAATCAGCTATGGGTCGCTGGCCTTTGACGCTAGCAGTCAGCTATGGGTCGCTGGCCCTGACGCTAGCAGTCAACTATGTGTCGCTGACCGCTGCAGCTCATGCGCTGCTCAGCGTCTTTATCCCCTAAACAATTATAAAACAGCTTCAGATCTGATGCAACGATACTAAAAAACCAGCTGCAATAGCAACTGTGAGAAACAATGACAACGCCAAGATCATTTTTCTTCCCAGTCACAATGTCCTTCAGCAGCAGCAGCTAAAAACAACGAATGAGATAGCCTGTTCCCAGCACTCCCGAACACCAGCTGCACGTTAAGAAGCCTACAATTAAAGATGGCTCATGACTACTAGAAGATCAATCTGAATGAGAAGGCAGAAAGACCTACCGAGCAGAATAAAGAACAACTCAATATGAAATAAGGACAGCATTTGAAGAAATAAGGACACATACAAATCAAACCTCCCTCAATGAGGTCGTAGATACTACGTTGCTAAGAAAATACAGATGGGCACGACATGTGATATGCATGCCTGACAATTTTTGAGATTATGTATCGACCAAGTTATGCATCTCTTTACGCGATAAACACTTTTCACCAACAACAGAAAACATTAATTATAAATATCCATCGTGGAAAATCCTTGTTTCCAAACAACATTTTTTTGTTGTTGCTTAGATGTTTGCCTCACTAGTTTCCACTGTTCTGTGATTTTACTCTGTGGGCACGGACGTCACTTTACATCTTGGCTACGCACTTGCACGTGACACCTAGCCGTCTGCTATCTATAGCAATCACAAAACCGGATGCTACTGCCACCTACTGATACCTTCAGAAACTACCAACTACTTTTTTCAGCTACCAAATATCAGCGTGTGACCAATTTACTGACCTACTCTCATAAAACATACCACTCCTGCGAAAAAAGAGATCAAGTGACACTATTCAGTCTGAGAACAAGCCACCACGGACTGAAATACTGTCTGTTAATTAAAATGTCTTTAAAACCTGAAACATAGACACGTAACCTGTTTGTGAAGGACGATCAATCAGTATATCATGTTCTCTATGTCTGCCGTATCGACAGCACGACCCTCGCTAGCTCAATTAATGGGTAAACTGCATGTTGGCTAAAGATTCCTGAGACACACTGTCACCTTTAGGGGACAATATACGTGTGATTATTATGAGTGACCGCTTCTTCTTTTTTCCGACTGCTCTTGCCAAACGGCGTCGCAGAGAGCTGGGATTAATATATTTTTTGTTATCGGCAGGCCGGAGGCTTGTTCTGTCGTTAGATCCATCGACGTCGTGGTCTGCCCCTTACTCATGGGTAGGTAGGCATATGATATGCTCTTGATGCAGGCTGGTCATAATGCATTCTGACTAAATGACCAAACCACTAGATTTGTTTATAGTCAATCTAGGCACAAACTGGGTTTTCCCCCACTGTCTGCCTTAGCGTGGTGTTGCGGATTCGGTCACGGATTGTCTTTCCAGCTGCACTATACACACAGCGTATCTCACAGCTCTAGATCTTATTTTTGTGTGTTTCTAGTAACGACCAAGATTGACATTGGTAACACAAAGTAGGAATAAACAGTGCATTTATCAGCCTTCTCTTAGTGCATTTATCAGCCTTCTCTTAGTGCATTTATCAGCCTTCTCTTAGTGCATTTATCAGCCTTCTCTTAGTGCATTTGTCAGCCTTCTCTTAGTGCATTTATCAGCCTTCTCTTAGTGCATTTATCAGCCTTCTCTTAGTGCATTTATCAGCCTTCTCTTAGTTGAAAGAAGCTTTCTAGGGTTCTTCAAGCGGTACAATTTGATAAAGGAAACTGTTCGCCTTCTGAATTATATGTTCAATTTCTCTGTCCACACTGCCGTCATCAGTGAACATACTACCTAGGTATTTGAACTCCCGTACTTGCTTGATACCAATGTCACTGATGTGGGAAACTTCTCAGAAATTGTTCACGTGAAATCAACATAGTTTCTGCATAGCTTGTGTTGATCTTCATGTCAAATTCGTTACAAGCGAAATGGAGAAAGCTTAAGTGGTGTTGTAGGTCATCTGCATTTTGGTAAAAGATGACCTGATCATCAGCAAACAACAGTTCGTCGAGGGACTCTTCGTGAGAGTTATGCAACTGTCTAATTAAATCCATGTAGATAAGTGGCAGATTTGCGTGACTCAACCACGAACAAGAAGAACAACTTAACTTAACATTTTTATACTGGTTTAAGAGACTGCAGAGTCTGTATACAACCAGTTTCTTTTACATTCACTTGATCTAAAACTACGAGGGGCGTTCAAGTTAAATCGGGACTTTTGTTGTTAGAGAAAAAAATGTAAAGTAGTCAAAATGCCATTTATTTTACGATATAATCTCCTGCAAACTTTATGCACTTATCGTAGCGTTTAAGCTTTAGCGTAGAACGATTTATTAGTATGTCTGAATCAATCTAGGACAGTCTGTTTCCCTTCGTCAGTTCTGAAATGCTGACCTCCGATGAATCATTTTAGGGGCTTAAACAGATGGAAATCGCTTGAAGTGAGGTCTGGGTTGTAAGGTGGATGTGACAATACCTCCCAGCCGAATTGCTGCAGATGGCACAAAATGCGGTGAGCAGTATGAGGAGGAGCGTTTTCTTGCAGGATCAGGACGCCAGTTGGATCAATCAAGCCTTTTTCCAGTGTTGTTGATCATTTTTATTTATATGGCACGTGAATGTTCCATGACAAATGGACCACCTACCTGAAAATGACACAAGTGCCCCTAACTAATGATAGTAGTTCCAGCACGCTATTCAGGTAGAACTAGAACAAAATGTCCTGGTGTGATTTGGACGCTTCTCGAACCTATGCGCATCCAATCTATTTTTCAATGCATTAATTGCCCCTGCCTCCACTATTAAGCGTGACAATTCATTCCAAGCATTCAGCACTCTCTGACTAACAAAATAATAACTGTTATCTAATCTGGACTTTTCTCTAATTAATTTGTAGCTGTTCCCTCTTGCTCTTGTAGGCGGCTGTATTTAGGAAAAATTACGTGTCATAGCCTAATTTATCCTTTCCGTTAATTGTCTTTTAAACTTGTATTAAATCACCCAGAAATGTTCTCTTAACTATACAAAGTAGGGCGGTTTCTTTCGTTCATCATATAATTCTGAAATCTCACTATCAGTTTCTTCACTCTTCTTTGTATCCTTTCCAGCATGTTTATACCTCCTCTACGTTAAGGACATAGTTCTCCAATCTAGGTCTAACTAATGCTTTATACAGTTTTACTATCACTTCCATGTTCCTATGTTCAATATTTCATTTTATCATACCTAACATCGCATTTGCCTTTTGTATTGCTACCTGGACTTGTTCACTCCCCTTACCTGTATCTTCTATTATAACCCCTAGGTCCTTTTCCTTTTCTATCTTTCTAATAGTGTTCTCTTTCATTCTATAATTATGTTCCATATTGGATCTACTAATGTGGATGTGTGTACATTTTTCTACATTAAACTCCATTGGCAGCTCTCACATCATTCCGAAATTGTATCTAAATCCGATCTCAATATATCGACTTCAGCTTTAGATGAAACACTTCGTCATAGTTTTGTGTCATCCGCAAATTTTGTAATCATGGATTGGATATCAATTTCCAAATCGTTTATATCTATCAAGACCAAAATTGGGACCAAAACCGAGCCCTGTGGTACTCTACTTATGAGTCTTCAAAGTACTCCTTATTTATTTCCAATCTCTGCCTTCTTCCCGTTAACCAAATAGCACTACAGTTGTCAACTGCGCCACCTATTCCATGCGTTTATAACTTCATAAACAATCTTTGGTGATCTACTCTGTTAAAGACCTTTGCAGAATCTAGAAAAATATATTCCACTGGCTCCCCTCCACCTATCATTTTGGTAACCTCCTCCATGAATTCTAATAGATTTGTTAAACACGATCTCCCTTTAGCAAACCAGTGCTGAATATTACCCATGAAGATTACTAGTAAGTCAGCTTTCGCCAAATGTCAGCGGCTAGGTAAACAATGCCATGTGTTGGAGATACCTCTTCCATAGAGAGGTTAAGCTGTATATTAAATCTGTATTTAACTTTACTGAATTCTTCAGTTCCTCTTGTCACAATTGGCGGGGTCTTCATTTCAATTTTCCAATTATGATGTTTTACATCTAAATCTGCTTTTAGCTTGACCTTTTCTGCCAGTTTGACTTATCAAGACTCAAATTCTGCAGAGTAACACAAACGTGAAATTATCCGATTATTCTTTTACGATGTTCATTTCTCATGTCTTACATCCAAATTTGCTGTTAGCTTGAAGAATTTAGCATTTAGTTTAGAAAAACCTGGTTTTTGTTCCCGCATCCAATCACGAGCACAGCTGGAGATTTAAGCTGGGAAATCTACTCTAGCGGTTTAGCGATGTGTCTGGCGGTCTTTCTCACAGAAGTTTCTTATTAAGCGCTTTGGAGTGTAAAATACTTCCCGCAAGAATAATTAATTCATTAGGCCTATGAATTTAAAAAGCTTCCAGGTAATGACATTTACATACGTGCAGGCTGTAATACATTACCTTAAGCGGTGACCTCGGTGCATTTTTTTCCTGGGTTTTGTCCAACTCATTTCAAGATTATTTGTCAGTGTTTATGATTTTTTGTTTCGTAATTTTGCTCTTGATGCGTCTTTTTTAAAATGTACAGTCATCCGCATGTAATATGGGACATAATTACATAATTGAAAGAACAATATTATAAAGATAGAAAACGGAAAGGACCTAGGGGTTAAAATAGATCATAGAGGTACGGTAATGGGAGTGAGCAAGTTCAGGTAGCAGTGAAAAAGCCAAATGCAATGTTAGGTATTATAAAAAGGAAATTAAACATAGGAGCAAGGAAGTGATAGTCAAACTGTATAAACCATTAGTTAGATCTAGATTGGAGTACTGCGCTCAGGTATTGAGTCCGTATCGTAGATGGAATACAAACATTCTGGAAAAGATACAATAAATAGCGCGAACAAAACTAATCGTGAGATTCCAGAATTTTATTTATTAGGAAAGACTCAGAAAAACCTGCCTTTAGTATTTAGAAAAGAGAAGAATTCTGGGTGATTTAATACATGTTTGTAAAATAATCAAGGACAAGGACACATTAGATTATAACAAGTTTTTTTCTCAAAATACAGCCGCCTACCAGAACAAAATAAGCACAGCCCCAAATTACTTAAAGAAAGGTTCAGAACAGATACCAGGAAATATTATGTTAATCAGAGAATAATGAATACATTGCCATTGAAAATAGTGGAGGTAGGGTGAATTAATGCATACAAGAATAGAGTGGATGCGCATAAGTATTTTTTTAATTCAAGTAAATGTAAAAGATACTGGTTATATACATAATTTGCAGAGTCTTCTAAACCAGTATACAGACGTTAAGTTTAACTTTACAAATCCAGGAGTGAGAGAAAAGGCTAATGTATGGTCAGGCAAAACATACTGATCGGACAATGTTACTCAGGGTCAGGTAAAATATACTGATCGGACAATGTTACTAAGGGTCAGACAAAACATACTGATCGGACAATATTACTCAGGGTCAAGCAAAATATACTGATCGGACAATGTTACTCGGGGTCAGGCAAAATATACTAATCGGACAATATTACTCAAGGTCAGGCAAAATATACTGATCGAACAATGTTACTCAGGGTCAGGCAAAATATACTGATCGGACAATATTACTCAGGGTCAGGCAAAACATACTGATCGGACAATGTTACTCAGGGTCAGGCAAAATATGCTGACCAAAATCACTATTTCACTTCCACAAAGTTCTCACTGTAGTCACATTTATTCATGACAGTCTGGCAAACGGAGTGGGGGATCGACGTGATCTCCGTCGAAGTGAGCGACACATATATGAAGCCAAGCATGTCAGAACCGTCTGGAGGACTCCAGTTTACTTTCACCTGCTCTCTCGGAATGTGAGGAAAGCTACAGCAGCCCGCCACCTAACGCCCTTTTCAGGGCATTCAGCAACAACAGTTAATAGCGAACGATTAGTGGAGTGGTAGATCGCTCGCTTTTTATCCCAAAGGCACGGGGTAAGAATCCCCCTATCGGTAAGCTTCAGTCGAACCAGCTGTAAATGGATACCTGACTTACGACTAGGGAAGTAAAAGTCAGTGAGGAATGTTACTGGCCACCCGACCTCATATACATTTTGGTTTAGTACACTAAAGCCTCTAATAGTTTCATTCCCCGATAGTAGTCTAAGTTTATAACTTCCGGGTCGAGCACCAAGATCGCTACTAATTTGATTCGCTCCCGAATCATGTGTGTTTATCTGTGATCTTTTGGTCTACAACTGCAGTGTAACCAATTGCTCTTGGACAATATTGTGCAACAGCGTGCTTTGTGTGCGTTTTTCTATTTGAATTTGGGCCCGATACAGAGCTATGATGTGTTTCAATCGACATTTTACAGGATAAAGTCGAACACAGATAAAACAAGAGCGATTAAAAGCGAACGGCCAAGATGAAAACGAGGCAAGAAAAAGAATTAGGAAAGGCATAGTCATTAGAGTGAACCTGTGACGCCATGTTTGAGTAGACAATGAGATCATAGACAAATTCACAATGTGGAGGGACACGTTGCCTGGAGAACGATATGATCCGCCAGGTGCAAAATGCGAAAGACACACTGATATTGTAGAAAACATTGAAAAAAAAATTCAGAAATGCGCTAGCCGTCTCAATATACAGCAATGACAATCATACCACTGAAGTTAACTCGTTCAGACGGGAGATTCGATATCCTGGCACACAACCGAGTGGAGGGACAAAAACTGGTCCTACAATCTGCAGTATTGGTGCCCCAATGGAGTAGCGGGAACTGGTCCAACAATCTGCAGTATTGGTGCCCCAATGGAGTGGTGGGAACTGGTCCAACAATCTGCAGTATTGGTGCCCCAATGGAGTGGTGGGAACTGGTCCAACAATCTGCAGTATTGGTGCCCCAATGACCTTCCAGATTACGGGACTGATGATGACGAGGAGTCGAACTTTTATGGGGCAAATTTTACTTTATTTACAAAGTCATGATAGAAATACAGTAGGGATAAAGAGCAGCCACTAGAGGTTATAATAATGGTAGTCCCATAGCAGACACTGCTGTCAGGAATGAAAAAGTACATCCATCGTTGTACTAGGCATAATCTTTTTATGAGGTCGGATGGCCAGTTCCCTTCCTCGCTGCATTTCGTTTCCAAACACTATGCTTTTTAGTTAGTACCTAACTGACCTACGATCAGTACTCTGTCAGCTATGCCAGTAGTCCAAACCCAGAAGAGTCGTAATACAGTGGGTCCCATCTCATTGTAACATTCAAGGAGGACGCAGACAGACTGGCGAAAGAAGGTGAAAGGTTACCACAATCAGATTCAAATGTGACCTACAAAGAGCCCAAAAGGTTAGATACATGGACACATATATGGCCATCACTAATGCCAACACTAGACAAGCTCTATGGCAGTGACGACAGCATCAGGATTACTACAGCTTTTTTCGAACAAATTCAAATCAGCGTCTGACAGAGTACGAAGAAGAAGTTAGTTAGTTCGTTGACCAAGCGAGGATGGTGTGACGACATCATCAGATGACCGTGGAACACAACCTACAAAGATGGATGCTCACGCAGGAAGAGAGAAAACAATACTGCCCTCGCGAGAGATACGAGACAAAAGCCGTATGAAGACAAACTAGCCTTGCAAACAACGCTGTCATTAGTAAGCGAAACAGAGACTTTGATCTGAGGACGAACGAAGAAGAGGAATAAGAAGAAGGCAGTTTTATCTTGATGAAGTAACTTGCACTGTACTTGGATTTTAGTGCCGGGGTAAGTGCGCTGGTCATCAACCTCACTCTCTGATCCAAAGCTATCTTGGACCAGTGGCAAGGCATAAATCAAGACGACTGGAGGTAACAGGATGCAGACACTCTGGTCCCACCTCCCTTGACACCAGAAATCGTTTGGAACTTGCGGGATTCGATCGCTCACCGCTTCTGTTGATCTTTTTGAGAGGCAGATGCCCTACCGCTCGACAACATCACTCATCATGATGTGAGCGATATGTCATGAACATGTTGCTAACCGAGCAAGGCTCATTCTCTCCAAGGTGATCTGTTAGTCCATTATAATTGGTCCGTGTGTACTTTTCACGGCCACATCAAAACTGGCGCTGTCAGCAAACAGAGCGAAAGGCGCCTATCTCGTGAAGTTCAGTCGTGTGCACTAAGCTAGTTACTCATTGAATAGAGAGAATCGATAACAGGAAACAAGCCCGACACATTTACTGCGAGACGGCACAGGCTACCACTCTGCCATATAAAAATTATTTCTCTAGAATACGGGTTACTTAATCAAGAGACACGGTTTTGAAAATTATGTAAGATTTCGGCTCTTTTTTTCAATGGAGGATGAAATGAAAAATTTAACCTGCGCCGCAGCCGCACGGACAGGCCTATTTCATTCTTCAGCCCGTATAATCCCCAGGAGTACCTCAGCAATGGAAATAAATTCCGCAATAATAGACTGTTAATAGATAGTGAATAACATTAGAGCAAAGCATGTTTTGTTTCGTTTTAATGTAACCGGTTACACAAATTCCATAATTCAGCTACGTAATTGTTCTATTTCCCTTCTGCTTATTCCCTTATTGTCTGTCTTTTTTGTGATTTTGTTTTTTACCCAGTCCATTTTGGCGGAAAACGAAATTAAAGTGAACTGATTCCTGCACGATTTGTCTGCCACATATGAGTCTTGTATCACTAGGGACACAAAATGACCACTACACACGCAACAATCTTCTCTTGTTGCTGGAATTTCGTATGATTGCGATATCTCCCGAAAGAAATAATTCAAAACTGCAATTTTATATTGCGATATTGGCTTTATAGACTATATATATATATGCATATAATTTGTATCTTCAAAATAATAAACGGCTGACCCAGATTTTCAACTTCTGCCAAAATCGTTTGAAAAGGAAATAATTATTTCTATTTACCTGAATCCAAGTTGTATCCGTATTCTCAAAGGTATATCGTGGCTGAGTGATCGAAGCGCAGATTTTTTATCCATTGCATCGTCTAACACAGCGGTTCTCAATCGGGGGCCATGTTGCCACTTGGGGGTGGGGGGGGGGGGGTGGGGGCACATAATATTCCAAGGGGGCACAGGTGAAAATCGCGGAAGGGTGAGGAGGGAAGGATAGCGCGAGACTATGGGCCACAGAGGGACCGTGCGACAACATTGCTACCCCATGCCCTTCCCTTCCGTTCTCTTCCGTTTCTGCACTCTACCTATTTGGTAGAATGAGTTTTCAGTTGTGTGATGTATTTACTTATCCAATCTACGAATCGCCTTAACATAATGGACAGAGTTGATCTTCGGTCATCCATCACAACTTCTTCTTCTTTTTCTTTGATCAACCGATGCTATGTTTCAAGTCCAGTGAGGTTCACGAAGGAGACTGCGTTTCAGGTCTTCGCGGCTCCTGCACAGTTTTTCGAGTATGGTCGCTCTCCCAGGCCATACTGCATCTCCTTGGTCTGCATAATCGGGGCAATCCTGCAGGATATGAGCTTGTATCTGATTGGGTGCTCCGCAATCGTACGTGACGGTGTTCCTAAGGAAAAAAACGAGGCCTGAATGAGATCACAATCAGAAAAAGGTTGAGAAGCTCTGCTCTAAAACAAAATTTAAACTTACCAACTTTGGATTGTGTTTTGGTATTTCTTTCAGTTTCCTATTGAAATCGTTTGTTTTTGCAGCACAAATGACATTTTCAATATGGCTTGGCTTGGCTTCGTTCATTCTCAATCTCCCACTACCAAACACTGAAAGGTCTTAAGTAGCAGAATGTAGTCCAGAGAACGGAATGCGTTGTGTCGTAGTTTACAGCTTGGCTGCGATATTTGCACCTTTCGATCCAACACATCCGACTTCAGCAAGCATTTTTTTAGTACCGGGTTAGCATTCCCTCTTCGATCCCTTCTCATTAGCCAGTCTGCCCTGCTGCAGCCTGTTATCCAGGATCACCGCGTGAAGGTGTAGAAGGGTCTTGGCAGCTCTGGTTAGCTGGCCCTGACGCTAGCAGTCAGCTATGGGTCGCTGACCGCTGCAGCTCATACGCTGCTCAGCATCTTGATTCCATTGTCAATATAATTGTGTGCCCCAGTGTTTGTGTGGTAGAATTAATTACCTACCAAGGTAAAAGTCTGGGTAGCACCAAGGGAAACGCTGCTGTCCAAGGTGATGTAAGAGACTTTGCTGTATAGCCTTCCACGTTTTGTGAAGTAAGGGCGGTCAGTTTCCGTCTTCAATGTTTTGTCTTCCCGAGCAGTAAGCCATGTACCTATTTACAGCTGGGTGACACTTTTAATGAAAAAATATCGCACTAACAGGTGTTGCATGTAGGCTATTCATCGTAAGCATTAGAGCCTTGGCACTGGTTCTGAAGACTGTGTTTCACACCAACTCCGTCTGTCCTCTACTGCAGTTATAAGTTCGGCCTAGGATTATTCGGCCAAATCTCTGTAAACCAGAAAAAAAAAAAGGGCATTTCTGCTTCATTACTCATCAGGTGAAATATTTCACGTACCTCGGTAACATAATCTAAGCAGATGGCAAGGGAGACACTGAAATTCATTACAGATGTAATAAAGCAAGTTAAATCATTAGGCAGATGTCCCCGATATTACAATGTAAATACGGGACAATGGATACAGAAAGAACGCTATACACCACGATATCCCTACCTACATTGTGCTAGCAGTGCCAGAATTGGACAATGACAAACAAAGATAAAAGAAACATCTTGACGTCAGAGATGAAAGGAATGTGAAGAAAGCCTTCTTCAGTTGTTTCAATGCTCCGTACAGTGTGTTGGCAATTGTCCGCAGTGCTTATAAGAAAGAATCTTTTCCTCATATCCGCAAGCGCCTTGCACTCAATGAGTAGGTGTCAAACTTTTTCATTAGGGTCAGAGCAATGTCTTCACAGGGGCAGGTGCTGGAGATTGATGCGGTTCAAGTTTCCATTGACTCTGGTATGTCCTGTTCGGAACTGAGACTTTGATCTCTTCTATGTAGTTTATTTATGTCATCAATACTTTTCGGCTGTGAAATTTCGCTAAATACACTGCGATCCGCTGTTCCGGCCCTGTTCGTCCAGAGTTCTCCATGTTTTTATAATATAATAATAATGATAACAATAGTAATAACAATAGTAATAACAATAGTAATAATAATAATAGTGGTGATGATAATAATAATGGTAACGATGATGATAATAATAATAATAATGGCTTGGCTTGGCTTGGCTTCGTTCTTTCTCAATCTCCTGCTACCAAACCCTGACACGGGCCTGAGTAGCAGAATGTAGTCCAGAGAACGGAATGCGTTGTGCCGTAGTTCACAGCTTGACTCTGATATTTGCACCTTTCGGTCCAACACATCCGACTTCAGCAATCATTTTTTAGTACCGGGTTATCATTCCCTCTTCGATCTCTTCTCCTTAGCCAGTCTGCCCTGCTGCAGCCTGTTATACAGGATCACCGCGTGGAGATGTAGAAGGGTCTTGGCAGCTCTGTTTCGCTGGCTCTGACGCTAGCAGTCAGCTATGGGTCGCTGACCACTGCAGCTCATGCGCTGACATAATAATAATGATGATGATAATAGTAATGATGATGATGATACTAATAGTAATGTTGAGGATAATAATAGTAATAATGAGGATAATAATAGTAATGTTGAGGATAATAATAGTAATAATGATGATAATAATAGTAATGTTGAGTATAATAATAGTAATGTTGATTATAATAATAGTAATGATGATGATGATACTAATAGTAATGTTGAGGATAATAATAGTAATAATGAGGATAATAATAGTAATGTTGAGGATAATAATAGTAATGATGATGATAATAATAGTAATGTTGAGTATAATAATAGTAATGTTGAGGATAATAATAGTAATGTTGAGGATAATAATAGTAATGATGATGATAATAATAGTAATGATGATGATAATAATAGTAATGATGATGATAATAATAGTAATGATGATGATAATAATAGTAATGTTGAGTATAATAATAGTAATGTTGAGGATAATAATAGTAATGTTGAGGATAATAATAGTAATGTTGAGGATAATAATAGTAATGATGATGATAATAATAGTAATGATGATGATAATAATAGTAATGTTGAGTATAATAATAGTAATGTTGAGGATAATAATAGTAATGTTGAGGATAATAATAGTAATGATGATGATAATAATAGTAATGATGCTGATAATACTAGTAATGATGATAGTATTAAACCCGTGACTCCAATTAAAGGAGTGTAGGCCCAAGCCTACACTAGGATATACCAAGCCCAGCTTACATGGTTTCCTAAATCCATTTGTTTGCTGTGTGCTTGTTTTGCAAATAGTGTTTTACATAAATAAGGTCGCCCGCCATATTACAACTGTCCCTGGTTGCCTGTCATGACCTTCAAGGAAAGAAACAATGACCTATTTCGAGAACTCCGACCTTGTTATGTGATGAATAAATGCTCAACAAACAAATGCTTGTGGAAGTAATTGATTAACAGCGCCACCTGGATTTATATTTTTGATGATGATGATAATGATGATAATGATGATAATGATGATAATGATGATTCTGATGATTCTGATGATAATGATGATTCTGATGATAATGATGATAATGATGATTCTGATGATAATGATGATAATGATGATAATGATGATAATGATGATAATGATGATAATGATGATAATGATGATTCTGATGATATTGAGCTTGAATCCTTGACATGTTGCTGATGTCTTCTTTTTTTGTCCTTCTGCCGATGCCACGAGGTGTCGTAGACAGGCGGGAAAGGTAGATTTCTTTTTATCTCCAGGTTGGAGACTTGTACTGTCACAAGGTATAACTTCCTGAGAGTGTCAGAGACAACTTCGATCCACGGACGTCGAGGTCAGCCTCTTTCTCGTGAACCAGAGGCCTGCATTGGATATGCCCACTGGATATGCTATCGCTGCATGCTGGTCATAATGTCCCACTTTATTTGTTGGGAGTCAACGTAGGCACTAACTGGACTTATCCCCACTGTCTACCTAAAAGTTTCTGTTGCAGATTCTGTCAAGGATTGTCCTCCCGGCTGCACTTCTCGCATATCGCATCTCCCAGGTCTGGATCTTACACTTTTTGTGTTTTAAGCAAGGGTCAGAATTGACAAACAGTGTATTTAGCAGTCTCCTTGACCATCACTCGTGATAGCATCTTTCACAGCAGCCACAAACTACCTCCAATTTGGTTGGTCTATGACCATCCTTGTCTCAACTGTGATAACAATACATGTTTCACAAAGAGTTTTTCCCGCTTATTTTCTTTTTGTAAATCATTCACTAACTGTACATGCATTATATTCGTTTGATTACGTTGTTTGTTTGTTCACGTTCGTTCTCAATCGCCCGCTACAAAGCCCTGAACTTTCTCAATCTCCCCCTACCAAGCCCTGAACGTTCTCAATCTCCCGCTACCAAGCACTGAACGTTCTCAATCTCCAGCTACCAAGCCCTGAACGTTCTCAATCTCCCGCTTCCAAGTCCTGAACGTTCTCAATCTCCAGCTACCAAGCCCTGAACGTTCTCAATCTCCCGCTACCAAGCCCTGAACGTTCTCAATCTCCCGCTACCAAGCCCTGAACGTTCTCAATCTCCCGCTACCAAGCCCTGAACGTTCTCAATCTCCAGCTACCAAGCCCTGAACGTTCTCAATCTCCCGCTACCAAGTCCTGAACGTTCTCAATCTCCCGCTACCAAGCCCTGAACGTTCTCAATCTCCCGCTACCAAGTCCTGAACGTTCTCAATCTCCCGCTACCAAGTCCTGAACGTTCTCAATCTCCCGCTACCAAGCCCTGAACGTTCTCAATCTCCCGCTACCAAGCCCTGAACGTTCTCAATCTCCCGCTACCAAGTCCTGAACGTTCTCAATCTCCCGCTACCAAGCCCTGAACGTTCTCAATCTCCCGCTACCAAGCCCTGAACGTTCTCAATCTCCCGCTACCAAGCCCTGAACGTTCTCAATCTCCCGCTACCAAGCCCTGAACGTTTTCAATCTCCCGCTACCAAGCCGTGAACGTTCTCAATCTCCAGCTACCAAGCCCTGAACGTTCTCAATCTCCCGCTACCAAGCCCTGAACGTTCTCAATCTCCCGCTACCAAGCCCTGAACGTTCTCAATCTCCCGCTATCAAGCCCTGAACGTTCTCAATCTCCCGCTATCAAGCCCTGAACGTTCTCAATCTCCCGCTACCAAGTCCTGAACGTTCTCAATCTACCGCTACCAAGTCCTGAACGTTCTCAATCTCCCGCTACCAAGCCCTGAACGTTCTCAATCTCCCGCTACCAAGCCCTGGACGTTCTCAATCTCCCGCTACCAAGCCCTGAACGTTCTCAATCTCCCGCTACCAAGCCCTGAACGTTCTCAATCTCCAGCTACCAAGCCCTGAACGTTCTCAATCTCCCGCTACCAAGTCCTGAACGTTCTCAATCTCCCGCTACCAAGCCCTGAACGTTCTCAATCTCCCGCTACCAAGTCCTGAACGTTCTCAATCTCCCGCTACCAAGTCCTGAACGTTCTCAATCTCCCGCTACCAAGCCGTGAACGTTCTCAATCTCCAGCTACCAAGCCCTGAACGTTCTCAATCTCCCGCTACCAAGCCCTGAACGTTCTCAATCTCCCGCTACCAAGCCCTGAACGTTCTCAATCTCCCGCTATCAAGCCCTGAACGTTCTCAATCTCCCGCTATCAAGCGCTGAACGTTCTCAATCTCCCGCTACCAAGCCCTGAACGTTCTCAATCTTCCGCTACCAAGCCCTGAACGTTCTCAATCTCCCGCTACCAAGCCCTGAACGTTCTCAATCTCCCGCTACCACGCCCTGAACGTTCTCAATCTCCCGCTACCAAGCACTGAACGTTCTCAATCTCCCGCTACCAAGCCCTGAACGTTCTCAATCTCCCGCTACCAAGCCCTGAACGTTCTCAATCTCCCGCTACCAAGCCCTGAACTTTGCAAGTAGTAGGATGTAGTCCGGAGAACAGTAATGCGTTGTGTCGCTAGGTTACAGCTGTGCCTTTTGTATATCTCCAGACTTGTAAAATGAAAACATTATCATCAAATAGGAACTCAGTAGTCTCGTGTTCCGGGGGTCACTTGTTTGAATCATGGTGGAGAATGGGATTGTTCTGTTCCCGTCGATCTTCTGGTAACAATTTTTCTCATTTCTGGTTAGTGATATCGGTCTCTCGTGTTCAGTATTACACATATTAAACATTCCTTGGCAGTTGGAAATCGAAAAGATTATAGACCTAATGGCCGCTGGCCGAACAAAATTCAAATTAAACATCTACCTAAGTTATTTGTACCTTTCCCCAGATGGTTTATTAAGAGCAGCTTTAGATGGCGCCGAAATGGCTGTGGGTCAACTTAGCTCTAGTGTTTGAGTATTTTAAGATGGACTCGCAAATCGGTAAAAACCACCCTCAAGCAACTGGTTGCATACATACTCTGTAGAGTCTTCTAAACTAGTACAAATACGTTAAGTTCAGTTAATAGCTGTCTTACCCTTGCCGACCTGTGCTTCTTCGAGGGTAGGTGCCCTTTCGCACGTCTCAGCTCTTGTGTGTGCAAGTTGGTGGGGGCCGTTAGGTGAATATCTCTGTTTAGCGGGCTGGGCTCGAGCAGTACTGTTTTTGTTGTTGTTGTTGTTGGTCTTAACACAGCTCAATTTCCAGTCGATTCTGTCTCGGGTCGGACACGTGTTGTCAGTTGTTCGTTTCAGGGTTGGTAATGCGATCCACCTCTAGAGAATTCTGCCATGGAGAGGAGTGACTTCCAGGACGTCACTTTTCGCATCGTTGGTACCACAGAGTGGTTGCTGTTGACTACATGGCCACAGCCCAGCGGTGTGTAGAGTTGTTAGAGTGCTGTAGGACATCATTAACGTGTAATATTACCCTAACCTCACTGATGTGTAGGTCTACGAGACGACGTTCAAGTGAGGCATGTGTTATCCTTAGCTGGTTCTCCACGGCTTTTGTCAGAGCCTAGGTCTTACTAACAGGTTAACATACAATGAACTGTTTTGTTCAATCATTAGAGCAATGTATGCAGCTGTAATCGACCCAAAGCTGACTGCTAGCTTCAGGGTCAGCGAACCGGAGATGCCAAGACCCTTCTACACCTCCACGCGGTGATCCTGGATAACAGACTGCAACAGGGCAGACTGGCTAAGGAGAAGGGATCGAAGAGGGAAGGCTAACCCATACCCAAAAATACCAGCTGAAGTCAGATGTGTCGGACAGAAATGTGCAAATATCACACTCAAGCTGTAAACTATGACACGTCGCATTCTGCTCTCCGGACAACATCCTGCTGCTTGCAAGGCAGTTTACATGGCTTGGTAGTGGGAGTTTCAGAACGAACGAAGAGCTATGAAGAAGAAGAAGAAGAAGAAGAAGACGAAGAACAAGAAGTTCAATAATTTTTAGGTGATTTCAATTTTTGTTCAAAAAGATTTTGTGCATCCTTTCAGGTGTTTCAGCTGGAGTCCACGTTCGATCTGAAACGGTACTTATCAAGCTCCGAGAGAGCTGGCTTGGCAGCTACACTGAACTTAACGGAAACACAGGTGGGTGTTCATTCGACCTTACTTACCTGTTAGAGGTAGTAAATATTATAAACGTGTTGTATGTCTTCATGTTGCCTTTTCAATTCAGTAATCAGATCTTAAGTCGGCGAGAGCGGAGCTTGCCACAGGCCGCGCCTTCTAGCATGTCAGCTAGACCGTCTTTTGATGGATCGACGCAGAACATTGCAATGCGTTGGGCGTATTAAATTCAGCATTGCACTATGCTGAGTGTATCAAATTCAGCATTGCACTGTGCTGTGTGTATTAAATTCAGCATTGTACTGTGTTGGGTGTGTTAAAATCAGCATTGTACTGTGCTGATTGCAGCAAACCAGATGATTCGGCCAAGTGACGCGACAAACACCAGATAGTATCCACCAGAAAGCAATGCTATACAGATACAATGGATAGCTAAGGGCGGCCAAGCAAAAGATGGACGGCAGAAGTAACATACGCCGTACAGCTCCCTGTGTACGAAGCACATGCTAGGGCTCGGTCATGGGCATCTCCAGTCTAGAGAAGGTCATGGCTCCGTCAAGAAACCTCTTCATAACCTGACCTTACAAGGCACAAGTAGGGAAACAAGGCAGGAGAGGTGTCTCTGTGAGCGTCTGATCAGTGTAGTGGAGGAGCACTCGTTTTCGCGGCAGAGGTACGAGGCTCATCTCGCACAACAGTCACGCTCCAGTCGACCCAGCTGTAAATGAGTACCAGACTTATGGTTAGGGAATGAAAAAGTAGCACGGACGAGACTAACAACCCCACCTCTACAAGCTATCTCAGTAAACTGAACCCATTAACACTTTATTCCTTCATTTCCGGCCAGCGGTTTAATCTGCTGCAGGACACACTTTGCTAGGCGAAGTACAATCAATAACAAAAATGCATGCTTAGTCCGACGCAATGTTCCATAAGGTGCACAACACAGTACAGCGCAATCCGTAAGGAAAACAAAACAAACGAAATTGTTTTCTTTTAAAATTCACCTACAACTGATCTCTACAGTCCTCTGACTGTAGCCTTGATCTTGTCAAGTGATAAGCTTTTCCACGTCTATCTCTGGGTATTCTTACATGTATAGCGAGCGCTCTCTTCCTCCAGCAATATGCTATGCTTCCAGTTCGGATATTAAAACAATGATTTATCTTTTTATGAGCCAAAATAGGTTTACTGTTTAACGTCGTTCATTAATTCTCTTCTAAAGGCCTCACCAAAAACTAGGAAATGGTTCATAGAACCAATGTCATTACACCCAGGCGTCCCCTATATGCCCAGTCCGCTTTCATTACTGGAGCAGTCAGCAACAGAACAAAAAATCCACGTTCTGCAGGAGCTCAAGAAACTGAATCCTAGTAACTCTTGGACACACGTGAACACAGATAGATCGGCCTCAGTGAACGATGAAAGGGGAGGCAGTGCAATTTACATCACACACTGCAACGGCGACATTGAAAATCACTCCATACCAGCAGGAGAGACCTGTACCAGTTTCAGAGCTGAAGCAATAGCTGTTCATGCACCAACGACGATTCTTATTAAGTCAAAACACAACTATAAAGAAAACGGCCATTCTAACATCCATCAACGTATTACTCCAAGCCATCTCACGCAACGCACGAACAAGATAGAATCTCACAGGAAATAAAATACAACATCGTTGTCCTGTAAAAAAAAAAATCAAACAACAGATCTAGTCCTACAGTGGATTCCGGCCTGTTATAGGTTTATTGGAAACGAGAAAGCAGATGAGCTCGCAAAAGCCGGAAGTGACGGCGTGAAGAATCGCCATCCACGGAGCTTAAGGGAGAAAATATATTAATCAAACGGTAAATGAGGACGGAATGGAGAGAATAACACAAAGAATGCAAGCCAGAGAATGGCAACATAGATAAACTTGGCAGAGAACGATCTTCAGAACAGGACATTGTAGACTCGAGGCCCACCTCCACAGAACATGACATAGTAGACTCGAGGCCCACCTCCACAGAACAGGACATTGTAGACTCGAGGCCCACCTCCACAGAACAGGACATATCAGACTCGAGGCCCACCTCCACAGAATGGGTTTCAGAGATACCACCACGTGCGATTGTGAAGCAGCAAACACCAAAATATATTCTGCAGGACTGCCCTACCAATGCATACCAAAGAGAGATAGTCTGACCCGCGGGAGCGACCATGCTCGAAATGCTGTGGCGGACTGGCGAAGACCTGAAACGAACAGTCTCCTTGGGACTCAGTGGTCTCGAGATAAGATATCCGCCTCGGGTGCCGAAGGTCACGGGTTCGAATCACGATGGAGACCGGGATTTTTTCACATGGTGTTTCTGTTAAAAATTTCCCCGATCTCTGGGTAGTGATATCGGACTCCCGTGTCAGTGAAGAGCACGTTAAAAATCCATTGGCACTTAGAAATCGCTGCAGGACTAAAATGAAAAATTCAAGCTAAAAATATATCCAAAATTATTTGCACCTTCCCCGAGGTGGCGTGTTAAGAGCAGCATAGATGGCGTCTAACAGGCTGCGAGTCTACTTAGCTCTAGTGTTTGAGTCTATTAAGGTGGTCTCGCACATCGGTTAGCCAGCCTCCAAATAACTCGCCGTATACAGACTCTGCAAGAGTCCACTTAACTTAATACCACTTATCTTAATACAACTTAACTTAATACCACTTAACTTAATACCACTTAATTTTACGCCTATATATATATATTGGTTTAGAAAAGTAGTATTAGTAGTAGTAGTTGTAATAGTAATAGTAGTAGTAGTAGTACTATTACACGTAGTAGTAGTTGTAGAAGTAGTACTAGTATTATAAATAGTAGCAGTGGTAGTAGTAGCAGCAGTAGTAGTAACAGTAGTGGTAGAAGTTGTTGTTATCGTAGTAGTATAAGAAGGAGAAGTAAAAAAAGAAAACGTAGAAGAAGCTTATGAATAATAAAATTAGACCATATAGCTGAAGTAGTACTACAAGAATAGAAGAAGAAATAGAAGAACAACAACAACAGCAACAAAAAGAAGCGAAAAAAAGAAGTAAGAGAAAAATAGAAAGAAGAAGAAGAAGAAGAAGAAGAATAAGAAGAAGAATAAATAGTTGTAGCAACAGAAGGAGAATAATAATAATAGTAATATAAAGAAGAACAAGAAATAGTTGAAGAAGAAGAAGAAAAAGAATAATAAGAAGTCGATGTCCTATCTATCATCACTTTCTCTGCCCCTAATCGACAAATACATTGTCCTAAGTTCCCGTTTTTTAATCTTCTTTCAGGTGAAGATTTGGTTTCAGAACAGAAGAAACAAATGGAAACGACAGCTCGCTGCAGAAATGGAAGCTGCCAACTCATCTCAGAGGGCGTCCCACCGAATGGTTCGAGTCCCAGTTCTTTACCACGAGAACAACTATCAGACTTCGCACACACATCCAGAATCCCTACTCCCTTGCAGCTCTCCTCCTCATAACATTCCGCTGTCATCCTCCCTCCCTTCAACTCTTACCACCTCCATGTCCCCACTTTGCTACTCCCATCCGTACCCTCATATTTCAACTTTCAGGTCGCTCCATGGAGCTGTTTGAAGCCAAGGCTTTGAGTTTTGTATAAGAGTCATCACCAGTCAGCAACACTCCCCATTTAAGAGACGCAAGTTAACATATGGTCATTTATGAGTTGCTATTTTGAACAATCATACAAGATAAGCAAGAATTGCGAACGTTACTTTGCTGAGAATCACGATTGCAGCAAGTTGGTCTCGGTATGCCTATGTTTTTTTTTTAAAAATCGTTAGTAAAATGAAACCGTGCATGCATATTACACGATGACTGCATGACATCCATGTTAACTTGTATATATTTCCTGTAACTTGTACGAGGGATGGACGAAAAGTTATTCACTTTTGTTTAGTTTAGTTTAGTCGAAGCATCAACGTCATTGCACACGATTTAACCCCAAAGTCCTCAATTCTTCTCCATGTTTTTGGGGGAGAATCTCAGCACAATGCGCGAACTCCGTGGCACCGAAGAGGATCCTGTAAATAGTTGGAAGGCGTCAAGGCACTTGCTGGAAATTGATGTAAACTTTAATCCTTCTCTATGTATTCGCCCCGCAAAGTGATACACTTCTCACAAATCTACTTCACCATCCTGATGCCCTGATTGTAGAACGCCTTCGTCTTTGCTCAGAATTACGTCTCTCGTTCAATAATCAAGTGACGGACATAAAAAAAACGACGAAGCTGATGTTTCATGTTTGGGAACAGGAAGAAGTTACTAGATGCCAAATTCGGAGTTTATAGTGACTGGCGCATGATTTCATACCTGCACGTTTTTCTGACGTCCAGGACTTGATTAATGCACTGAAGACGTGGATTTGGGTCCAGAGGGAGGTTCTACAATCAGGGCGTCTGGAAGGTGACGAATAGATGGGAGAAGTGAATCGCCTTGCAGAGTGAATACACAGAGAAGGACTAAAGCTCACACCAATTTCTAGGTAAGTGCCTTAACTCATTCATCCTGAAGCACAAAACCTTTCGACCATCCCTCGAACGTATGACAAAAAAAACACATACGTTTCCTTTGGTGAATAGTTGTACACTGTATTGAAAGTTAAAATAATAATAATTTTGCCAAAATGTGCATGAACATTCAAAAAACGTCCATGCAAATTGTGAAAATATTTTTTAAATTTTGTTATTTCTGGATATCGGAACAGACATTCATTAACAATTATGGTCTTTCGAGGCAATTTACAAGAACCGAATTTAGGTTGTAGTGAAACAGTCGATAAAAACATAAAATACGGTCTGCTGAAATACTTGATAACAGATAAAATTATGATCTGCTGAAACACTCGATAAGAACTAAAATTAGGGTCTACTGAAACATTGGATAACAACTAAAATTAGAGTCTACTCAAACACTCTATAAAAACTAAAATTATGATCTGCAGAAACACTCGATAAGAACTGAAATTAGGGTCTACTGAAACATTTGATAACTAAAATTAGAGTCTACTCAAACACTCTTTAAAAACTAAAATTAGAGTCTACTCAAACACTCGATATGAACTAAAATTAGAGTCTATTCAAACACTGGACATGACATGGTCGAGGCAAGCAAAATAGCAATCATCATCAGGTGCCTTGCCGGTTGGCGTTGGCGATCATGGACCTCCATCCGCTTCTATCACGTGTGCCATTTACCAACTCTTTTGTTGATTGTCACCCGTGCCATTATGTCAGGCTGTATAACATCTTCTCTCTCTGTCTTCCTCTGTCGCTCTTTCCTGCTATCTTTCCCGTTGTCACAACGTGTTCCAAACCGCCTCTTCTCATACCTTGCCCAAAAAAGATGACTGTCTTGTTCTGGTCTTTGCAATGAGTTGTATTTATGTTTGTGCCTCCTCGAGTACTGTATCATTAGCCTTCCTTGTCTCTGTGTTTGTGCCTCCTCGAGTACTGTATCATTAGCCTTCCTTGTCTCTGTGTTTGTGCCTCCTCGAGTACTGTATCATTAGCCTTCCTTGTCTCTGTGTTTGTGCCTCCTCGAGTCCTGTATCATTGGCCTTCCTTGTCTCTGTGTTTGTGCCTCCTCGAGTTCTGTATCATTAGCCTTCCTTGTCTCTGTGTTTGTGCCTCCTCGAGTCCTGTATCATTAGCCTGCCTTGTCTCTGTGTTTGTGCCTCCTCGAGTCCTGTATCATTAGCCTTCCTTGTCTCTGTGTTTGTGCCTCCTCGAGTCCTGTATCATTAGCCTTCCTTGTCTCTGTGTTTGTGCCTCCTCGAGTCCTGTATCATTAGCCTTCCTTGTCTCTGTGTTTGTGCCTCCTCGAGTCCTGTATCATTAGCCTTCCTTGTCTCTGTGTTTGTGCCTCCTCGAGTCCTGTATCAGTAGCCTTTCTTGCAGTCCATGGGATCCGCAGCATTCTTCTGTAAAACCACATCCCTGTTGCTTCCAAAGATATATGAGCTTGCTTGTCGATTGTCCATGTTTCACAGCCATTTGTCAGTACTGGTTCTATGTACCATCCAAGGACTCTCTTCCTCAGTTCCAGCGACAAGGTTTGGTTGCACATGATTCCCTTCCTGGTCTGGAAGACCGACATTGCCTGTGGCTATTCTGCATTTTATTTCATAATTGCATCTTCCATCTGATGTTATGTATGCGCCCATGTATTTAAACGTATTAACATGTCTCAATTTGGTCCCCTTCGATTCTCATTAAACTGTGACTAAGAAACGGAGCTCTCCAAAATGTTGCGTCAAAAAAGCAATCACGTACTAATAAAAACCAAGGTAGAGCAAATATGACATGTCCATAAGCAGTCAAAATGTCGCAAACAAAAATATAAATGAAGAAAACAGAAGCAAATGTTTGAATTCTGCGTACAACAAACTTGTTAATTTAATTTCTTTTCTTTAAAATATGTTTCACTGTTGCTGAAACAAAATTTTAAAAAAAAGCAACCAATTTCTTTGTTTAGCTTGCTTAATTAATTTGATCGATTCATGGCAGCTTCTTTTTATGAAAATTAACCAGCTTAAGGGACAATTTATTCTGTATCATATCGAGTATGTACATATGTTCTTTTTCAACCCCGTTAAAGAGTACAGGTCACTACTACAGTTTACATCCATACATAAAAGTCTTTAGTGAAGCATTCATTTGGCATAGTACGAGTACTTCCGTTTTGCACGTTGAAATTGTCAATCCCACTAAGTAGCGTTTTGCCCATGGTTGAGTCTAGTGGTTGTATTCTTACTGCCCAGGTACGAACTCCCAGAGTAATATGGAATGCCTAGTGTCAAAATAACATACATACTTGTATGATAGCTAATATATTGCGTTTGATGGAGGGCGTTGGTGGTCGTAAGTCTATGTACAGGATCAGGGAATCTAGGCATGTGTGTCTGTGAGTTCACATTGGTCGCATTCGTGTAAGTGGAGAACTTCTTCTCCTCTCTGTCCTTTCTTTTCCTTCTTTATTTTCTTTGTCTTTCTTTTCTTTTCTTTTATCTTATCTGATCTTATTTATCATTTTTTATTTTACTTTCTTCTCTTCTCCTCTTTTTCTCTTCTCTGCTTATCTTCACTTTTTTTCGTCTCTTCTTCTCTTCTTTTTCTTTCTTCTATTCTCTTTTCATCTTTTATTTTATTTCTGTTCTCTTCTTTTCTTCTATCCGCTTCTTCTTCTTTTCCCTTCTTCTTCCTCCTCATCTCTTGACTTCTTCTCTTCTTCTCATTTCCTTTTCTTCTTATCTTCTCATCTCTTCTTCCTATCTTCACTTCTTTACTTCACAATACTTTCCTTCTCTTCACTTCTTTCTCATTCAGATAGCATGTGTGACCACTGTCACATATCAATGTCAAATGTATCGGTTTGTGCTGTTTAACAAGGAACCAAAGATGTACATATTGACCAGTCAATTTTTAATTGTGCTTTAGTAATCTTTGTACTTCATACTATGTTTTTTTTAAAAATGTCTGATATCATCTTCATAAATACATAGGAGCCGAGATACTGGAATGGTCAGTGCACTCGCTTCCAAGATCAGAGTTCGGTCCCCATTTGGTACTGGATTCTTCCGATCACAAAACGGCTCCTGAGGTCGACCCAAGCCTAAAAAATGGGTACCAGGATAAGCTGGGAAAGTAAAGGTGGCCGGTATGATGTTGACGTCATCACTAGTGTCCCGTTAGTCACGACAAATATGGGCCAAACACCATATTCCAAATATGCCACATTGGCGTGTTAACGGGATCTTTCCTTTTTTTTTAATGAAGGCACAGTTTTATATTCCTAATTTATAGAAAGTTCGTGCTACGTATGTGTAATACATAAGCAGTCACATTGTTTGGTTCGGTAACACGATTAGGGGCATAGATACCGCATAGACGATCTTTATCAACACACGCTGCCTTTGCATACTTTGTGTCAGATGATTAGAGCAATTGGAGATTAGGAAGAGAAGGTAATGATGAATAGGACACACCCTTAGCCAGATATATAATAATGTAACCAGATACGATCGAGTTTGGAGCACACAGCAGATGCTGAAGGCAAGTAGAAAATGAGGAGCAGAAAAACAAAAAAGTACAAATGAAGTCTTATGGGCTGAGCACCATGAACGAAGCATCATGAGCAAAGCACCAAGAACAAAGCACAATGAATAAAGTACCATGAAGAAAGCACCATGAACGAAGCATCATGAACAAAGCACCCTGAACGAAGCACCATGAACAAAGCACCATGAACAAAGCACCATGAATAAAGTACCATGAATAAAGTACCATGAACAAAGCACCATGAATAAAGTACCATGAACAAAGAACCATGAATAAAGCACCCTGAACAAAGCACCATGAACAAAGCACCATGAACGAAGCACCATGAACAAAGCACCATGAATAAAGTACCATGAATAAAGTACCATGAATTAAGCACCATGAACAAAGTACCATGAACAAAGCACCATGGGCAGAGGATTCTGAACGGAGCACAGGTCAATTGTCCAAAATTGCTGCTGCGTTTTGTTTGAATCAAACCACATGGCAAAAGTATGTAAAAGAGAATGACGGAAGACAGAAAGGCAGACATGAGTGAACATAGAAACACAGCAATAGCAGATGAAGGGCAGACGTAACAGTACAAAAAGAGACACCCCAGTGGGAAACAAAGAAAGGCAAAGAAACACATACAGAAAGAAAGACAAGCACAAAGAGACACCCGATTCGTATCCTGAGATAAAACAATAGAATCCACGTAACCACATAAGGTTACTAAGAAAGGTGTGCATGGAACTAGCAAGCTCGTAATAATCGTATCGAACAAATTGCTACATGAACTGCAACAGTAAGAAGGGAACCAAGTCCTTGTAAAGAGGCTGCGTGTAAAAGGAATACCAACACTGGTCAACTGGTCACCTTATGCTCCGGATGGACCGTGACAAATACAGAAAGACGGAACAGATATATGGACGACGAACAATTGTCGGAATCTGAGAATGCACAAATATTAAAGTTGTATTTTTGTACTAGGCGTGTTCAAATGAAACCGGATCTAACTGCACCAAGTGAACATACGATGCGCATGATTACGTCACTTCTGATGTAAACAGCACATACCAACCGTCAAATTTGCAAAATGTAATTATCCTCCTACTCATAGTTTCCTCAGCAGACCGCTGAAAACATGGCGGGTGTGACAAGGATTGGGTCCAGAGTTGATCAGCGATCGGTGATTCGGTTTCTAACAGATGAAGGAAGTCAACCAGTTGACATTCATTGCAGAATGCAGGCAGTGTATGGTGACAAAAGTGTGGCGAACGTAAGCTCCGGCAACGGTCCACCCGAATTGCTGCATCAATTTTGGCGATGGCATCTTCTGACATCTAACCTGATCTCGGAAGATCTTTCGTTAACTCACGTCCTTCTTTAAACATCATTGTCCAGTTCTTCATTGTTGTCTTCGATACACTTTTGTCACCATACACTGCCTGCATTCTGCGATGAATGTCAACTGGTTGACTTCCTTCATCTGTTAGAAACCGAATCACCGATCGCTGATCAACTCCAGACGGAATCGGTATCACACCCGCCATGTTTTCAACAGTCTGCTGAGAAAACTATAAGTCTGAGGGTTATGAAATTTTGCAAACTTAACGGCTTGTATGTGCTGCTTACATCAGAAGTGACGTCATCATGTGCATCATACGTATGTTCACATTGTGCAGTTAGGTCCGGTTTCATTTGAACACGCCTCGTATATTTGTGAGTGAAGGGTTGGAGGATTTAGTTCGTTCAACAGACGAAATATAGTGAGCCAAAAGGCTCCAACATTGTGGCATCACTGTCAGTTTCAGTACTTACAGCTCAATAGGTTTTGCAAAACTTGCCGTCTCCACGAGAGGAGCAGATTGACAGCATGGTCAGCTCTAAAATATTTGATGAATAAGTTGTATTCTTTTCTCTTCTTTTCTTAAGATATTCTCTTCTTTTCGTCTCTTTTCTTCTTCTATTCGTTTTCCTTTTTTTCTCATCTCTTCGTTTCTGTCCTTCTTCTTTTCTCTTCTCATCTTTTCTTTTCTTTTCTTCTCTTTCTCTCTTCTCATCTTTTCTTTTTCTTTTTTTTCGCTTCTCTTTTCTGTTCATCTTTTCTTCTCGTCTCTTCTAAGGTATTTCACAGCCAAGTAAATGAAGTTACTTTATATCCTACAGTAAGAGAATACATAAATTCGTAAGGTATTTTACAGTCAAATAAATGAAGTCATGTCACATCATACAGTGAGATGGGATCAAGATGCTGAGCAGCGCATGAGCTGCAATGGTCAGCGACCCATAGCTGACTGTTAGCGTCAGGGCCAGCGAACCATAGCTGCCAAGACCCTTCTATACCTCCACGCGGTGATCCTGAATAACAGGCTGAAGTAAGACAGACTATCTAAAGAGAAGGGATCGAAGAGGTAATGCTAACCCGGTACTCAAAAAATGCTTGCTGGTCGGATGTGTTGGACCGAAAGGTGCAAATATCGCAGCCAAGCTGTAAACTACAATACACCGCATTCCGTTCTCTGGACTACATTCTGCAACTTACCCTTTCAGGGTTTGGTAGCGGGAGATTGAGAACGAACGAAGAAGAAGAAGAAGAAGAAGAAGAAGATAGGAGACAGATTTTGTACGTATGTGTTCAAATTGATAATGCTGGCCTATCTTTTTACTTTCGTCTAGTGTCTTTTCGGTTATTATTGGAGTGGACCACGCGACGACTTTCATCTAGTGTCTTTTCGGTTATTATTGGAGTGGACCACGCGACGACTTTCATCTAGTGTCTTTTCGGTTATTATTGGAGTGGACCACGCGACGACTTTCATCTAGTGTCTTTTCGGTTATTATTGGAGTGGACCACGCGACGACTTTCATCTAGTGTCTTTTCGGTCATTATTGGAGTGGACCACGCGACGACTTTCATCTAGTGTCTTTTCGGTCATTATTGGAGTGGACCACGCGACGACTTTCGTCTAGTGTCTTTTCGGTTATTATTGAAGTGGACCACGCGACGACTTTCGTCTAGTGTCTTTTCGGTTAATATTGGAGTGGACCACGCGACGACTTTCATCTAGTGTCTTTTCGGTTAATATTGGAGTGGACCACGCGACGACTTTCGTCTAGTGTCTTTTCGGTTAATATTGGAGTGGACCACGCGACGACTTTCGTTGAGTAAATCCATAGCAAACAATTCTCGACTTCACGTCGAACTGTTAATTCGATTTACTGCATGGAGTTTTAGAAATTCGAATTCAAGAGTTAAATACTGTTAGGCAGATTTTTATGAAGAAAATATTTCTCACGGGAGACCGGAAATACCGTTGCGAGCTTACAGTGCCTTGCGAGTAATCGTTTGACGATCGTGGGGGTTACAAGGTACGAGGAAGTTCACATGACTGATCGATAGATGCCATAACAGAAATATTACAACAAGACAGGCTTACAGCTGCAATGTGTCACTCAATTTACACAAGAAAGACGTTCTTACCTCTCTACATTGCTTAAAGTAAGCAATGAACCAATAACCACTATTATTATAACCTTTGATAGTACGCAATGGGCAAATAGAGGACGTTGGACATTCATTGCACCCAACCGTTAATGTGGACACGGTATCTGAACTAAACTGAGTTGAACTGAATGAAGCAATGAACAAAACGAATGAACACTTTACATCGATAGACGTGACAAGCTCAAACTTGGAAGAATTTGCCAAAAATGAAGAAATATCCCCACAAACAGACCTGAGCATTACATATAATGAGGCCAAGACCACAATTAAAGCGAACTTCAGTGGAAAATGGACTGACTTCCCGACTTCCGAAAAAAAGACAGTTACTTTATTTTAACTAGATAAGAGCAAGTCAGCATCTTCCGACTGAGAACTGGGCATAACGGTTTTTTTAAACAAAAGATAAGGATTGGGACAGATGACAAGTGTCCAAGTGTCCATACCATCACGTGGAACACATCCTACAAAGCTGGAAAAGAAAACGCAGGAAAAGAAAGAACAATACTGGCCTCTCGAGGAAGATATGAGACGAAAGCTGTATGGAGATAAGACAGTCTTACAAACAACGGTGTCCTTTGTAAGATAAACCGAAAAAAACATGATACGAGATAACGAAGAAGAAGAAAATAACAGAACTGGCTGGAGGCAGACTTTATGTGCTGGCTTGCAGGCTTAAATTAAGAAACAAAGCAGCGACAAAGTGCAGACTCTAAATGTATGCAGCAGATACAATGGAAAATTCTGGAAAAAGCCTCTCTCGTGCGCTGAAGTGAATTGTCTGTAGAGGCTAACACGAGGTAAACAATATAGATACATACATGCATACATACACACACACATTATATATACACACATACACACGTACGTACGAATATATGTATGTATATATAGCGTCTGATCTGTGTAGTGGCAGACCACTAGATTTGCATGGCAAAGGTACATCGTTCAATTATCATACTCCAGTCGACAGGGCTGTAGATGGGTACCGTATCTGATTTACGATTAGGAAAGGCAAAGGAAGTTAGATAGAGGACTTGCCACCCCACATAGCACATACTGTAACTTAGTATACAGAAGTCTCTAACAATTTATACCCGATAAGCAGTTAAATTTCTTGAAGGGCACCATTTACACAGACGCACGTACACGCACACGCACAAATACACACACACACACACATATATATATATGATGATGATGTTCGTCCATCACAAGTGATGAAGACCATTCTTTTTGTTCAGCCGTGTGGACAGTCTTTCTCGTTCTGTGTCCGCTTAAAAGGGTGGCTTGCGCGATAATTTGGATTTAAGTGAAGAAGACACTGCGCTTTTTTCAACCTCACTCTCTGGTCCTGAGCTACCCTTGGCGAGTAGCAAGATTTCATCGAGACGATTGGAGATAGCACAGGATATATATATTGTATATATATATATATATATATATATATATATATACATTCATGAGGGGCAGTCATTAAGTAACAGTAATTTTATAACTTTCTTTACAAGAGTGCGAACCAGACATTTTTTGGTCTCATTTTTCGACATAGTCCCGGAAATATCAACACACTTTGTTCACCTGTCCTTGTGGATGCCCTCTACAAAAAAAAAAAGAAGTTTTTTGGTGTGATATTTGGTCAATTTTGCACCGCGTCAATTACCTCGTTGTCAGCTGCCTTGGGACCTATCTGCTACACACTTCCCTATAACTGAGGTCATCGTGGACAACTCTTGTGCTCAGCACCCTGGTTGATGTTGAAATCTGCGACTATTTCATCAATAGTAACTTGCTTGTTGCCATGGACTAGCTGGTCGATCTGCAGTCTCACTGTGTCAGTTGCCACGCTTGTTGGTCTCCTACGCCGCGGTTTATCAATGATGTTTTGTCTTCTGTTTTGAAATCGTTCTGCATATTCATACAATCTTCCTTGACCCAGACAACTGTCTCCATATTGAACCCTCATTCTTCTGTAGATTTAAGAAGGTTTCACACCCTCTGACCCCACAAAAAACAAAACAAACGAAAAACCGCTCATGATGTGTCCACGATGCAAGTCAACACTGGGGCAGCCATGCTGTATGATATATTGCACATACATATACTGCTCATATCGTCACAATCTCTACATGGAGCATTGATGAAGAGCTACCTTTGGGTCTTGAAATAAGACTTTCCGTTGTACATACCTTTTCATGCACTTTATAATAAAATTACTGTTACTTAATTCCTGTCTCTCGTATATATTGAGAGATATAGAAATAGAGAGAGAGAGAGAGAGAGAGAGAGAGAGAGAGAGAGAGAGAGAGAGAGAACACAGAGAGAGAGAGAGAGAGATGAGGCAAACGAACTGAGATTTATGTTATAAAATATTCACCTACGAATTGTGATTAAATTATTGGACGGTGGCACGAATGTGAACATTGCGAGTGTCCTAATGTTGATGTCAGTTTAACTTTAAGCCCTGGTTTGTGTGAAAGTAATCTGAAAATGAAGTTTTATATCAGGCCAGAAACACACATTTGTGACGTTCCATTGTATATAGCACTTCAATAAAAAAATTATATACTGCCACAAAGTTGTATGTATTATACTGATTTATTAATTAAAACATAAAGTGTTGTCTTTAAAACTTTTTTTTGTTTGTCCAGTACCTGATAAAGACCTTAATGGACTGAAACGTTTGTACACAAATGTTACCATTCTCATGTGCACATTCACATGGGGAGTTAGGGGACCGCGTGGCCTAGTGGTTAAGGGGCACGGCTCACAACTGTAAGGTGCTGGGCTCGATCCCCATCACAGCACCGGCCGTTACTCCGGGGAAGCAAACCTTTAGAAAATGTAGGAGAAAGCAGGCCCTTACATAAAATGCATGCTGAAGTCGAATGCACTGGGCCGACAGGCGCAAAATAAAAACCACAGTGCAACGCACACCACCTTTGGGGATTAGAGAAATAAGGCGAACACCCAAAAAAAAATCGGGAGTCTTCCAATGCAGATTTTGATAGCATGTGAGGGGTTTGCCAGGGTCTATGTGTATGATAAGGACAAGAATAGCACTACTGCCCAAAACAGAGCATGTTATCAGAGGCAACTAGCTGTGTGACATGGCATAACACTATGGTTAGGAGGTTTGTTAAGAACTGCATGGCGCCTAACAGGCTGGGGGTCTGCTTTGATATAGTGTTTGAGTCTATTAAGATATACTCGCACGTCAGTTAACCACCCTTCATAGTGGAGTAATAAGCTGCTCAAGACTAGCCCGTCAAGCAGTAAATCCTTCTCCTGACTACATCCAGATCTCGCCAGAGATGGGGCCAGCACAGTGCTCCCCCCCCCCCCCACCCCCCACCTGTTGAAATGCAAGTCAACTAAGAATAAGACTAGAATGAGAAAACTGGTGACAATTGCAGCATCCAAACATGTAACAATCCGTCAACCATAGACGATGTTCTCCAAGCGTGACAGCTCCCCCAAAGCGATCAACCTGACAGCATGTCGCTCTCCAACGTCGCAGACATAACGGTACTAAAAGAGATATGACTGAAGATAGAAGCACTGCAATGGTAGATGAAGTGCAGACACAACAGTACGATGTCAAGAGAAGTCAGGAGACCAACATCTAGTCTATATAGATTGGGGGTTCGTTACTTGAGTAATTGTCTGTAAATATTTGAAACGCACTGTCGGTCTTAGTGTTGTCTTTCCAATTATGTAATACCCAAGGTAACATATTTTTAGACACCAGGTGCAGTGCACAAGACGTGAATCTAGATCAAGTTGTGTGCATTCAACTTAACCCGTTCTGCTTGAGAATAGGACAGAACAGATTGAATAGTCATTTACACCGTCTACAATTGGCTCCATCGCCCATGTGTATGTGCGAGCAGGCAGCACATGCATCCCAACATATCCTGCAAGATTGTTATATGCTTAGCCAATTGAGTATAGAGCACTGACCCACGGAGACGGATATCCATACAAAGCTGTTTGGAAGTCCCGAAGCACTATGGCAACCAGTATCCAGAGAACTGGATGACGTGTAGACGAAACAAGAAAGAGCATAGCGAACAAGAAGAAGAAGAAGACTTATCCTGTTCAGAGCAGTCTCAGATAACGTCGCATCGAAAAAATGGAATGAACTGACGCAGTCCCCTAGTTGGAGCTATGTGTGATACCTTCGTCTGGACACAACTTACCTTACACAGCACGGAGGCGACTAAAAAGTCTCCGAGCTGGTGTATTACGATGCAGGCAGAACTTACATAAATGCGGATATTGGGATGCTGAGACATATATCAGCTATTTAATTTATATACCATGTCAACAATGTGCAGATTGCGTATTCCCCGCAATCTCAATCTCCAAACAAGATACACTCTCAGATCAGGTCAGGTCAGGTCATCCCGTAACCGGTGAGGTCGTTGGGGCACATATGAAGACATCCTCACAACACCACGCCACCCTTCTCTGTCAGCGACCGCTGCCTGTGACTCTTCTGGTCGGAGATTGGTCCATTCTTTTACGTTGTCCTCCCATCTCTTTTTGGGATGGCCTCTTCCTCGTCTGCCTTGCACCTTTCCGAAGAGGATTGTATTTGCAAGACCATTTGATCTCGATATGTGACCGTACCAGTTTCTTTCTTTTGACAGTTGCCAAGAGGTCTTCAAAGACCAAATTGTTGTTGTAAAACTTTATCTCGTATTTCCTCATTTGTAACTCGATCTTTGTATGTGACGTTTAAAAGTCTTCGGAAGCATCTCATCTCCAAGGGATGTAACCTTCGTTGGAGGTCAGTTGTAACTGTTCATGTCTCACAAGTATAGATGAATACTAACAGGACCAGTGTACTATATTTATATTGACTATATACTCGTCCAGAGGAGGTGTCGATCTAACAAAACGTGAAGTTTCCCCGCAGCGGATATAAGCAACGACCACGATCTGGTTATGATGACTATGCGTCTGCTATTGAAGGGAGTCGCAAAGAAAGATGTGACCAGACTAAAGTTTGACCTGGACAAACTAAAACACCCAAAAAACCATCGAAGTGTTCCAATCAAGGGTACGGGGGAGATTCGCTCCACCGTTGGCTCTCAGAAAGGGACTGGATACAGATACAGTAACAGAGTCTCTTAACGCAGCTCCCATAGATACAGCAACAGAGATCCTGGAATGCCACCAAACAAAAAAGACGCCATGGGTGACCAAAGAAATTCTGAACCTTTGTGATATAAAAAAAGTCACTGGAAAACCAAAATCACCCACATGAATAGGTCGGCAGATATACAGAGGTCAAGAAATCTATACATTCTCACACGAAGTCAAATACTGCCATGAAAAAACTGCCATGCACGTAGTCACCCGGACATTTTCAGAAGAATAGGCCTTACCGCTGCCTATATGAATGCTCTGCACCAAGTACCCAGCGGAGGCTCTACCTGGTAACCAAACCGCGTATCTTCAAAACATGTCATAAAGTTGATAAAGCTATTAGTAGGATTCCAGAATTACAGTTATGAGGAAAGACTCTGAAAAACCGGCCTACCGTGTCTAGAAGAGAGAAGAATTCATGGTGACTTAATACAGGTTTATAAGATGATCAGAGGAATGGATAAATTAGACTATAACAAGTTGTTTTTTTTAAATACAGCCACCAACAAGAACAAGAGGGCATAGCTACAAATTAACTAAAGCGAGATTAGATATTAGGAAAAATTTTTTTAGTCAGAGAGTGGTGAATGCTTGGAATACATTGCCATGGGAGGTAGTGGAGGCAAAGACAGTTAATGCATTTAAGATTAAATTGGATGCGCATAGCCTTTAGAGCAAGGTGATGTAAATGAAAATGGTTGTATACAGACTCTGCAGTCTTCTAAACCAGTATAAAGACGTTAAGTTAAGTTAAGTTACGTTATGTTACGTTCAAGCATGTGTTGGCATGGTCTGTCCTACTACAAGAGTAAAAGCGTATCGAAGCTTCCATATGCGCAGCGAGAGGTGAATTCTCGGCATTCCCTGGTATAATCGGATCTCAAATGTTGAAGTCACACGACACACAGGCATGGGCAGCATTTACATCACGATACATCATCACCGCCGGTCACTATTCTGACACGTGACCTGGCATCTCGAAAACGTCTCGGTACGCCAGCTAACGTCATGGACTTTAGGGGTGGTAAGCGGCCTTCTACGTGGGCCATCTCCTGCAGCCGCACTCGCACCTCTTGCCTGAGCCAAGCAGGATCGACTTTACCATCACTCGGTGGTGCAGCATGGACAAGTTTTTCCTTCGTGGACACGGTCGATTAGCACTGCGGGCCCTCGTTTCTGTATCATTTGACTCTGTTCTACAGTCACACTCTTGCACAACTTTCACAGGCGCCCTCAGGGTGAAAACCTTCCATTGCACTTTGGTTGGTCTGGCTTCTGAGAGCGCACAAACCTGGCATAGGTACATACAGATGCACACATACAGATGCACACATACATCCAAGCACGGGTGTATGCGTCTTATTATCGCCCAAATTGACTACGGTTTGGGGTGGAATAGGCGCGTCTCCGCCAGTAGAAACTAGTGAGGCAAACACGTACAATAAAATTAATTTTTTTTAAAGTTCAGCCTATAGTGTCGTGATGTCGCTTCTGATACCATAAATGCATTGTCTGACTGTTCTTCTGTCAGTGTATATTTATTCTTTGCCCAATCTGGTACTTATTTTCAATTCACGTTTTGGATAATTGGTTCTTGAAGCCTTCCGTGTAATTTTGAATTGACTTTCGTTTTTAAATGTGTGATATCTTTGTCTCGTGTGATGCGTATTTACCGTTTTAACAGTTTTAGATTCATTTTTCTTTAATGCACCATGTCTTTATCATTTTACATATACGATATATGTTTACTGTTTCCATATTGTCGCCTTTTTTTTCTCCCTTCCCTTCTCTAAGTTATTATGGCGAATGCTTCTTTGCATTTACCTACTTTCATAATTGCCATGCCAGTCAATCAGACAATTATTTTGTTAATCTTTATAATTGCGAGCAAGTCGTTTCTGACTGTCTGCGTGTTTACTCACGTTTCGTCTGGCTTGTATTTAACGCAAGTCTATAATAGCTAGTTTCCCCTCATCTAGATCGCACGGTCCAAAATTGTGTACGATAGAACACGTGAATTGCACCTAACTTTGCATGTTGAAACGGACAATTATGGAAGGTTCTGAAGGGTATTGGTGTTTTCGTGATGGTGAAAGTAATTAGCACACAGGAGCAGTCACCGTGTCAGACTAACAATCCTTACTTTGGAAGGCTAATATATGAGTGGATGATGGCAGCTGTAGAGGCATAAACGTGAATGGGCTGGTGTGAATGTACTGTCCAGGTCCTTATGGGGTTCAGGGCAACGAAAGATGCGGACATCCTGGCTTCACAAGCACCCTCTTCGTCTCCTTCTCCGTTCGGGTTTATCTGATCATAACAAATCTTCAGTCCTATCGCCATGATGAAGTCCACAGTCCTTTCCAGGTCTGGCTTGGCTTGGCTTCGTTCGTTCTCAATCTCCCGCTACCAAACCATGAAAGGGCTTAAGTAGCAGAATGTAGTCCAGAGAACGGAAAGCGTTGTGTCGTAGTTTACAGCTTGACTGCGATTTTTGCACCTTTCGGTCCACACATCCTTCAGCAAACATGTTTTGAGTACCTCTTCGATCCCTTCTCTTTAGACAGTCTTGCTGCAGCCTATTATCCAGGATCACCGCTTGGAGGTGTAGAAGGGTCTTGGCAGCTCTGGTTCGCTGGCCATAGCGCTACCTTTATTTTACAACAAAAAGATCAGGTTCATGACCACATCATGTTAGGTTCCTGTTTACCCGGCTGCAAAAGAGCATATAATTTCTGGTTAGAAAAAGTCATCTAAATAGGAAAGTAACTGTCACCCCACATCACATACTGAAACCTCTACAATGGAATATCGAAATCTTATTCTAGGATTGCTAGTCTACCAGTACTATAATTACATTTTGGATCGAGCTGTTTGAAGACAGTCAGTTGGAATGGGCATAATGGCTGCCGACGATCGCAGAGGTCTTCGTGTTGCAGGGAAAAGAGAAGGACTGAAAAGATCGGGAGATACCCCGGCATGCCAGCCTACTCAGTATGGTTGTGCGATATGTGGCAGGGACTGCCACTTGTGGATAGACCTTTACAGCCACAGCAGACTGTGTCGAAATACAGGACACAGACCTTGATAAAACACAGAGGGCGCCACGCGCGAGGTTGTCTACAGAGACTGAGACACCAATGAAGATGATGATGACTAAAATTAGGACGATAATAATGCCTCACGGCATCACGCCCCTCTCTAATTACCATGAGTACATTACAAACATGATTTACACATTTAAAGTAACTATAAAGGGACGGCGTGGGCTAGTGGTTAAGTAACACGGCTCACAACCCGAAGATGCTCGGTTCGATCCCCATCACAGCACCAACCGTTACCCAGGGGAAGCAAACCCTTAGAAAATGCAGAAGAAAGCAGACCCTTACATAAAATGAATGCTGAAGTTGGGTGCACTGGGCCGAGAGGCGCAAAATAAAAACCACAGTGCGACGTACACCGCCTTGGGGAATAGAGAAATGGCTTGGCTTCGTTCGTTCTCAATCTCCCGCTACCAAACTCTGAAAGGGCTTAAGTAGCAGAATGTAGTCCAGAGAACGTTTACAGCTTGACTGCGATATTTACACCTTTCGGTCCAACACATCCGACTTCAGCAAGCATTTTTTTGAGTACCGGGTTAGCATTCCCTCTTCGATCCCTTCTCCTTAGCCAGTCTGCCCTGTTGCAGTCTGTTATCCAGGATCACCGCATGGAGATGTAGAAGGGTCTTGGCAGCACTGGGTCACTGGCCCTGACGCTAGCAGTCAGCTATGGGTCGCTGACCACTGTAGCTCATGCGCTGCTCAGCATCTTGATACCAACAAAACAGATGCTGAGAATTCAGTCATTCAGAGTCAAATGAACGACACGTAATTACGATCTCGACCTGGAAACCACAGTTCGGAAAGGAAGAAATTCGACGTCAAAATGTGTTTCTGGCCGTTGTGGAGGACAGCAATTTCACGCTAATAACGCTGGGCTGGACATACAGTACGCACCCATGTCAGCATATGTCTACGTAGAACGAGATGTGATGATGTTTTGAATATCATTGTCTGACCTGACCCTGATTAACATTGTCTGATCAGTATGTTTCACCTGACCCCGACTAACATTGTCTGATCAGTATGTTTCACCTGACCCTGACTAACATTGTTTGATCAGTATGTTTCACCTGACCTGACTAACATTGTCTGATCAGTATGTTTCACCTGACCCTAACATTGTCTGATCAGTATGTTTCACCTGACCCTGACTAACATTGTCTGATCAGTATGTTTCACCTGACCCTGACTAACATTGTCTGATCAGTATGTTTCACCTGACCCTGACTAACATTGTCTGATCAGTATGTTTCATCTGACCCTGACTAACATTGTCTGATCAGTATGTTTCACCTGACCCTGACTAACATTGTCTGATCAGTATGTTTCACCTGACCCTGACTAACATTGTCTGATCAATATGTTTCAAATTGTTTATAGAGGGAAACATTATGATCAGACAATGTCAGTCAGGATCATGTGATACATGTTTATCGTATGCTCGTATAGACAAGTCCACGAAGCCGACCAACAACGCGATGGCGGGATGAATTGACCAGATACCTTGGTCCACATTGGTACATCACTGCAAAAGACCGGACAGCAGACAAAATATTGTTGGCTTCCCTGAGTACTGGTATACAAGTCAGACTCACCGAAGATAATGTATTGTAAAAAGAACAGGGCCACTGTAACCTTCCAAGAATATGATAAAATACACCAAAATAAGTGTTTGTGTGGGACTAGTAGCCTCGTCGTGTAAATTCGTGGCTTCTGAAATCACCATAGCAAGTGTCAGGATACAGGCTTCCTGTAAATGGGGCAGCTGTAGTCGTCGCATAATGCTTTACATGGAGCGAAGAGGCGAATAAGTCGAACATGAGGGAAATGTGTATTGGACAAATGATTGTAAACAAGGTTGTGTAGTGGGTGCGGTGGAAGGGGACCGAGGAAGGAGAGGAGGGTTGTGGGGAGGGGGGGGGGTGAAGTAATTGAATGGCAGCGTCGTGACTATTGACACTTGATGATAATTCTGATCCAGGGATCACAAAAACACGGTCAAAGCACCGCGTCTGGGTGATGACACGTGTCTACACAACGTGTTTTCATGCAGCTGTCGGAATGCCCGTTTGTTCAATTGCGGCGGAAGAGGTGACGACAAAAATAGTTATTAAAGTAGGAGAGAGAGAGAGAGAGAGAGAGAAAGAGAAAGAGAGAGAGAGAGAGAGATAGTGATAGAGAGAGAGAGAGTAATAGAGACACAGAGAGAGAGAGAGAGAGAGGAGGGGATGCTATGTCCGATTAGTCAAAAGATACTGATCATACAATGCCAGTTAGGGTCAGGTGAAACGTACTGTTCAGACTATGTTAGGGTAAGTTGAAAGAGGCAGATCAGACAATGTTAGGCAGGGTCAGGTGAAACATTATGATAAGAATATGATAGTCAGGTTCAGGTGAGACATACTGATCAGAAAATTATAGTCAGGGTCAGGTGAAACATACTGGTCAGAAAAGTACAGTCAGGGTCAGGTGAAACATACTGATCAGAAAATTATAGTCAGGGTCAGGTGAAACATACTGGTCAGAAAATTATAGTCAGGGTCAGGTGAAACATACTGATCAAGACCCCACCTCACTTTCCAAGCAGTTCTTCTTTGGAAACATGCTAATTCATGGTAGTCTGACTAACGAGGCAGGGGTCGGCAGTGTGATCCCAATAGTATAGAGATTACTGAAAAGCATCACATTGCACTACAGATAGTAGGAACCCGGTACACTTTCTCAAGTATGTCTCAAAATGTGAAGAGAACCACTGTAACCCGCCAGAAAAAGGCGCCAAGAGTAAAGTAAAGATTCCGTTTCAGGCCATGCTACGTATGGAACATATGGTGTTTGGCCCATATTATTTGGTGATTCAAAGCACACAGTGGGGGATGGAACCAGTACCACACCAGCCGCATTTACTTCCCAGATCTGTTCTTTACATGGATACGACACACCGTTAAAAAGAAGCCAAGAAAATAACCATATATGCGCTAGAATGAAACGCTTATGGGACGAATGTAGTGGAGAAGCCCAACAATACTTAACTTAACGTCTTTGTATTGGTTTAGAGGACCTTGCTGAGTCTGTATACAGCCAGTTTCATTTACATTTCCTTGCTCTAAAAGCTGTGTGCAGGTGCTACTCTTAAATGCATTACTTGTCCGTGTCTCCACTATTTCCTGTGACAATGCATTCCAAGCATTCACCCCTCTCTGACTAAAAAAAGATTCTCTAATATCGAATCTGGATCTTTCTTTGGTTAATTTGTAGCTATGCCCTCTTGTTCTTGTAGGTGGTTGTATTTTGAATAGCAAAACTTGTTATAGTCTAATTTATAATTACCGTTAATTATCTTATAAACATATACTTCTTCTTCTTTTTTGCGTTCGGTTTCGTATTCTCGTTTTATGCCACCAGATGGGCTGCCTCCATGAAGTGACACGTCAGTCGCAGGTCCTCAATGGTCCCCCTCAGTTTGTCTTTTATGTTTCTTACCTCGGGCCAGGTCTTCTCATGGGAGCCTTGGTGCAGTGGACATGTTTGCTTATGGGACATGTGTTCTGGAGTCTGGGGTCCTCTCTGACATGTGAATTGTGCAGTCTGTGCTGCTTTCATTTTATGCATGTGTGCATTTAGTCTGCAATGACCTGTTCTGAGGCGGAAAATTGTGGTATACCGTTTCCTATTCAGTCCATTGATTGGGCCCTGTGGGTATTTGCTGTTTGTTCTCCCTATCCACTGTTGTTTATATTTTTTTGGCATGTGTGCCATGACTTCTGGCAGTGACACTGGGTGTGTGAATTATTCTCTTTGTCTTTCCTCGCTGGCCAGTCTGTCCGCCCATTCATTCCCAGGTATGCTGCAGTGAGCTGGAATCCACTGGAGGGTGATTTTATTGTGGTCTGAGAGTTTATTCAGCTGGCATTTCAGTTCTCTTTCCATACTATTTCGTGGTTCTCTTCTGTATTAAATCACCTCGAATTATTCTCCTGTCTACACACTGTAGGACGGTTGTCCTCATAACTGTAATTCTGAGATGCCACTATTATCTTTGTCTCTCTTCATTGCATCATATCCAGCATGTTCATATCGCCTCTCCTATAAGGACTCCACACATGTACACAGTACTCCAACCTAGGTAAAACTAATGCTTTATACAGTTTGATAATCACTTCCTTACATCATCATCATGAAGCATGTCCTTTAAAGAACGTCGCTCCCATCATAGTCTGTCTGAAAGAAACTCGCTCCCTTTGCCAAAACTCCAGTCCCCGCATGTCACACCCATTCATTCTTGGATATCTTGGTACCATCGTCTTCTTGGTCTAACCCATCCTCTTTTACCTGGAAACATGCCTTCCATGACTGTTCTCTCGAGCCCGTTGTGTCTAATGATGTGACCAACGTATTTGCATTTTCTAGCCAAAAGGGAATTGATAAACCAGTTCTCCTCTATGCTCAACTCTATCCTAATATCTACATTTGTCTTTTTCTCTGTCCAGGGTATTCTGAGGATCTTTCTGTAACATTTTCTTCCTCTCCTTCCTCGTTCACCTTTAGACCTCAACTTCAATGACTCTAACGAAGGCAGCAGTTGACTCAAGGCTATGTAAGCTTCCGTACAGCTTCTCGTGAAACGACACTGGCTGTTGCCAAATGCTACTTCTTTTGTCGGTATACAGGGGACAGGACTGCAAATATGTTCTGCCTTCATGGGGGCTGTGCCGCAGGCATATATGTCTGTAGTACCAATCTTGAACTTGTTGTACAGATGGCATCTAAGTCTGTTGTGACCTGTGCGTAGCCGGAGAATTATCACCTGGTCTCGCCTAAAGAGTTGATGGTAGGCATCGTTTTCTATGTGGCCAGGGTGGTCTTCTTTCAATTTTGCAATGTACTTTGGCCTGATAAATGCTTCTGTCTTAATGTATGTGATTTCTGTATCACTGTGCTGCAGCATTCCTCCCTCTCTGGCGAGTCTGTCTGCCTCCACGTTGCCTGGAATGTTGCAGTGGGCTGGTATCCACTGGACTGTGCTTTTTTTGAAGCGTTCGAGCGAGTCTGCCAGAGAACCGAGTTCATTTTTGTGCTGGTTGTTGAGGACCATTAACACTGCGAGGGCGTCTGTGAAAATTTCCATTTGCTTTTCTGCCTGCTCCTTGTGGTCTATAAGGGTTTCAGCTGCTTGTCTCAGGACACTGGCTTCGGCACTGAAGTTGCTGCAGCGTCTCCCAGTGGCAAATACTGCTGAGTATGCTTTGCTTTTTAGTTTTATAGTGATGCCTCCTCCGAAAGGTGTAAACATCGTAGTCAAACTGCAAAACTGCGACGCAACGCATTTCGTTCTCTGGACTATATCCTGCTACTTGCAAGCAATGCCCTTTTCGTGGCTTGGCAGTATGAGTTTGAGAACGAACGAAGAAGAAGAAAAAGAAGAAGAAGAATAAAACCCATCGATTATCCCAGAAATGGGAATAAAGCAGTTTTCCCCCCTAATATTCGTACATAAAGTTGGTAATGCGTGTAGCATTTCTAGAAAAGCTTGTAATTCTAAACCATCTTTTAATTTCGAACAATGTGTTCAATTTTCGTGTCCACATCACGTGGCACTAATTATTCCTATTCTGACGTGATCTTCCCCGATTGATTATTGATAATTGGTGAGCTTTTTGAAGAGAGCAGGAGAAGTCACGTAACTTGTTAATGGTCGATGAAGTCAAGGACAAATCTGTTTACACACGCGAACTAGGGGACTTAATTCTGCACGTAATGATGTACGAGGTTGACTCACATGGCAGAGTCGCAACTATCAAGGGCAGTGTGTCAATGATTGACGTGTAATTGTTGTGATGAATATATCAATCTTTTTATGTTTTTCTATTACTAGATTGAAAACAAATGGAAAAAAAATCAAATATTTTATTGTTTCCTGTTACTAAATTGTAAAAAAAAAATCGAATAAATCAATTATTAATTTTATTTTTGTACTACTAGATTGAAAACACATCGAGAGGAATCAATCATATTGTTTCCCTATACTAGATTGTTAATAAATCGAAAAATCAATCGTTATATTGTTTCCCCAAACTAATAATAATAATAATAGCTGTCCATCGTTGTCGATGAGGACCGCCGACATCATCCTTGTCACAGATGTCCCTGTTGGGTGTGGGTGCGCATGTGGCTGAACAGGCCAATGCGAGCACGAAAACATCTGCTACATATCGGGCACACGAGTTTGTAGAAGGGGATGGTGTTCCCGCTGCTAGGGATTTCCGCGTCTCTCGTCTGCTCTGGGCTTTCACAACACGGTCGTTTTCACCGGCAGCTACACCCGATTTGACTGCGCTTCTCCAGTCCGATCCCCATACTAGATTGTTAATAAATCTAACAAATCAATCATTATATTGTTTCCCCATAACAGATTGTTAATAAATCGAACAAAACAATCATTATATTGTTTCCACATACCAGATTGTTAATAAATCTAACAAATCAATCATTATATTGTTTCCCCATACCAGATTGTTAATAAATCGAACAAATCAATCATTATATTGTTTCCCTGTCCTCATTGCCTTTCTTTCCCTAAACCTATGTCAGGTACCCATTTACGAATGAACACCCAATACTGTTAGAAAGTTCGGAGACTGGTGTTGAAGTTTTCTGATCATGTCATGACACTTTCCTCTGTTAGTCAGTCCAGAGACTGGTGTTGACGTCTTCTGATCATGTCACGCCACTGTCCTCTGTAAGTCAGTCCAGAGACTGGTGTTGAAGTCTTCTGATCATGTCACGCCACTCTCCTCTGTAAGTCAGTCCAGAGACTGGTGTTGAAGTCTTCTGATCATGTCACGCCACTATCCTCTGTAAGTCAGTCCAGAGACTGTTGTTGAAGTCTTCTGATCATGTCACGCCACTCTCCTCTGTAAGTCAGTCCAGAGACTGGTGTTGAAGTCTTCTGATCATGTCACGCCACTGTCCTCTGTAAGTCAGTCCAGAGACTGTTGTTGAAGTCTTCTGATCATGTCACGCCACTGTCCTCTGTAAGTCAGTCCAGAGACTGGAATTGAAGTCTTCTGATCATGTCACGCCACTGTCCTCTGTAAGTCAGTCCAGAGACTGTTGTTGAAGTCTTCTGATCATGTCACGCCACTGTCCTCTGTAAGTCAGTCCAGAGACTGTTGTTGAAGTCTTCTGATCATGTCACGCCACTGTCCTCTGTAAGTCAGTCCAGAGACTGGTGTTGAAGTCTTCTGATCATGTCACGCCACTGTCCTCTGTAAGTCAGTCCAGAGACTGTTGTTGAAGTCTTCTGATCATGTCACGCCACTGTCCTCTGTAAGTCAGTCCAGAGACTGGAATTGAAGTCTTCTGATCATGTCACGCCACTGTCCTCTGTAAGTCAGTCCAGAGACTGGTGTTGAAGTCTTCTGATCATGTCACGCCACTCTTCTCTGTTAGCCAGTCCTTATGTGGCAGAATCCAGGTTTAGCTGAGTAGTTAGCTTATCTAAAGTGTTGCAATATGTATCCACACCACGACACGACTACACGCAGTAAATAACACAGTAAACACTCTCCAACAACATGTATCCACACCACGACACGACTACACACAGTAAACAAAACAGTAAACACTCTCCAACAACATGTATCCACACCACGACACGACTACACACTGTAAATAACACAGTAAACACTCTCCAACAACATGTATCCACACCACGACACGACTACACACAGTAAATAACACAGTAAACACTTTCCAACAACATGTATCCACACCACGACACGACTACACACAGTAAATAACACAGTAAGCACTCTCCAACAACATGTATCCACACCACGACACGACTACACACTGTAAATAACACAGTAAACACTCTCCAACAACATGTATCCACACCACGACACGACTACACACAGTAAATAACACAGTAAACACTTTCCAACAACATGTATCCACACCACGACACGACTACACACAGTAAATAACACAGTAAACACTTTCCAACAACATGTATCCACACCACGACACGACTACACACAGTAAATAACACAGTAAACACTCTCCAACAACATGTATCCACACCACGACACGACTACACACAGTAAATAACACAGTAAACACTCTCCAAGCGATGAGTCATATTTAATGACAACACTTACAATCAATAACAATATTTTTGACAATCAACAGAAATAATATTAGCATAAAGAACAAAAATACATCCGAACTAAATAATCCTAATATTATATTTATTTGTACTACTAACTATCTCGGAGGTTGTAAACAATAGCTTTTGAATATTTCCCGGAACTAATATTCCCAGTTTTCGCGCCGCTACCCTCCCCTTATCTGCACACAATACAGTCTCACAAACTCGTCTTCACGATCGTATAATGTACTCTGTAGTTCTGTGCACTCATACACACTCAGATCCCTTCAGTCTGGTGATCTGTACATTCACAATTACTTACAATTCATATTTACCATTTACCATGATCAATTACCATACTTCGATCAAGTCATTCTAATCGGAATCATGTACTCACTTTTGGGCACACACTCTGTTGATCGGTGCATACACATATTAGTTTCTAATTCTATCTCTCTTCCGGCCAGTCTCCTGAGTTCATCTTTGTCGAGTATTATATAGTCTTAAGCAACCTCATGGCTGTCTAATGGACTTCTGTTGGTTGCCTGACTTAGCCATTAACCTACTTGGATCTACCTCCAACTAGTTGTTATTGGACGAATCACTTAGAATTCCCGTCACTCTAAATGTCGCAGTAGAACGTGGCGGACTCTGACTGTCACCAACCCTACACTACCTAAATCCGAATGCCAGAGTGGTCAGCTCCTAACCCCCCACTTGTACTAGACACATTCTTCCCCTAACCCCTCGTTTCCTTTGTCGACTTAGTGTCGAAACGGTGATTGACCTTGGCACACATTCAGGTAACTTTTATTCTCAGACTCGCCGGCCCCATCACCCCTTCCCTTAACGCCCATGCTCCAGCTGTAACTGTTACACTTAGACAGGTGTTGAAGTCTTCTGATAATGTCCCGCCACTCTTCTCTGTTAGTCAGTCCAGAGACTGGTGCTGAGTTCTTTTGTTTCCAGCAGTTATCTTCAGCTCAGTATAAATCTGCACTCCAATGATCTTGCAAGCCTGAGTGATGTAATTACTTTTGTGTATCTGCTACTTCTTTTCCTCTGAATTTTTCCATCTTGCCTAGAGGTAAAACTTATTCGGTTTACACAATCCCAACGCACAGGTTTTGATTCCCACCGGGTCCAGTTTGGTAAATACTGAGTTATTCACTCGGGCGATTGCTCCTCCACGCACTGAACCTAATGGCAACCTACCGTACTGCACACTTGCCAAGAAACTTATAACAGCCAAATAGGTGGCGGTAATGAGAAGCGATGTTCTGTAAAGGACATGCTCGCCTCGTCTTTCCAGTCAGTCACCCTCAGAAAGGTCGTAGGTACATACCTCCAATTGTGAGTGATGTGTCTTGGGCATGTACCCTGCCGGGGGAGGGGGGGGGGGCGCTCAATCCTCTCTCGGACGGTGTGTGATTCATCGATGGTCTGTGTGAGGTCGTTTTGGCATCGCCTCATGCCACTACCTCATGAACAAATTCACGCCATTTTTGCCTGCCCAGCGCCAAAATTTCAGTGTCTTCCATGGAATTTCCTGCCCACTTCCGAATATTATCTGTCCAGTATTTCTTGGGACGGCCCATTTTTTTCTTGCCTGAGACTGTACCTCTAAGTACTTTGTTTGGTAGACCACTCGATCTCAGTAAATGGCCATACCATTCAAGCTTGCGTGTCTTTACCACTGATAGGAGGTCTTGTTAAGGTCAAATAGACTGTGCGATTGTATTTCGTATGTTGACGTTTGTGACAAGATCCTGGTAGGTTATTTCAAGGATCCGTCTGAAGCATCTCATCTCCAACGCCTGGATGTCTCGCTATATTTCCGCAATCAGTGTCCATGTTTCACATGCGTACAGGTATACAGAGAAAATCAGCGTTTGCATTAAATTGATATTGGTTTTGAGTGTGATGCAGTTATCTTTCCATAAAGATTTTATTGATGAGAGGATTGACATTGCTTGTGAAGATCTGATTCTTAGCTCTGCCTTCGTCCCTTCGGCTCCAATTATAGATCCTTCTTCTTCTTCTTCTTCTTCTTCTTCTTCTTCTTCTTCTTCTTCTTCTTCTTCTTCTTCTTCTTCTTCGTACCCAGTCAGACAGTAACCATTATTTTTTCGAAAAAAGCAGCCGTCATCCTGAGGCTGTCGACACTGCCATAGACCTTGTCTAGTGTTGCCACTGGTGATGGCCACATCTGCTCTCTCTGATTCTCGTATGTCGGGCAATTTTGCAGCAAATGCTCAGCGGTCATTTTCCCGGTACCACACGGGCATTTGTCGGTGCCACCTATCTTCAATTTATTGAATAGGTGGTACCTGAGTCTATTGTGGCCAGTGCGAAGTCTGAAGACCACGACCTGCTCTCTTCTGTTCAACTGGTAATATCGTTTTTGGTGTAACCAGTATGTTCGGTTTCCCATTTGGTCATGTATCTGGCTTTGATAAGCCGTTTTGACTCTTCGTACGTCATACTAGTATCTGGTTGTGGTAGTTTTGCACCTTCTTTTGCCAGTCTGTCTGCCTCCTCGTTGCCTTGGATGTTGCAGTGAGATGGAACCCACTGCACCACTACCCTTTTTGGTGCGGTCTGCTGGCATAGTTGACAGAGTACTGCTCTTAAATCATTAAGTTCAGTATTTTTCTGGCTTTTCAGTGCTGTGACTACGGCCAGTGCATCTGTAAGCAGGACTATATGGCTTTCATTCCTTTTACCTGTCACCATTTCTTCCACTGCCGCCCTCAGTGCTTCTGCCTCCGCGCTGAAATTGCTTGTGTATTTTCCAGTAGCGAATGGAAGTGTTATTTTTCTGCCATTTGGTAGGCTCAGGAATGCTCCTGCTCCTCCGTACTGTGTTGTATTTGTTACCGAACCGTCGGTGGTATGCATGGGTCCAGTCCATGCTTGGATAGTTTTCCGTTATGTAACTCAGGGTAGTATCTCTTCTTTCTTTTTCGGACTGGCAGTTTTTGTTTCTAATTCCTGGTATATATTCTTCCACTTCTGGAAATATATGCTGCCTCCAGGTAGATTTTCGTACAGTAGGGATGGGCTTTGGTGTTGTTAGTGCGTTCATGGGGTTTTCGTGCATCTTTGCTTTGGCTATTTCTGCAAAGTTTCTTCGCTTTAGTTTCCAATTTCCGAAATTGTTTAGTCTCTGGTGCATTGGATGGTCAGTCAGTCTTCTGAGTTTATCTGATTGCAGCTGGGCTCTGCAGTCTCTTCTGTCGGTCATGGATTACAGTTTTGTAATCTTTTGAAGCTCTACAATTGGCGTTGACTTCATGCCTCCTGTTATAACTCTCATGGCTTGGTTTTGGAGTTTGCTAACTTTATCGAAGTTCGCCTTTGCTGCTGTTGTCCATGCCGCAATGCCATACTCGAGAACTGGTCTCACTCTTCCAGTGTACAGTTTCTTTAGTATACTTTCGTCTGCTCCCCAGCTTGTGCAAGCAAGTTTCCACATGATTGCCATTCTTTCTCTGGCTCTCATTCGGTTTCTCTCGATCTGACTTTTCCATGTCATGCGCCGATCAAATGTGACTCCCAGATAGTTTGGGTTGTCGTTTGGTTGCAGGTATTTGCCGTTTAGACTTAAATTGGTGTTTTGGGGTTTGATTGATAGCGAGAATATTGTACATGGGGTTTTCTCCTCGTTTATTTTGACCAGCCATGAGTTCGCCCACTCTTCCAGCGATGTTAGGGCCTGCTGCATCCGATTTCTTGCTATGGTGAGATTCTTTTCAGAGGTCCACATAGCCAGATCGTCTGCAAACATTGAGCTATGAACTGTTTTTGGTATATTCTCTGTAATGTCATTTATATACACCAGGAAGAGTGTGGGTGACAATACTCCCCCTTGGGGTACTCCCTGCTCAAGTGTCACCTTTTTGCTCATCTGCCCTTGTACTTGGACTCTGGCTTATAGATCCAATTTATTTGGGATCAAGATGTTGAGCAGCGCATAAGCTGCAGTGGTCAGCGACCCATAGATGACTGCTAGCATCAGGGTCAGCGAACCATAGCTGCCAAGACCCTTCTACACCTCCACGCGGTGATTCTGGATAACAGGCTGCAGTAGGGCAGACTGGCTAAGGAGAAGGGATCGAAGAGGGAATGCTAACCCGGTACTCAAAAAATGCTTGCTGAAGTCGGATGTGTTGGACTACATTCTGCTACTTAAGCCCTTTCAGAATTTGGTAGTGGGAGATTGAGAACGAACGAAGAAGAAGAAGAAGAAGAAGAAGATCCGAGATATTTGAACTGAGTAACGGTGTATATTTATTTGCCCTCTATATATAACGTGTCTTGAAATCCACTTTTGTGCTATTTCCTAGTATTCTCATTAGCAAGTCTCCATGTCTCACTTTATGATCATGTCAAGACAATCGACCTTTTTATATAGTCGTCATTAGTTGTGTTTGTGATACTATCTCTTTAACCACTTGTTCGTTTTGGAGTTTTTCTGTCCAGCCTAATCCTTGGATTCTGCGATTACTTCACATCTCAAAAGCCTCAAATGTCTTTTCATCCATTTGTTTGGAGTTCGAATTTCAGAGACAAGCATTGGTACGGGTCAGATATGTGTAGGGATTATTCTATTCCTCAGCTCAATATTGATGTTAATTGTTCTAAGATATTATTGTTTTCCGTGGAATGCTATTTTTTGCTACCGTCATCCTGGTTTTAATTTCAACCTCGCATTTGGTATCCTCAGTAATACGAGGCGTGTACAAATGTAACCGGACCTAACATCACCAAGTGAACATACGTACGATGTGCATGATGACGTCACTTCTGATGTAAACAGCACATACCAATCTTCAAGTTTGCAAAATTTCATTATCCTCCGACTTATAGTTTCTTCAGCAGACCGTTGAAAACAGGGCAGGTGTGATACGGAATCCGTCCAGAGTTGTTCAGCGAACAGTGATTCGGTTTCTAACAGCTGAATGATGTCGGCCAGTTGATATTCATCGCAGAATGCAGACAGTGTATGGTAACAAAAGTGGGGTGAACGTAAGGAAGGCGACGGTCCACCCGAATTGCTGCATCAATTTTGGCGATGGCATCTTCTGACACAACAAAATGCCTCTGACCTTATTTCTGAAAATCTTTCGTTAACTCGCGTCCTTCTTTGTTTACATCGTTGTCCAGTTCTTCACTTTTGTCTTCGACACAATTTGTCACCATACACTGCCTGCATTCTGCAATGAATGGCAATTGGTCGACATTATTTAGCTGTTAGAAACGGAATCACCCCTCGCTTGACAGATTCCGTTTCACACGGCCATGTTTTCAACGGTCTGGTGAGGATATCAGTCGGAGGATAATGATATTTTGGAAACTTGACTGTTGGTATGTACCGTTTACACACGCAGTGACGTCATCATGACCATTGTACGTATGTTTACTTGTTGCAGTTAGGACCGGTTTCATTTGAACATGCCTCGTAATTTGGCCTCAAAATGAACAACTGTTGCACTTGTTCTATGATCTGTAATTTGATGTTGGTATTTAATCGTTTCTTCTCTTTGGGAGAGAAGTTTCATGTCTGGTCAGGCAACATATACTGATCAGACATGTAAGTCATGGTCCGGCAAAACATTCTGACCAGACCCTCATCTCGGCTTCCTAGTAGTCCTTCCTGGAAACGGGCTGTTTTTGTGGCAGCCTGGCTAACGAGATGAGGGATCGACGTGATCCCCGTAGTAGTGAGTGACACGCAGATGAAGCCAAGTATATAACAACTGCATAGAGGACCCCGGTCCACCTTCATCAGCACTCTCGGGATGTGAGGAAAGCTACCCCACCCCGCTACTTTACGTCCTTTTCATAGAGCACAACAGAGTAACCTACTCATTGTGGATATTCGCAAACAACAACGCTGGAATAAAAAAAAATATACATTCAATCCCCCGTTTATGATACAGGAATAACAAGGACACCAAATCTTATTTCACAGGGATCCAAACACGAAGAAGTTACCTTGATACCATAGGAAACTGAGACTATAGTTCGGTCAGACACGACATACTGAACATGATGCCGCGTCAGTGTCAGGCACAATTGACTAGCCAAGACCACTATCTCTCTTCCATGGAAAAAGGCTGTTCTTCAAGGCAATCTCGCTGACATGACGTGGATCGGCGGGATCCTGTAGTAGTGGGTGTCACGCAGATGAAGCTAAGCATATTACAACCGTCTGGAGGACCGTGTCACCTTCACCAGCAAGCTCGTGATGAGGGGAAAGATACTACAACCTGCAACTTAACTCTCTTTTCAGAAAGTACAAAAGTGTAATCATAATCATTGTGGTTATTAAACAACAACAACAACAGCAACAACAACAACAAAACTAGCAACAACATCCGCAGCAACAACAACAATAAGAGCAGCAACATCAACAATAACAACAGCAACATCAACAACAACAATAGCAACATTAACAACACCAACAACAACAGCAACAACAACAGCGACAAGAACAACAACAATAACAACATCAGCAGCAACAACAACAACATCAACAACAACATCAACTACAACAACAGCAAAAACAACCACATCAACAACATTAACAACAACAACAACGTTAACAACAACAACAACAACATAAGCAACAGCAACAACCTTGATGCCACATCCATTCAGGACTACAGAATGAAAACGAACGAGTGTCCGATCTAGAAGAATTTGACGCAGAAAAGCCGATATGAGTATCATATCCAGGCGGCAGACATTCGTCAAACACGTGTCTTCGTTATACGATGTGTTAGATAGCCTGCAAAGGGACTGTTTGTCCAATAGTAGTTACACTACTGTCGGGGTATGAAGTTGCTAGAGACTTCAGTTTACTAAGTCACAGCTTGAATGAGGTAGGCTGGCCAGTCCCTTTCCTGGCTGTCTTTCACTTTCGTATGCCATGTACCCATATACAGCTGGGTCGACTTGAGCGTACCGATAGAATAATTCAACATAATTCGTGCCACGTATCTTTGCCAGACGTAATGACAAATATAATTATGGGAACGAACATTGCAGTACGAAATTATGGAGAGAAATTGGCAGATGGATAGGACGCACTTTTGGAAAGGTGCTGGACAGTATAATCAGCTATACGCTGGATTGGAATCCACAAAGAAAGAGACGAGTGGGAAAGCCATGAAACACCGGACTATCGTTAGTGGAACTCAAGTAGACAATACAGAATTCGAACAGATGGAGAACGCATGTTACGGATTTGTGCTCCAAGAGAACCACTTACATGTTCAAAATGATAATGAAACGCAATGATTACCATGAACGGAGATTACTGTGTACCGAGCAAAGTGGCACACGTTTGTTGCTATTCTGCAAGGTTAATAATAGTACAGTAGTGCAATTAGATAGAATCACCTGCCGAAGACGGATGTGTCGGACCGAAAGGTGCAAATATCGCAGTAAAGCTGTAAACTAGCGACACAACGCATTCCGTTCTCGGGACTACATCCGGCTATTTACAAAGCGCTGTTCAGGACTTGGTAGTGGGAGATTGAGAACGAACGCAGAAGAAGAAGATAGAATCACAGCTTTAGAAATTCTTTCGGGCTGACATGACACGCATCCACAAAATTATGTGTAAATCACAACTTAGATGAACTGGCCATGTTTTCTGCATGTAAGATGAGTGGCATCCAGCAAAATATTCTATGGTGAGCTTGAGTTAGGCAAGCGAGCTCGCGGCGGCCAAATAAAACGGTACAAAGACACTCTGAAAGCTTCAATGAAAGAATGCGGCATTGCCCTTGAAAATTGTGAGATCATTGCTGCTGTTCGCTTTGCCTGGTGCAATCAAATCTCTGCTGGCATGGCTTATATGGGTCAGATAAAAATCAAAGAAGTGAAAGCCACACGCAGACGTGCCATACGAAAGGCGAACCCCGCTATCGCTACTCTGCAGATGACCCAGCTGTAAATAGGTACCTGGCATATGACTAGGGAAGTAACATGCAACGATGAAAGAAACTTGCTCGTCCTACCTCATAAACTTAACGTCTTTATACTGGTAAAGAAGACTATGCAGAGTCTGTATACAACCAGTTTCATTTATATTTCCTTGCTCTAAAAGCTTTGCGCATCTAATCTATTCTTAAATGCATTTATTGCCCCTGCATCCACTGCATCCTGTGCAAATGCATTCCTATCATTCACTACTCCAAAATGCATTCACCATTCACTAAAAAGATATTTACTAATATCTAATCTGGACCTTTCTTTAGTTAATTTGTAGCTACATTTTCTTGTTCTTGTAGGTCGTTTTATTTTGGGGGAAAAAAAACTAGTTATAGCTTTGGTTTAGTATACTGAAGTCTGTTAACAAATTCATTTCCTGACAGTAGTATACCTACAATAGGATTAACATTTACATTACTTAACATCTACTTACACTTGCAAAACGCAAAATATAACTACCCTGGTACTTCACTGCCAAACCTTTACTCCAGCAAATCTAATAAAGATAAAAGGAGTTTCCCAACAAACACGTGCAGGAAAAATACGAGAAACAGCAGATTATCAAGGTTCCATGATGTCAAAAGATCAGGCCCAATCCGTGTCACGCCATCTTCTTCAGCACGTGCCAGACATGCGCACCAAGAACATCCTCGTCAGCGTCTTGTATTCTATTGAATATGTGTTTTTTTACCTTCAAATCCGCCACGAATTAAACACATTTATGTATCTCTCTTTTCTACCTAATTCTGCCAGAATACTCAGCATCCCTGTGAATATTGCACACATCTGCGAAAACAATACGTCAAAAAAAGTTGTACAACATGTTTTTGTTTTAATTCGTCTCTTAACTAACAGCATTTTACTGGTTTAGAAGACTGTCTCATTATATGTGATGCTCAATTCATTCACGGCACATAAGCATAAACTAGGGCTCTCCAGATTGATCCGTCTAACGCCACTCTTTTCATGTATATTGTCCAAGCTCATAGTGGAACCCTCTCTGAAGATTGTTCTGCGAGAGTTTGTTTGGGTTTTCCTCTTTTCGAATCAAGTATGAAGGAAAATAAATATACTCATTCCCAAAATGGTCCCAGGAAAACAATTGTGCATCAGAAACTCGACTGGGTAAACCGAGGAACTCAAGAAAATAAAAATAGCAACCAAATACCTACGAAGGACAACGAGGATCATCAAATGGCGAGAAACAACGAGAGGAACATCACGGAAACACCAGGTTAGGCACAAACAGATTCACACACGCATCCAAGAACTGGTTTATGCGTCTTAATGTCGCCCAAATTGATTACGGTGTTGAATGGAATAGGCGCGCCTCCGCCAGTAGAAACTAGTGAGGTAAACACATAAATTTAAAAAAATAAAAAGTTGCTGTTCATGCTAAGAACATATTTGATGTGTGACCACCGTTTTTTCCTGATGTGGGATGAAAAATATTGTTGATTGCTGACTTCTCTAATGGTTTTATTGGTTATGAACTATTCCCAGCCGATGTTCAACAGTTTTCTATGACACTTATTCTCGAATGCATTTAACATTTTTACCAATTCCTTTGTTATTTTGCAGTATCCATAAATGAGTAGTGGTAATACGTTGGAGATAACCAACATAAGCTTCACGTGCCCGCCCAGTGATTCTGATTTCCAGATGTTCGTTAGTTGGGTAAAGGTACATGGCGGCTATGATTACACAAATTTAAAAAAAAAAACAGAAAAAAACAGCAAAAAGCAAGATGCCACAAAATATCAGTTTTTATCTTAAGCCTGGTTCGATCACTGAACCATTTCCTATGTGTTTTTATAGACTTTTAACCTTCAGTACCGCGGCATCTTCGATCTATTTATTTCTGTTCTAGGCCAGGGGTTTTACAGATTTTTTACAACATGCACCCTTATTGCGAGCAGCATAGATTGCGCCTAGCAGACTACGAGTCTACTTTTTTCTAGTGTTTGCGTCGATAAGAGGGACTCGCGCTTATCCCAACGCAGTGTAGTAATAAGCTGTTGTTCAGGAAATCCTCAACCCGGCTACACCCAGCTCAAGCCAGAGCTGGAGCCCGCACATGGGCATCTGCAGAAGTACAACTCGACCAAGATCAAGAAGGCAGTGTTGTCCATATATCACAATGTCATACCCCCTCCACCGTCCTTCCTTTTGTATCCTTCCTAAGATTCATTCAATCAAAGCCTGTCGTTCCTTGCTCCTCTCGGTGTAAATGACATTTGCAACATCCGAGCAATATTCATGGTTTTGGGCTGTTCTTTCTGCATCTCTTCAGGTTTATTTATTCAATTTTAGTTCCTTCTAGCATTCTATGCTCCACGTACTTTTGAGACTACCTTTCTCTCTCTCCCTCTCTCTCTCGCTCTCTCTCTCTGTCTCGCTCTCTCTCTCTTTCTCTCTCTCGCTCTCTCTCTCTGTCTCGCTCTTTCTCTCTCTCTTTCTCTCTCGCTCTTTCTCGCGCTCTCTCTTGCTCTCTCTTTAGCTCTCTTTCGCTCTCTCTCGCTCTCTCGCTCTCTCTGGCTCTCTTTCTCTCTCCCGCTCTCTCTCGCTCTCTCTTTCGTTCTATCTCTGTCTGTCTCTCTCTCGCTCTCTATCTCTTTCGCTCTCTCTTTCGTTCTCTCGCTTTCTCTCTGGCTCTCTTTCTCGCCCACTCTCTCCCGCTTTCTCTCTCCGCTCTCTCTCTGTCTGTCTTTCTCTCTTGGTATCTCTGTCTCTCTCGCTCTCTATCTCTTTCGCTCTCTCTTTCGTTCTCTCGCTTTCTCTCTGGCTCTCTTTCTCGCCCACTCTCTCCCGCTTTCTCTCTCCGCTCTCTCTCTGTCTGTCTTTCTCTCTTGGTATCTCTGTCTCTCTCACTCTCTCGCTCTCTCACTTTCTCTCCCTATCTCGCTCTCTCTCTCTTTCCTTGAGGATTCCATGTAAGAGCATGTGTGACTACCTTGAACTGTGCCTTCTGCAGCGCATGTCCTATTAAGCCCAATTTTCATCGCATAATTTGTTGTTCCAATGGATGTTGTTAGCTCCTTTCCCATAAGTCTTCATTCCTCACCATGGACTGCCACTTCATGTCCATTACCATTGGTATGCATCTGTTAACAAAGGACTAGATTCTTTGTTGTATGGCCTTGGTCGTGATTCATGACTCCGCTCGATATATTAACACCGACTTGACACTAACGCTGAATATTCGAACTTTGGTGTGAATCTTTAAAAAATTGCTTGACTCAAAATCAAAAGGTGCATTCCAAATAATACGAAATAATACATACTGCACAGGTACTGAGTACCAATAGCGTGTATTAAAGTTGTTGCAGTTAAAAAGCTCGTAGTTGGATCTCAGGCGCAGACGGGCGGTCCGGCTCGCGCCAGTTCACTGCAAATTATCTCCTGCCCTACCGTCTGTCGGCTCTCTTCCGCGGGTACTCTTCGCTGAGCGTCCCGGGTGGCCGGCGCGTTTACTTTGAAAAAATGAGTGTTCAAAGCAGGCCTCGGCTGCCTAAATAATGGTGCATGGAATAATGGAATAGCACCTCGGTTCTATTTTGTTGGTTTTCGGAACTGGAGGTAATGATTAACAGGGACAAACGAGGGCATTCGTATTGCTTACTGTCTTTGATTACTTATCAGTACGTCAGGTAACTACGTACCGCTGAGCCGCCTAGGGCGTGTCAATAAGTTGAAACGAACCTGCATTTTTTTGACGAGAAAAGCGAGCACGCTGCCGCTCCGCTACATACACTTTCGAATGTAAACTACAAGGGTAATTCAGTAAATAGGTCACAATCTTAAATGGCATTGCTTGAAAATATTAAGTCAGTAAGTAGATCACAAACTGATATGGAATAGCTTACTTACTTTCCGTGTCCTAGACACTACATCACACATCATTCTTCCAGTATTCAGCAGCGTGGATTGCCCTGTCACTGGCACTCATCCATGCTACAAGTCTCAGGGAAGTTTGGGCAGATCATCAGATGGTCTTGGTCTTGTGTTACTTCACATTCGCATGTTTCATCGTCTCTGTATCTCCATCTTTTCAGGTTTTTCCTGCATCGTATTACACCAGTTTGAAGTCGATGTAGTGACTTACATGTTCCGTAGGGAATGTGGTGTCCAGGCGCAGGTTCCTACCGTAGCTCGATCAAGGGGAAATGTGTCAGCTGTTTCCAACTTTCGATGCCTCGATTTTCTGGACTAGTCTGTAAGGGCTGGGTTGACTGTAAGAGACTTAGTCTTGACTTTGGTCTTGGGCGCTGCACCTGACGTCCGAACATTGAGAGTCTTGTGTAATTTACATGTTTCTCTCTTTCTGTCTCTGACACAACAGTTCTACATATCTCTAGTGGCGCAATGTCGATTATTTGGTATATTTTTTCAGCTGGTGTAAGGTTTAGGCATTGAGTAACTATACGGCCTGTCTTATTTATTGCTGTATCTATATGTTTGACATGTGCAGAGTTCTCCCAGACTGGTGTGGCGTACTCAGCTACAGAGAAACACAGAGCAAGTGTTGATGTTCTAAGGACATGTGGCTTTGCTCCACATGTTATGCCAGTCAGTTTGCATATGATACTATTTCTTGCATGTATTTTCCTGTTTTGTCTCCTGGCAATGTGCAGCATAGGACAAAGGGCGGTCCTATAATATCTGTTATCTACATAAATCACAACGCTGGATGTTGCTGCCACCTAACGACACTTTAAGCAACTGTTAAATACATGTATAAGCTCATAGAATAGTTTGTGATTTCTGTAGATAGCAGACACTATGTGATGATTGCACGTGAGCAGCCCAGATACAAAATCGAGTCTCTGCACACAGACTGTATAATCAAATAACAGAGCGCTATTGTTTGAGGGTTTTTGTGAGGTTGTTGGGGGGGGGGGGGGGGGAAGAGGGGGGACGAGGGTTGGGTGAGAGTGGTGGTGAAACGGGACAGGCAAATCGACTGTCTCCAAAGAATAACTATAAATTGATTACTGTTTACAGTGAGAAGTGTTTGACGAGTAAAACTGTACATAAATGGGTCTACAAATTATAACAAGGACGCTCGAAAAATTGTTGACGAAGCTAGACCTGGTCGTCCACTTTAGACTTCAACAGAAACATCAGTTCGGCGGATGAGTAAAGCTGACATATGAGTAACGATAGATAATATTTTAACTGCAATATGACGTTCGCGTGGTTTAGCCTACTGCATAATGCATGATTCCCATATTGAAGGGAGACATTTGGCAAATGACGGAAATGTTGAACATGAAGTGGAACTGTGGCTGAACCAGCAAACTAATTATTTATATGCTGCAGGTTCTGGTGCACTGATAAAGGAATAAGTATATAAATGCTTGTAGATCAATGAATTGATAAATAAGGGGCTATGTGAAAAGCAAAGGCAAAGGCCACCGTCCATCGCGAACGATGATGGCATAATTTATTTTGCTAGCGATATTTTTAGTAAGGATTAACTGCGATACTTTTTACCCCCACTTTGTCGTCTCGAGCCGCCCGACCACAGTGGCAAGTCAAGGACAAGACGACTAGGAGGTGGCTACAAGATGCAGGGGACTCCGCATCAAGCATCCGGAGTCGAACCCACACCACCTGATCACAAGGCCGACGGCTTAACCACTTCGCCACGGTACCCCCAAGGGGCAATATAAGAACAAAAATTAATGGTTTTCAAGTCTTAAGTCTTAGTTGACCTGTACTTCTACAGGGGCATAGGCCCCTGTGTGGGTCCCATCTCTGGTGCAAGCTGGGTATAACCAGGTGGAGGATTTCCTGCTTAGCCGGCTAGGCTCGAGCAGCTTATTATTCTACTATGGAGGGTGGTTAACTAATGTGCAAGTCCGTCTTAATAGACTCAAATACTAGAGTAAAGTAGACCCGCATCCTGTTAGGCGCCATCTGCTAATAACAAACTACCTTACCATGGCCGGTATTATGCCATGTCACACAGTAAGTCGTCTCTTACTTCTTCTTCTGCTGCGTTCGTTGTCAAACTCCCGCTATAAAGCCCTGAACAGGGCTTCGCAAGTACCAGGATGTAGTCCGGAGAACGGAATGCGTTGTGTCGCTAGTTTACAGCTTGACTGCGATATTTGCACTTTTCGGTCCGACACATCCGTTTTCGGCGGAGTCGCTTCTTACAACATGATATATGTGGGGCAGTGGTGCTATTCTTGTCTTTGTCACACACACATAGCCCGGTAAGTTTTCAAGGTCGTTTCCCATTTAGTCTTTTTTAAATATCTATTTGTGACCTATATACTAACTCGCCTTTGTGTTTAATATTAAAACTCATGAATAATTCCCGATTGGGAATCCCTGCCGCAGAACGCAGCAAATACTAAACGTTGTTCTATTTACCCAGAAAGGAGATCTAGTTTACCAACATGGCGTCCATAACAACCGTCTAAGTACGTAGGATAGATGTTTGTTCAAGGGAGATTATCGTGAAACTACAACTATTGAACTGCCGTGTTAGAAATTAAACTACATTTCTAGGGCCACACCACATGGTGGAGGAATGTATCGAATTGTAACTGCATTATACTGATACAAGATTAGAATGTCAAATTACGCTGGCATTAAAAAATAATATATATATTTTTGCCTGCGCCTTATGTTTTTATTCCCCAAGCCGGTGTGCATTACACTATGTTTCTATTTTGCGCCTATACGGCTCAGTGCATCCGACTTCGACATCGGTTTTATGTAAGGGTCTGCTTCCTCTGGCATTTTCTAATGGGTTGTTTCCCCGGAGTAACGGTTGGTGCTGTGGTTGGGATCGAAACCAGCACCTTCGAGTTGTGAGCAGTGTCACGTACCCACTAGCACACGCAGTTCCCTACGCTGGCATTGATTTGTGAGAGAGTGGTATATACGAAAGAGTCTGGATTGTTTTCAATCTCCCACTACCAAACACTGAAAGGGCTTAAGTAGCAGAATGTAGTCCAGAGAACGGTATGCGTTGTGTCGTAGTTTACAACTTGACTGCTATATTTGCACCTTTCGGTCTAACACATCCGACTTCAGCAAGCATTTTTTGAGTACTGGGTTAGCATTCCCTCTTCGATCCCTTCTCCTTAGTCAGTCTTCCCTGCTGCAGCCTGTTATCCAGGATCACCGCGTGGAGGTGTAGAAGGGTCTTGGCAGCTCTATTTCGCTGGCCCTGACGCTACAGTCAGCTATGGGTCGCTGACCGCTGCAGCTCATGCGCCGATCGATCAGCATCTTGATCCCCGAAAGAGTTTGATTAGTAGTTGTAGAGTGCTAACTCTCACTGCAAGTATACTGGGTTCGACTCTCTTCGTGGACATGCTCCAGTCAACCCAACTGTAAATCTGGGCTTGGATTACTTTTAGGACGAGAAAATCCTCCAGCAGACTTAACCGCTGGTCAAGAATGAAGTTTTAGAAACTTCAGTATACTTTGCCTCAGCTTCGTGAGGTGGGGTGGCCAGTTCCCTTCATAACAGCCTTTTCCTTTCGTATCAGTAAGTCAGATATCATTTACAGTTGGGTTGTCAGGCACTGGCGGTTGTGGGAGTTGAACCCAGTACTTTTGCCATGAAAAGCGAATGCTCTACCACTCCGGTAAAATCAGAGAGAAAGAAAATTGGCCACCTCACCTTTAACTGTATTTTATGTTATTGCTGCGGGGATTCCGTGGCGAAGGGGTTAAGCTGTCGTCTCCGGACTCGGCCGTCTTTTTCATGGGTGATTGATGCGGAGTCCCTTGCATCTCGTAGTCGAGACGAGAGAGTGAGAATAAAAAGTAGTGGAGTTAATCCTTACTAAAAATAGCGCTAGCAAAATTTATTATGCCATCATCGTCTGCGATGGACGGCGGCCTTTGCTTTTGACTTTTGTTGTTGCTACTAGTTTCACTTGTGCTCGAATTTTGGTACTCTTCACGATTTTTTTTTGGTGGCAGGTTACAGCGGCTTTTCTGATATCCCGAAGCGTATTTAAGATGGTTGGCTACGAGATCTCGTTCTTGTATCGCAATGCGAGTTTTGTGATCGTTTTAGTTGTGTAGGACAGACGTCACCATATTATTATAAATAAACGTCCATAAGCGATAAGCCCTTGAGGATTCTATAGTCTAGTCATGTGGGTCCCCTTGGCTTTCCAACTCACCCAGAAACCAGAAATGAATCTGGCTACTGACTGACCCCACTGTGTAGCCACTGTGCATGGTAGAAATGTGTTGGTTGAAATCGGAGGTTGTTGTTGTTTGCGCCTATAATGAGTATGTTTCTCTTTTGTGCACCCTGAAAAGGTCGTTAAGTTGCAGTAGCTTTCCACACATCCCGAGCGTACTGATGAAGGGGGACCAGGGGGACCAGAGTACTCCAGGTGGTTATGCTATGCTTGGCTTCATCTGCGTGCCACTTACTACTACGAGAATCACGTCGATCATTCACCTCGTTAGCCAGACTGCCATGAAAACAGCCTGTTTCCATGGAGGGCTACTAAGAAGCCGAAGTGAGCGTCTTGGCCCTGACTAACATGTCTGATCAGTATATTTTGCATGACCAGAAGTTAGTCTTTCTCCCCTCATATCTGAGGTAAATATTTAATTTGTGCCAGGAGAGGGTTCAAGTTATTTTCTATTTTCACCAGAGGCGTCTCTTTAACCTACCTTGCTCTTTATCCTTGCATCTCCGTGAAACTTCATTCCCTGATTTGCGAGTATCATCAATATTTCTGAAATTTTCCGACTACAAAGTATTCAATATTTATATAATTTTGCGACTACAAAGTATTCAATATTTCCGAAATTGTCCGACTACAAAGTATTCAATACTTATGTAATTTTCCGACTACAAAGTATTCAATATTTATGTAATTTTCCGACTACAAAGTATTCAATATTTATGTAATTTTCCGACTACAAAGTATTCAATATTTATGTAATTTTCCGACTACAAAGTATTCAATATTTTTTAAGTCTTACGATTTCAATGTTTAAAATTTTTCTTCAATCTTCCGACTACAAAGTTTTCAATTTTTATGTAATCTTCCCACCACAAATCAGTCACTAGAGACTCTAATACTTTGTGTTGAAGAAACTAAATATCGGGCGCAGACATGTTCTTTTAGTTTACTTTTATACATGTGCCATTGTGGGAGGACGTGATAAACAGTTGAACGTGTTCTCCAGAGATAACATCTACCTAGTTATGTTCTTCAAGTTTCAAACACGGCGCAGAAGACATAAACCAGTGCTGGCCAGATTGATCTGTATGACACCACTCTTTTCAGTTCACGCATGTTGTTCAATCCCATAATGGGGTCCACTCTTACGACTATTCTGCCTAGTTCCTATCAGGCTTCCTCTTTTCCTGCTGCCAAGCGGTGACCATATACACGCTCGTAAACATAGTCCTGTTAAAGAAAGCTACTCTCCCTGTGTGATGGTTGTCTCTGCCACAGTAAATGAAATGCGGGAGATAAGTCTTGTCTACACTTGTCCGTCTGCATTCACTTAGGCTTAGAATGCCTGGTTTATAGCTGACCACTTTCTTATTAACCCCTGCGGTGTGCCTTGTCTGGTACATAGTTCTATAATTCTAGTATCAGATTTAAAGTTTACTGTTGGCTCCTATTTTGTTGATTATGGGTCACTGTTTAGACTTTCTGTTTCCGTAACGTTCTGTTTTGCGATAATGGCCGTTAAGCCGTTGCTCAACCAGGGATATATCCTCCATATTATGAGTAGATTTATAGGAAGGCCTTCTCCGACAAATAGAGAGGTACACGGGCATTTTTTTGTTTTGCTAACGTAATTTTTATTACGTCGGTGTGTGAAGTCCAATTCTTTTAATAAAGGTTGCTGTATTTGAGAGTTTCACTAGGCTTCAATTAATGAGTACACTGGTCCTGTCAATATTCCTCTATGCTTGTGAGACATGGACAATTACAGCTGACATTCAGCGAAGGATACAGGCCTTCGCTATGAGATGTTTCCGAAGACTTTTAAACGCCACATACAAAGATCGAGTTACAAATGAGGAAATACGAGATGGAATTACAACAACAGGGCCTTTTGAAGACCTCTTGGCAACTGTCAAAAGAAGGAAACTCGCTTAGTACGGTTACATATCGAGATCAAATGGTCTTGCAAATACGATCATCCACGGAAAGATACATGGGAGACGACGAAGACGCCGTCTCAAAAAGAGGTGGGAGGACAACATAAAAGAATGGACCAATCTCCGACCAGAAGAGGCACAGGCAGTGGTGTTGTGAGGATGTCTTCATTAATGCCCCAACGACCTCACCGGTTACGGGATGACCTAGCCTGACCTGACCTAGGCTTCAATCAGCTTTCTGTGGGAGGTCCGTCTCCGTTGGCCAGTGCTCAGTCTTGCTGGATATGTTCGACCATCTGAACTACTTGTCTGCAAGTACACAGTGATGATGGGGTCAGTTTGAGCCTGTGTAAGTGACCATTTAAATCTGCTATATCTCGTTCTCACGCAGAATAAGTTTACATTATCCGCACGATCAAGGCAGTGATAGTTGTCTCTTGTTCGGTCAACTTTCCTTATAGTTTGGATGAGGGTCTTTTTTTAAGTAGAGCGTGTAGCCTTGTCGACAGTGAGCTGGCATGCTAAGACTGGGATTACACCTTGCCAGTATTCGAAATCACAGACAGACAGAAACACAATCCGACCGTGGTTTGTTCCTGGTATGACCGCTCCCCCAGTCGACTCAGCAGTAAATGGGTACCTGAAGTTTGAGTTGGGGAAGGTATAAAGAGCAAGAAAGGAAACCTGACCATCCCACCTCACATAGACTGTGGCTTAGTCCATGAAGAATTATTTTCATTCCCGTCGGCAATTGTTGCCATGGGACCCACCTTGAACTTTAACTCTACTCTTGGAAGGTGATTGTTCCTTTTGTTCTCTTGTTGCCCTAAGCAACCTGTCCGCTGTCTCATTTCCCGGTATGGCACAGTGTGATAGTATCAAATGTAGCACTACCCTTCTCTTGACTTTTAGTTCGCCTAATGCTCTTTTAAAATGCAAATACTCTGGTCACATCAAGAGACACATCGGTCTCGAGAGAACAGGGATGGAAGGCATGGGGCCAGGTAAAAGAGGAAGGGGCAGACCAAGAAAACGATGGCACCAAGATATCCAGGGTATGACTGGCGGAGACTAGCGTTTTGGCAAGGGAACGAGTTTCTTTCAGACAGACTGTGATGGGAGAGACGTTCTATAAAGGACATGCTACATGATGATGATGCTGCTGTTTTAAGCTCTGGCAGTTTATTGTTCTAGAGGGCTTACAGAATTGAAACTGATAATGCATCTGTAAGGAATACAGCTAGCTGGCATTGACTTGTGTTGATAATCATTTCTCCAGCAATAATTATTGTATGTCCTTTAGCGGAGTAGTTTGAGCATTATTTTCTAGAGGATAAACTTGTGGGGACGCGGCTGATTAGCGCAGCTTTAGAGCCATCGCTTTTCATGGCAAATGTAAAAGGTTCATCTCCCACTACCGGTAGCCCCAGTCAACATAGCTGTAAATGGATACCTGACTTACGGTATGTAAAGAAAAGGCACCGAGGAAGGGAACTGGGCACCCCACCTCACAAACTAAGGTTAGAATACCGGTCTCTAACACCTCATTCCTGACCAGCGGTTCAGTCTGCTGGAGGATTTTCTTTACCTTATAAACCTTTAACAGACCGCCATTTTTATTGGAGAAATGGATGTTATGCTTTTTATTACAGGGAAGTTGAAGATTCACTTTGCTAAGAGTTGTTGTTACCACCCAGAAGTACCTCGCGTGCGACAATATGCGCGTGTCTTGTCCAGGTCGTATTGTTGTGTGTGCTTGTCTAGTTCTTAAGCAAGCGACAATTATTAGCAGCGATCCACGTAACGAGTTCTGGTTAAAAAAAAACCTTCAGGATGAACAAGTTCTTTGGCGGAGATGACGAAGGGCGCTTCTGCACTTCGACACACCCAATTGTCTTGCTATTGTCACGAACGACGGGGAAAATAGCCGTCAAATCGGCTTGAGAATAGGATTCAATTGATCGCGAAATGTTACGGAATTGTTGCATGGACCCCCCTAAGTGGTTGTCTCCCTTTGATCAGGACTAGGAAGTGCACCGCTCTGTAAGCTGCTTATTGTGCCAGCTTTTCTCATGCGCTTTGTCCAATAGCATTATTTCGTGTTGTTGTTCGTTCTGGGGGCCAAACCTGGGGCAGGGGGACAGGGAGTGGGGAGAAAAGGGGGGGGGTCGATGGAGGTGGGAGATGGGAGGGGAAGGGATGTTGAAAATAAAATGATAACACGATAACATATTTCTCAGTACATTGGGTGTGTGAATGTGTGTGTGTGTGTGTGTGTGTGTGTGAGTGTGTGTGTGTGTGTGTGTGTGGTACTGTGGGGTGTGGTGGGAAGAGATGGTGGGGGGGGGGGGGATAACATCAGTTTGAAAATAAAAGGGAAACACGATAAGATAGTTGTCATCACATCGAGTGTGTTTGTGGGCGTGTGTGTGTTGGCGTGTGTGTAGGCGTGTGTGTGTGGGCGTGTGTGTACGTGGCTGTGTGTGTGTGTAGGTGTGAGTGTGTGTGGGTATGAGTTTGTGTGTGTGTGTGTGGACGGGGGTGTGTATGTGTAGGTATGAGTGTGTGTGTGTACGTGTGAGTGTGTGTGTGGGTGTGAGTGTGTATGTGTACGTAGGTGTGTGTGTGTGGTACTGGGAAGGAAGGGGGTGTTGAGTCGTGTTGTTTATGGGGTGGGGGAGGGGGAGGGGGCGTGGGTGATAAAGATAGGGCATTTTGTAGGATTCGTTTAACAAAATGTCGACAATAGTTTTGTTAACTTTAAACGAAAAACACACGAATAAGCTTCTTTTTTTTTTAAATTTGTTGTTTAGCTGTCTTCGCCTTCCACTTTTTCTATCTGAGTCTATCTGCGATTACGCTCTGAAGTATCGGGTGTGAACTCTACAATGCCTCCGGTTTGTGTGTGTGCAATAGTCACTCGTGTACTTTGTTGGACGGTCAATGTTATCCGAGCGAGACCGCACAAGGTTGACCGATACGATAATTTTACAACCATATCCGATATTATAACTTCGATACTAACACCGATTACCATCTGACGTTCTGTGTTATTTGTCAGAGCCACGAATTCTTTGACAACACCGAGTACAACCGATATCCTGTGTCATGTAGTTACTACTTTGAATGTGGCTATGACAACAGATACAACTATCATCATTATCCAGTGCCCTTTCGGTTGGCGTTGGCTATCATGGACATCCATTTCCCTTTATCACGTGGGTCGGTTAACAGTTCCGTTACTGATCGCCTCCCATGTCACACCTTCAAGCTGTCCAATATTTTCTTTCTTGTCCTCCCTCTGTCCATTTTGCCAGCGATTCTGCCAGTTGTCACCTTGTGTTCCAACCTACCTCTTCTCATGACATGCCAGAAAATGATGACTGCCTTGTTAAGATTTTTGCCATCATGTCTTTGATTGTGTCTGTGCTTCCTCAAGGAAAGGGACAGGAGAGGTGGTAAAAGAAAAAGCAGGACGCTAGGAACAGGTAACGCTGTTTTAGATTTGTCCTGCCCTGCTCAAGCCCAGCCAGATAAGAAGCAAATTCGTCATTAGGCTATTTGCTCAGTGGTGTGGACCGCACAGAACACGGCGAGGCACTTGAGCAAACGTAGTCGGCCACTGCACCCGAGTTCATATCCAGTCGTCCTGACTTGTCTTGCCACTGGTTGAAGTTGGACTCTGGCGAGAGAGTGGGGTAGACGAACTGCGCAACCCTTTCTCACTTAAATCAAATTCATCGTTCAAGTCATTCTCTTTTCATGTTTCGGATACTAACACAGGCAAGTCCTGTGACGACGGGAGAGCGGCAAAGCGGAGAGCGCAAGTCCGCCGACAAGCTAAACTAAAGTCAAAAAGCTGCGTCAGATACGGGACTCCTGGTTGAGTAATAAAGATCAGATACATACATTTGCTGACAATCACGATCATCGTCTCGCGAAGAGAACATTCCATACTTTCACTGCCTGCCAGTATGCAGATCCCAAAATCGGACTGGTAAGCCATATCCACACCCATCCACAACCCGGACTTAAAGAACACTCGACTGGAAGTACTGGCTAAGTGAAAAAAGAAAAGGTCCTCGTCAGTCGTGATGGACGAACAATAAGCTTCCTCAAGAACCACCTTATTCGATTGCTTTGCAGTCGACGGAACTGTCAACATTTATCTGCAAAACCACATTTCCATTGCCTCCAATAATCACGGTACGTGCCTGCTGATTGCCAATGATTCGCTGCCGTATATCCGTACCGGTTCCACATTGTATCCAAAAACTCTCGTTGGTAAATCCAGTAATAGCCTTTTGTTGCCCAAGATTCCCCATATACTCTTGAAGACTGATTTTGCCTCAACTATTCTGTTCTTAATTAAATAAATACATCTTCCAAAAGAACACATGTAGGTACCTAGTATTAAATTGAGTGTACTTGTTTTAGTTCTATCTCGTTCATCTTTATAAATAATTTTGAGATTTGTGTTTCTTAGTTAACACCATAAGTTGTGATTTCTTTGTATTTACGCTGAGGCCTTTATTTTCGCTTTGAAGAACTACTCAAAAATATGATATAGAGGATTACAAAAGTGAACAAATTATGTTACCTTATCTTCATCGCCAGCAGAAAAAGCCTAAAACAAGCTCGGCCTCTTTAATTGTCACAATGACTACTAACTACTAAGATATTCTTGAAAGTAAAGCAAGGATGTGGCGGCACTTTGGGCTAATATTACATGTAAAACATTATATATAGGAGAGGTCAAACATTCCGTTAAGATGAAAACAGTGAAGAAACCTATTTTAAAACCGAAAGGTCTTCATCGTCGACAATGAACAACAAAGTTTCTAGCTAGTGATTCATAGAGGAAGAGACGAATATATGAAATATGGATATGAACACATAAATGGATATCAATATGGTACTTAGCTGGGTAACACATAAAATGAGGTCACGGGTAGCCAAGTCCGTGGACACGTCACAGGACAGATAACAAGTGCGCAGCGTCCAAGCAAGAAAACCCGTGACTAGGATGTATGTGCTTACTACCTTTCAAAAACTCCTTTAAGCGTTCATCTCTATTGAATGTATCTTGTCTTCTACTATCAGTTGAGAGATCATATTTTTGTTGTTTATTGTCCATGATGAAGTCATATGGTGACGTTGGCTTAGTTTCTGATTTTGCCTTATTCTGTTTTTTTATCATGTTTGTTTAAATGTTTTTTTTTAACTTTGAGATATTATTACAACAATAAGGGACAGCCATGGCTTGGATTATGACTAACGTCTGGTCAGGCAAAACGTACTGATCAGACATGTTAGTCAGGACCAGGCAAAACGTACTGATCAGACATGTTAGTCAGGGTCAGGCAAAACATACTGATCAGACATGTTAGTCAGGATCAGGAAAAACATACTGATTAGACATGTTAGTCAGGACCAGGCAAAACATACTGATCAGACATGTTAGTCAGGGTCAGGCAAAACGTACTGATCAGACATGTTAGTCAGGACCAGGCAAAACTTACTGATCAGACATGTTAGTCAGGGTCGGGCAAAACTTACTGATCAGACATGTTAGTCAGGGACATGCAAAACATACTGATCAGACATGTTAGGCCGAGTCAAGTAAAATATACTGATCAGGCTTGTTAGAGCCAGGTAAAATATACTGATCAGGCATGTTAGTCAGGGTGAGGTAACATGTACTGATCAGGCATGTTAGTCAGGGTGAGGTAACATATACTGATCAGGCATATTAGTCAGGGTAAGGTAACATATATTGATCAGGCATGTTAGTCAAGGTCAGGTAACACATACTGATAAGGCCTGTTAGTAGGGTCAGGTAAAATATACTGATCAGACATGTTAGTCAGGGCCAGGTAAAACATACTGATCAGACATGTTAGTCAGGGTCAGGCAAAACATTCTGGCCAAAGACCCCCACTTCGACTTCACGTAATCCTCCCTGGAAACAGACTGTTCTTCTTGGCAGGCTAGCTAAGAAGGTGAGGGATCGACATAAGCCCTGCAGTAATGAACGACACGCATATGAAGCCAGGCAAAGCACAACCGCTTAGAGGACCATGGTCCACCTTCATCAGCAACCTCAGGATGTGAGGAAAACTACTATAACCCGATAATAAGCATCCTTTTCAGGCTACACAAAAGAGTACACCTACTTATTCTAGGCAATCATAACAACAACAATATGGTACTCGTTCTTACCTTTTTACACTCAAATAATAATATTAAAAGTAACATTGCGGAAGAGACCAAAAACCCCTTCTTTAAAAAAAACACACACCAAATAAAGCAGATACAAATTGCAGTCCCAAACAAAGACCATGATTATGTCTGCAGGTGTAATTATCCAGACAGTAGGGGTTCCAGAAGATAACTCTTGCCTGTTCTTAAATGTAAACATCCCAGGAGCTCTTTCAACCCTTTCAGACAACTACAGTCGGACATCAGGGGCAGACAATCTCCAACATGTTTCTTGAAGCTTCTCATAGAAACCCGTACAAGGGAAGTATTATTCAGTGGAAACAGAGGGGAAGACGAGATACAGAAGAAGAAAGAGGTATGTCTTAGTAGGGAGGGGTGATATTTTACAATACCAGTAGAGGAGGGCTGGTTTGAGAATATAGTCCATAGCGGTTGAATCTTGTAATTGATTTTGATTTCAAAGCCGGAGATTCTGGACAAACTACGTTCAGATATAATAGTCCAACAGGGTTAACTCGATCGTAAACGTCTCCTTCTTCTTCGTGCAATATGCTGACATGCATATCACACATTATACCTTACATAAACATCATGTCCATGCTGATGTTGATAAATAATGTCAATATTCTATCGCTAATGCCGGCGGGAGGAAGACTAACGTCTGGTTAGGCAAAACATACTGATCAGTCATGTTAGGGTCAAACAAAATATACTGATTACTCATGTTAGGGTCAGGCAAAATATACTGATCAGTCATGTTAGGGTCAGGCAAAATATACTGATCAGTTATGTTAGGGTCAGGCAAAACATACTGATCAGTCATGTTAGGGTCAGGCAAGACTATCACCTTGTGTTCCACGAAGTCCTCCCTGGAAACGGGCTGTTTTCATGGCAGCCTATCTAACAAGGTGAGGGATCGAGGTGATCCCCGTAGTAGTGGGCGACACGCAGATGAGGCCAAGCTTAGCACAGGATGACTCCGGACCATCTTCATCAGTACGCTCGGTATGTGAGGAAAACTACGACAACCCACCGCGTAACGTCTTTTTCAGGGCGCACTAAAGAGTAGCCTACTCATTACGGGCATTCGACAACAACTTCACCAACATCATCATCATCATCATCATCGCTACTGCCAAGAGTACACATTGTCTGCCACCACCTCTATTGCCTCGCTTTGTCTCAACCTCTCTGAATCTTGTGTTCCGGTGCATTCTAAAAGGTCATTCATGTTATTGATTCAAATCTATAACTTTTCTGTTTGCTATCCGTGTTATGTTATACTGCTCGCGCTCATGTTACTGGTTTCGGGCCTTGTGATTAAACCTGGATTTTTGGAGTGTGTGTGTGTGTGTGTGTGTGTGTGTGTGTGTGTGTGTGTACTCGTGCTCCATCGGTCACTGGTTCACACTTGTTCATGTGATTGTCGACATGATCAAGTTATTGGCATTGTAACATTATCCCCTTTACCGACATACCATTACTGACATACCGTTACCGACATACCATTACCGACATACCATTACCGACATTACATTATCGACATTACATTATCGATATTACATTATCGACATTATAGTATCAATATTACATTATCGACAATGCATTACCGTCATACCATTACCGACATACCATTACCGACACCACATTATCGACATTACATTTTGACATTACATTAGTGATATTCTTAAAATTATTGACATTGTCACGTAATCGACATCACAATATTGATAATATCAAATTAACGACATTGTTACAATATCGACATTACTGACATAACATTATCGACACCACGTTATCGACATTACTAAAGTATTGATCATGTCACGTAATCGACATTACAATATCGACATTACCAAATTTGCGACTTCATTGAGATCGTATTATCGACATTACATTATCGACATTATCAAATGATTGACATTGTCACGTAATCGCCATTACATTATCGACATTATCAAATGATTGACATTGTCACGTAATCGACAATACATTATCAAATTATTGACATTGTCACGTAATCGACATTACTGCCATAATATTATCTACTTCACATTATCGGCATTACCAAACTATTGATCATGTCACCTAATCGACATCACAAAATCGACATTACCAAATGTTTGACATCATTCAGATCATACTATCGACATCACGTTGTCGATATTAACAAATTAATGACATTATAAAAAATCGACAATACTGACATAACATTATCAACATCACGTTATCGACTTTATCACATTATTGACTTTGTCACGTAATCGAGTCCACAAACTCGACATCACATTATCGACATTACTGACTACTACTAAGCGGTACCTGGGATGGAACAAAATACGCACACATAAACCTTTAAAGTTAATCTTAAAAGGCAACTAAAGAAGGTTGTGCATGGAGCTAGCATCCCCATCATATAAAACCAGTGTTACAAAAACTGACACTGTTAATGTTTGGATACGGTTTACCGAATGAGGCCATCTATAGTGTTACCACCATGCTTCAGATGGAGCGGAAACAAATGTTACAAGTCGCCATACTTCTTTGTTATATGGTGCTGTCCCCTACTGGTGAAGCTATGTCTTCCTAACACAGACCCAGTCCTTTTGGTAATATCATGGCGCCATCACTATCGGGGTGGCATGGTGGCTGATCTCGGCTATCTATGATAAGGGCTGATTTAATTAATTTATATTTGAAACGGTACCTATCAGATACATACATTAGATGGATAGCGGATCTCTTTTGTCGACAGATACTACTTGTAAAAATGTTATGTATCTATCTATCTATCTATCTATCTATCTATCTATCTATCTATCTATCTATCTATCTATCTATCTATCTATCTATCTATCTATCTATCTATCTATCTATCTATCTATCTATCTATCTATCTATCTATCAATCTATCTATCTATCTATCTATCTATCTATCTATCTATCTATCTATCTATCTATCTATCTATCTATCTATCTATATCTTTCTATCAATCTATCTATCTATCTATCTATCTATCTATCTATCTATCTATCTATCTATCTATCTATCTATCTATCTATCTATCTATCTATCTATCTATCTATCTATCTATCTATCTATCTATCTATCTATCTATCTATATATTTATATCTATCTATCTATCTATCTATCTATCTATCTATCTATCTATCTATCTATCTATCTATCTATCTATCTATCTATCTATCTATCTATCTATCTATCTATCTATATATCTATCTATCTATCTATCTATCTATCTATCTATCTATCTATCTATCTATCTATCTATCTATCTATCTATCTATCTATCTATCTATCTATCTGTCTGTCTGTCTGTCTGTCTGTCTGTCTGGCTGTCTGTCTGTTTGTCAATCTTTCTATCTACGTTCTTAAAGTGCCATACACAACATATAAGGCAGAAACCAGTGTTTTCTAGTTTGATCTGTGTGACGTCACTCTTCTCAGTTCATGTATGTTGTTCAAGCCCATAGTCGAGCTATCTCTGACGATTGTTCTGCAGAGAGTTTCTTTCGATCTTCCTCTTTTCCTGCCACCAGACTGTGACCATATAAACGTTTGTAGATAGAGTCTGATGCTATCCATTTTAAGAACATGCCAGATACATACCTTCTTTTCCTGATGAGTGATAAAATATATTGTTGATTGGTGACTATTTTTGTATTGTTATTTATTAATTTCTCCCAGCCAATGTCATTCAGTTTCTTAAGACACTTATTCTCAAATACATTTAGTTTTGTCCACAATGCTTTTGTCATTTTTGAGCATTCATATGCATGTTCTTTTACATGCATGTAGTATACAAGGGACCTCTGAGTTAATCGTCCATCTCGTATAGGACTAGAGACACGATCTCACGTTCCCTGAGACGAGGGATCGCTTGAAACTTACTGGATTCGAACAACATAAATTTTTCGCTTTCGTTCGTTCATTTCTTGAGAGACGATTTCTCATACAGCTCTGTTAAAGCGGCCTCCACATTGCACTACAGCCAGAAGAACGGCAGTTCACTTTCTCTAGTATACGTCGGGATATCAGAGACGCAACTGTAACTGACTATCAAAGAAACATCGTCAGCAATTAACTCAACTGAACACGAGTAGCTTTAACAATAGCAAACACCCGGCACGTCAATCCAGCAGATTCTTGCGGCCCGCGACAGAATCGGATACCACCATTTTGGTTAAAAGGCAATTCTGGCTAAGACAAAAATAATGTCCCAAATCACGTGACTTTGGCCATCCTGTTTCGGATTACACCGCTACTAGAATTTCGAATTTACGCCATAATTTGTATCATAAAGTTAATTAATCAATCAATAAAACAATTAATCAGACAATCCATCAATAAAACAATCAATATATAAAACAATAAAAGAATTAATCAATCAAACAATCAAACAAACAATCAATCAATCAATCAACAAATCTATGAAACCAATAATCAATTAACCAATCAATGAAACAGTCAATCAACCAAAATAAAACAATCAACAGATCAAAGAATCAATCAATCAAATAATAAATCAGTCAATCTCAAAATGAACCAGTCAATAAATATATAAAATAATAAATCAAACAGTACGATAATCAATCAAACAATCAATCAACCAACCAATTAATAAAAAACAATCAAACAATCAAACATTCAATAAAAAACAATCACTCAATCAAAGAATCAATCAAACATTTTATCAAAGAATTAATCAACCAACCAACCAAACAATGAAACAAAGACCCTATAAATCAATCAAACAATCCAACGAACACTAAATCATACAGTCAATCAAACGACCAAAAAATCAAAAAATCACTCACACAATTAATTAAGTGAACAATCAATCAGACAATCAATTTATCAAACAATCAATCAGTGGATCAATCAAACAAACAATCAATCAGTCAAACAATTATTCAATAAATTAAACAACCAACCAATCAAACAATCGTTTAATCAATCAATAAAACAATCATTCAACAAAACCATAAATCAAACAATGAATTCGTCAGTCAATTAATACATCTATCAAACAATTAATCAGACAAACAAACAATCAATCAAGCAATAAATCAAACAAACAATCAATCAAATAATCCTTTAAACAATCAATCAGACAATTAAAAAAAAATGAAACAATCAATCAAACAATTGATCAATAAAAATTCATGTAATAAAGCAAAAAATCAATCAGACCGTCAACCAGCCAATCATACAATCAATAAATCAAATAATCAGTGAATCAAACAACAAAATTAAAAATCAATCAAACAATCAAGCGATTTCCAACCTTATGTCGCTAAGGTCATGGTGCTCTCTATCCTCAAGTCGCTCAGGTCATTGAGCTCTCCATCTTCATGTGGCTCAGGTCAAAATCACTCACGTCATTGAGCTCTCCATCCTCAAGTCGCTCGGGTCATCGAGCTCTCCATCCTCAAGTCACTCAGGTCATCGAGCTCTCCATCCTCAAGTCGCTCAGGTTATTGAACTCTTCATCCTCAAGTCGATCAGGTAAAAGTCGCTCAGGTCATTGAGCTCTTCATCCTCAAGTCGCTCAGATAAAAGTCGCTCAGGTTATTGAGCTCTCCATCCTCAAGTCGCTCAGGTCAAAGTCGCTCAGGTCATTGAGCTCTTCATCCTCAAGTCGCTCAGATAAAAGTCGCTCAGGTTATTGAGCTCTCCATTCTCAAGTCGGTCAGGTCAAAGTCGCTCAGGTCATTGAGCTCTCCATCCTCAAGTCGCTCAGGTCATTGAGCTCTCCATTTTCAAGTCGCTCAGGTTATTGAGCTCTCCATCCACATGTTGCTCAGGTCAAAGTCGCTCAGGTCATTGAGCTCTCCATCCTCAAGTCGCTCAGGTTATTGAGCTCTCCATCCTCAAGTCGCTCAGGTCAAAGTCGCCCAGGTCATTGAGCTCTCCATCCTCAAGTCGCTCAGGACATCGAGCTCTCCATCCTCAAGTCACTCATGTCATCGAGCTCTCCATCCTCAAGTAACTCAGGTTATTGAGCTCTCTATCCTCAAGTCGCTCAGGTCAAAGTCGCTCAGGTCATTGAGCTCTCCATCCATAAGTCTCTCAGGTCATTGAGCTCTCCCTCCATAAGTCGCTCAGTTCATTGAGCTCTCCCTCCACAAGTCGCTCAGGTTATTGAGCTCTCCATCCTCAAGTCGTTCAGGTCAAAGTCGCTTAGGTCATTTAGCTCTCCATCCTCAAGTCGCTCAGGTCATTGAGCTCTCCATCCATAAGTCGCTCAGGTCATTGAGCTCTCCCTCCATAAGTCGCTCAGTTCATTGAGCTCTCCCTCCACAAGTCGCTCAGGTTATTGAGCTCTCCATCCTCAAGTCGTTCAGGTCAAAGTCGCTCAGGTCATTTAGCTCTCCATCCTCAAGTCGCTCAGGTCATTGAGCTCTCCATCCTCAAGTCGTTCAGGTCAAAGTCGCTCAGGTCATTGAGCTCTCCATCCTCAAGTCGCTTAGGTCATTGAGCTCTCCATCCTCAAGTCGCTCAGGTCAAAGTCGCCCAGGTCATTGAGCTCTCCATCCTCAAGTCGCTCATGTCATCGAGCTCTCCATCAACAAGTCGCTCAGGTTAGAAAGCCGCAAACGCCTTTGTCGATCACTATGCCAGAGCAAACCACATCGAGGTCCCTGCAGATAAGCATACAGACATTAGCGAAGAGCTAAAGGGACACGAAAACATAAATACGGCTCCTGAAGAGCACATGATGGCCAAACTAACAATGCGCGAAATGGAAGAGGCTATGAGAACACTAAAGAAAAGGAAATCTCCCGGAAAAGACGGGATAACAAACGAAATGCTGATGGGGCTGGGCCAAACAGCGAAGAAAAAACTACTATCAGTCCTGAACCAAAGCTGGAAAAGGGGTATTGTACCCCAAGCATGGAAAGATGCAATACTGGTACCAGTACCAAAAACAGGAAAGGACAAAACAGATCCAAATGGATACAGGCCCTTAAGCCTACTGAGCTGTGTCGGCAAGCTGATGGAACGGATGATAAACACCAGACTGATGTGGCATCTGGAAGAAAAACGAATACTAATTCCACAGCAAGCCGGCTTTCGACAGCACAGATCCACTGAGGACCAGGTCATCCTCATAGCCCAGGAGATAGAAGATGCCTACCAGGCACAGAAACACACAGTAGCTGTTTGGGTGGATCTGGAAAAGGCATTTGACAAAGTCTGGAAGGATGGACTTAGAGTCAAGCTAAGAAGAAGTGATGTCTGTGGGAAGATGTACAAGTGGATCAACCACTACCTCAAACAAAGAACGGCCAGAGTCCAATTACAAGGGCAGATGAGCAAAAAGGTGACACTCGAGCAGGGAGTACCCCAAGGAGGAGTATTGTCACCCACACTCTTCCTGGTATATATAAACGATATTACAGAGAATATACCAAGAAGAGTCCATAGCTCAATGTTTGCAGACGATCTGGCTATGTGGACCTCTGAAAAGAATCTCACCATAGCAAGAAATCGGATGCAGACGGCCCTAACATCGCTGGAAGAGTGGGCGAACTCATGGCTGGTCAAAATAAACGAGGAGAAAACCACGTGCACAATATTCTCGCTCTCATTAAAACCCCAAAGTACCAAATTAAGCCTAAATGGCAAAATCCTGCAGCCAAACGGCAACCCAACCTATCTGGGAGTCACATTTGATCGGCGCATGACATGGAAAAGTCAGATCGAGAGAAACCGAATGAAAGCCAGAGAAAGAATGGCGATCATGAGGAAACGTGCTGGCACAAGCTGGGGAGCAGACGAAGGCATACTAAAGAAACTGTACACTGGAAGAGTGAGACCAGTTCTCGAGTATGGCATTGCGGCATGGACAACAGCAGCGAAGGCGAACTTCGATAAAGTTAACAAACTTCAAAACCAAGCCATGAGAATTATAACAGGTGGCATGAAGTCAACGCCAATTGTAGAACTTGAAAAGATTACAAAACTGCAATCCATGACCGACAGAAGAGACTGCAGAGCCCAGCTGCAGTCAGAGAAACTCCGAAGACTGACGGACCACCCAATGTACCAGAGACTAAACAATTTGGGAACTGGGAAACTAAAGCGGAGAAACTTTGCAGAAATAGCCAAAGCAAAGATGCACGAAGATCCCATAAACGCACTAACAACACCAAAACCCATCACTACTGTACGAAAACCTACTTGGAGGCAGGATATATTTCCAGAGGTGGTAGAAAATATACCAGGTATTGCAAACAAAAACTGCCAGACTGAAAAAGAAAGGAGAGACACTACCCTAAGCTTCATAACGAAAAGCTACCCAAGCATGGACTGGACCCATGCATACACCGACGGTTCTGTAACAAACACTACACAGAACGGAGGGGCAGGAGCATTCCTGAACCTACCAAATGGCAGACAAATAACACTGTCATTCGCTACTGGTAAGTACACAAGCAATTTCAGAGCGGAGGCAGAGGCACTGAGGGCGGCAGTGGAAGAAATGGTAACACACAGTGAAAATGAGAGCCATATAGTCCTGCTGACAGATGCTCTCGCCGTAGTCACAGCGCTAAAAAGCCAGAAAAACACTGAGCTTAATGACTTAAGAGCAGCACTACGCAAACTGTGCCAGCAGTCCGCACCAAAAAGGGTAGTGGTACAGGGGATTCCGTCACACTGCAACATCCAAGGCAACGAGGAGGCAGACAGACTGGCAAAAGAAGGTGCAAGGCTACCACAAACAGATACCAGTATGACGTACGAAGAGTCAAAACGGCTTATCAAAGCCAGGTACATGACCAAATGGGAAACCGAACATACTGGTTACACCAAAAACGATGCCTATTACCAGTTGAACCGAAGAGAGCAGGTCGTTGTCTTCAGACTTCGCACTGGCCACAACAGACTGAGGTACCACCTATTCAACAAATTGAAGATAGGGTGTACCGACGAATGCCCGTGCGGTACTGGTAAAATGACCACTGAACATCTGCTGCAGAACTGCCCGACATACGAGGATCAGAGAGAGCAGATGTGGCCATTGCCAGTGGAACTGCAAGACAAGCTCTATGGTAGTGGCGAGAGTCTCAGGATGACCGCCGCTTTTCTCGAAAAAATAATGGTTACTGTCTGACTGTGTACGCAGAAGAAGAAGAAGAAAGTCGCTTAGGTCATTTAGCTCTCCATCCTCAAGTAGCTCAGGTCATTGAGCTCTCCATCCTCAAGTCGTTCAGGTCAAAGTCGCTCAGGTCATTGAGCTCTCCATCCTCAATTCGCTCAGGTCATTGAGCTCTCCATCCTCAAGTCGCTCAGGTCAAAGTCGCCCAGGTCATTGAGCTCTCCATCCTCAAGTCGCTCATGTCATCGAGCTCTCCATCCTCAAGTCGCTCTGGTTATTGAGCTCTCTATCCTCAGGTCATTCAGGACAAAGTCGCTCAGGTCATCGAGCTCTCCATCCTTAAGTCGCTAAGGTCATCGAGCTCTCCATCCTCAAGTCGCTAAGGTCATTGAGCTCTCCATCCTCAAGTCGCTAAGGTAATCGAGCTTTCCATCCTCAAGTTGTTATGGTCATCGCGTTCTCCATCATTAAGTCGCTAAGGTCATCGAGCTTTCCATCCTCACGTGACACGTCATCGAGTTCTCCATCCTCAAGTCGCTCCGGTCATTGAGCTCTCCATCCTCAAGTCGCTCAGGTCAAAGTCGCTCAGGTTATTGAGCTCTCCATCCTCAAGTCGCTCAGGTCATTGAGCTCTCCATCCTCAAGTCGCTCAGGTCATCGAGCTCTCCATCCTCAAGTCGCTCCGGTTTTTGAGCTCTCCATCCTCAAGTCGCTCAGGTCAAAGTAACTCAGGTCATTGAGCTCTCCATCTTCAAATCGCTGAGGTCATCGAGCTCTCGATCCTCAAGTCGCTAAAGTCATCGAGCTCTCCATCCTCACGTGACAGGTCATCGAGCTCTCCATCCTCACGTGACAGGTCATCGAGCTCTCCATCCTCACGTGACAGGTTATCGAGTTCTCCATCCTCAAGTCGCTAAGGTCATCGAGCTCTCCATCCTCAAGTCGCTCGGGTCATCGAGCTCTCCATCCTCAAGTCGCTCGCTTCATCGAGCTCTCCATCCTAAAGTCGATCGGGTCATCGAACTCTCCATCCTCAGGTCGCTCAGGTTATTGAGCTCTCCATCCTCAAGTCGCTCGGGTCATCGAGCTCTCCATCCTCAAGTCGCTCGGGTCATAGAGCTCTCCATCCTTAAGTCGCTCAGGTAAAAGTCGCTCAGGTCATCGAGCTCTCCATCCTCAACTCGCTCAGGTCAATATCGCTCAGGTTATTTAGCTCTCCATCCCCAAGTCGCTCAGGTCAAAGTCGCTCAGGTTATTGAGCTCTCCATCCTCAAGTCGCTCAGATCATCGAGCTCTCCATCCTCAAGTCGCTCAGGTCAATGTCGCTCAGGTTATTGAGCTCTCCATCCTCAAGTCGCTCAGGTCAAAATCGCTCAGGTCATTGAGCTCTCCATCCTCAAGTCGTTCAGGTCATTGAGCTCTCCATCCTCAAGTCGTTCAGGTTATTGAGCTCTCTATCCTCAAGTCGTTCAGGTCAAAGTCGCTCAGGTCATTGAGCTCTCCATCCTCAAGTCGCCCAGGTCATTGAGCTCTCCATTTACATGTGGCTCAGGTCAAAGTCGCTCAGGTCATTGAGCTCTCCATCCTTAAGTCGCTCAGGACATCGAGCTCTCCATCCTCAAATCACTCATGTCATCGAGCTCTCTTATCCTCAAGTCGCTCAGGTCAAAGTCGCTCAGGTCATTGAGCTCTCCATCCTCAAGTCGCTCAGGTCATTGAGCTCTCCCTCCACAAGTCGCTCAGGTTATTGAGCTCTTTATCCTCAAGTCGTTCAGGTCAAAGACGCTTAGGTCATTGAGCTCTCCATCCTCAAGTCGCTCAGGTCATTGAGCTGTCCATCATCAAATCGCTCAGGTCAAAGTCGCCCAGGTCATTGAGCTCTCCATCCTCAAGTCGCGCAGGACATCGAGCTCTCCATCCTCGTCGCTAATGTCATCGAGCTCTCCATCCTCAAGTCGCTTAGGTCATTGAGCTCTCCATCCATAAGTCGCTCAGGTCATTGAGCTCTCCCTCCATAAGTCGCTCAGTTCATTTAGCTCTCCCTCCACAAGTCGCTCAGGTTATTGAGCTCTCCATCCTCAAGTCGTTCAGGTCAAAGTCGCTCAGGTCATTTCGCTCTCCATCCTCAAGTCGCTCAGGTCATTGAGCTCTCCATCCTCAAGTCGCTCAGGTCAAAGTCGCCCAGGTCATTGAGCTCTCCATCCTCAAGTCGCTCAGGTTATTGAGCTCTCCCTCCTCAAGTCGCTCAGGTCATTGAGCTCTTCATCGTCAAGTCACTCATGTCAAAGTCGCTCAGGTCATCGAGCTCTCCATCCTTAAGTCGCTAAGGTCATCGAGCTCTCCATCCTCAAGTCGCTAAGGACATTGAGCTCTCCATCCTCAAGTCGCTCCGGTTTTTGAGCTCTCCATCCTCAAGTCGCTCAGGTCAAAGTAACTCAGGTAATTGAGCTCTCCATCTTCAAATCGCTGAGGTCATTGAACTCTTCATCGTCAAGTCACTCATGTCAAAGTCGCTCAGGTCATCGAGCTCTCCATCCTTAAGTCGCTAAGGTCATCGAGCTCTCCATCATTAAGTCGCTAAGGTCATCGAGCTTTCCATCCTCACGTGACAGGTCATCGAGTTCTCCATCCTCAAGTCGCTCCGGTCATTGAGCTCTCCATCCTCAAGTCGCTCAGGTCAAAGTCGCTCAGGTTATTGAGCTCTCCATCCTCAAGTCGCTCAGGTCATTGAGCTCTCCATCCTCAAGTCGGTCAGGTCATCGAGCTCTCCATCCTCAAGTCGCTCCGGTTTTTGAGCTCTCCATCCTCAAGTCGCTCAGGTCAAAGTAACTCAGGTAATTGAGCTCTCCATCTTCAAATCGCTGAGGTCATCGAGCTCTCGATCCTCAAGTCGCTAAAGTCATCGAGCTCTCCATCCTCACGTGACAGGTCATCGAGCTCTCCATCCTCACGTGACAGGTTATCGAGTTCTCCATCCTCAAGTCGCTAAGGTCATCGAGCTCTCCATCCTCAAGTCGCTCGGGTCATCGAGCTCTCCATCCTCAAGTCGCTCGCTTCATCGAGCTCTCCATCCTCAAGTCGCTCGGGTCATCGAACTCTCCATCCTCAGGTCGCTCAGGTTATTGAGCTCTCCATCCTCAAGTCGCTCGGGTCATCGAGCTCTCCATCCTCAAGTCGCTCGGGTCATAGAGCTCTCCATCCTTAAGTCGCTCAGGTAAAAGTCGCTCAGGTCATCGAGCTCTCCATCCTCAACTCGCTCAGGTCAATATCGCTCAGGTTATTTAGCTCTCCATCCTCAAGTCGCTCAGGTCAAAGTCGCTCAGGTTATTGAGCTCTCCATCCTCAAGTCGCTCAGATCATCGAGCTCTCCATCCTCAAGTCGCTCAGGTCAATGTCGCTCAGGTCATTGAGCTCTCCATCCCCAAGTCGTTCAGGTCATTGAGCTCTCCATCCTCAAGTCGTTCAGGTTATTGAGCTCTCTATCCTCAAGTCGTTCAGGTCAAAGTCGCTGTGGTCATTGAGCTCTCCATCCTCAAGTCGCCCAGGTCATTGAGCTCTCCATTCACATGTTGCTCAGGTCAAAATCGCTCAGGTCATAGAGCTCTCCATCCTTAAGTCGCTCAGGACATCGAGCTCTCCATCCTCAAATCACTCATGTCATCGAGCTCTCTATCCTCAAGTCGCTCAGGTCAAAGTCGCTCAGGTCATTGAGCTCTCCATGCTCAAGTCGCTCAGGTCATTGAGCTCTCCCTCCACAAGTCGCTCAGGTTATTGAGCTCTTTATCCTCAAGTCGTTCAGGTCAAAGACGCTTAGGTCATTGAGCTCTCCATCCTCAAGTCGCTCAGGTCATTGAGCTGTCCATCATCAAATCGCTCAGGTCAAAGTCGCCCAGGTCATTGAGCTCTCCATCCTCAAGTCACACAGGACATCCAGCTCTCCATCCTCGTCGCTAATGTCATCGAGCTCTCCATCCTCAAGTCGCTTAGGTCATTGAGCTCTCCATCCATAAGTCGCTCAGGTCATTGAGCTCTCCCTCCATAAGTCGCTCAGTTCATTTAGCTCTCCCTCCACAAGTCGCTCAGGTTATTGAGCTCTCCATCCTCAAGTCGTTCAGGTCAAAGTCGCTCAGGTCATTTAGCTCTCCATCCTCAAGTCGCCCAGGTCATTGAGCTCTCCATCCTCAAGTCGCTCAGTTTATTGAGCTCTCCCTCCTCAAGTCGCTCAGGTCATTGAGCTCTCGATCCTCAAGTCGCTAAAGTCATCGAGCTCTCCATCCTCACGTGACAGGTCATCGAGTTCTCCATCCTCAAGTCGCTCGCTTCATCGAGCTCTCCATCCTCAAGTCGCTCGGGTCATCAAACTCTCCATCCTCAGGTCGCTCAGGTTATTGAGCTCTCCATCCTCAAGTCGCTCGGGTCATCGAGCTCTCCATCCTCAAGTCGCTCGGGTCATAGAGCTCTCCATCCTTAAGTCGCTCAGGTAAAAGTCGCTCAGGTCATCGAGCTCTCCATCCTCAACTCGCTTAGGTCAATATCGCTCAGGTTATTTAGCTCTCCATCCTCAAGTCGCTCAGGTCAAAGTCGCTCAGGTTATTGAGCTCTCCATCCTCAAGTCGCTCAGATCATCGAGCTCTCCATCCTCAAGTCGCTCAGGTCAATGTCGCTCAGGTTATTGAGCTCTCCATCCTCAAGTCGCTCAGGTCAAAATCGCTCAGGTCATTGAGCTCTCCATCCCCAAGTCGTTCAGGTCATTGAGCTCTCCATCCTCAAGTCGTTCAGGTCAAAGTCGCTGTGGTCATTGAGCTCTCCATCCTCAAGTCGCCCAGGTCATTGAGCTCTCCATTCACATGTTGCTCAGGTCAAAGTCGCTCAGGTCATTGAGCTCTCCATCCTTAAGTCGCTCAGGACATCGAGCTTTCCATCCTCAAATCACTCATGTCATCGAGCTCTCTATCCTCAAGTCGCTCAGGTCAAAGTCGCTCAGGTCATTGAGCTCTCCATGCTCAAGTCGCTCAGGTCATTGAGCTCTCCCTCCACAAGTCGCTCAGGTTATTGAGCTCTTTATCCTCAAGTCGTTCAGGTCAAAGACGCTTAGGTCATTGAGCTCTCCATCCTCAAGTCGCTCAGGTCATTGAGCTGTCCATCATCAAATCGCTCAGGTCAAAGTCGCACAGGTCATTGAGCTCTCCATCCTCAAGTCGCGCAGGACATCCAGCTCTCCATCCTCGTCGCTAATGTCATCGAGCTCTCCATCCTCAAGTCGCTTAGGTCATTGAGCTCTCCATCCATAAGTCGCTCAGGTCATTGAGCTCTCCCTCCATAAGTCGCTCAGTTCATTTAGCTCTCCCTCCACAAGTCGCTCAGGTTATTGAGCTCTCCATCCTCAAGTCGTTCAGGTCAAAGTCGCTCAGGTCATTTAGCTCTCCATCCTCGTCGCTCAGGTCATTGAGCTCTCCATCCTCAAGTCGCTCAGGTCAAAGTCGCCCAGGTCATTGAGCTCTCCATCCTCAAGTCGCTCAGGTTATTGAGCTCTCCCTCCTCAAGTCGCTCAGGTCATTGAGCTCACCATCGTCAAGTCACTCATGTCAAAGTCGCTCAGGTCATCGAGCTCTCCATCCTTAAGTCGCTAAGGTCATCGAGCTCTCCATCCTCAAGTCGCTAAGGTCATTGAGCTCTCCATCCTCAAGTCGCTAAGGTAATCGAGCTTTCCATCCTCAAGTTGTTATGGTCATCGCGTTCTCCATCATTAAGTCGCTAAGGTCATCGAGCTTTCCATCCTCACGTGACAGGTCATCGAGTTCTCCATCCTCAAGTCGCTCCGGTCATTGAGCTCTCCATCCTCAAGTCGCTCAGGTCAAAATCGCTCAGGTTATTGAGCTCTCCATCCTCAAGTCGCTCAGGTCATTGAGCTCTCCATCCTCAAGTCGGTCAGGTCATCGAGCTCTCCATCCTCAAGTCGCTCCGGTTTTTGAGCTCTCCATCCTCGTCGCTCAGGTCAAAGTAACTCAGGTCATTGAGCTCTCCATCTTCAAATCGCTGAGGTCATCGAGCTCTCGATCCTCAAGTCGCTAAAGTCATCGAGCTCTCCATCCTCACGTGACAGGTCATCGAGCTCTCCATCCTCACGTGACAGGTTATCGAGTTCTCCATCCTCAAGTCGCTAAGGTCATCGAGCTCTCCATCCTCAAGTCGCTCGGGTCATCGAGCTCTCCATCCTCAAGTCGCTCGCTTCATCGAGCTCTCCATCCTCAAGTCGCTCGGGTCATCGAACTCTCCATCCTCAGGTCGCTCAGGTTATTGAGCTCTCCATCCTCAAGTCGCTCGGGTCATCGAGCTCTCCATCCTCAATTCGCTCGGGTCATAGAGCTCTCCATCCTTAAGTCGCTCAGGTAAAAGTCGCTCAGGTCATCGAGCTCTCCATCCTCAACTCGCTCAGGTCAATATCGCTCAGGTTATTTAGCTCTCCATCCTCAAGTCGCTCAGGTCAAAGTCGCTCAGGTTATTGAGCTCTCCATCCTCAAGTCGCTCAGATCCTCGAGCTCTCCATCCTCAAGTCGCTCAGGTCAATGTCGCTCAGGTTATTGAGCTCTCCATCCTCAAGTCGCTCAGGTCAAAATCGCTCAGGTCATTGAGCTCTCCATCCCCAAGTCGTTCAGGTCATTGAGCTCTCCATACTCAAGTCGTTCAGGTTATTGAGCTCTCTATCCTCAAGTCGTTCAGGTCAAAGTCGCTGTGGTCATTGAGCTCTCCATCCTCAAGTCGCCCAGGTCATTGAGCTCTCCATTCACATGTTGCTCAGGTCAAAGTCGCTCAGGTCATTGAGCTCTCCTTCCTTAAGTCGCTCAGGACATCGAGCTCTCCATCCTCAAATCACTCATGTCATCGAGCTCTCTATCCTCAAGTCGCTCAGGTCAAAGTCGCTCAGGTCATTGAGCTCTCCATGCTCAAGTCGCTCAGGTCATTGAGCTCTCCCTCCACAAGTCGCTCAGGTTATTGAGCTCTTTATCCTCAAGTCGTTCAGGTCAAAGACGCTTAGGTCATTGAGCTCTCCATCCTCATGTCGCTCAGGTCATTGAGCTGTCCATCATCAAATCGCTCAGGTCAAAGTCGCCCAGGTCATTGAGCTCTCCATCCTCAAGTCGCGCAGGACATCGAGCTCTCCATCCTCGTCGCTAATGTCATCGAGCTCTCCATCCTCAAGTCGCTTAGGTCATTGAGCTCTCCATCCATAAGTCGCTCAGGTCATTGAGCTCTCCCTCCATAAGTCGCTCAGTTCATTTAGCTCTCCCTCCACAAGTCGCTCAGGTTATTGAGCTCTCCATCCTCAAGTCGTTCAGGTCAAAGTCGCTCAGGTCATTGAGCTCTCCATCCTCAAGTCGCTCAGGTCAAAGTCGCCCAGGTCATTGAGCTCTCCATCCTGAAGTCGCTCAGGTTATTGAGCTCTCCCTCCTCAAGTCGCTCAGGTCATTGAGCTCACCATCGTCAAGTCACTCATGTCAAAGTCGCTCAGGTCATCGAGCTCTCCATCCTTAAATCGCTAAGGTCATCGAGCTCTCCATCCTCAAGTCGCTAAGGTCCTTGAGCTCTCCATCCTCAAGTCGCTAAGGTAATGGAGCTTTCCATCCTCAAGTTGTTATGGTCATCGCGTTCTCCATCATTAAGTCGCTAAGGTCATCGAGCTTTCCATCCTCACGTGACAGGTCATCGAGTTCTCCATCCTCAAGTCGCTCCGGTCATTGAGCTCTCCATCCTCAAGTCGCTCAGGTCAAAATCGCTCAGGTTATTGAGCTCTCCATCCTCAAGTCGCTCAGGTCATTGAGCTCTCCATCCTCAAGTCGCTCAGGTCATCGAGCTCTCCATCCTCAAGTCGCTCCGGTTTTTGAGCTCTCCATCCTCAAGTCGCTCAGGTCAAAGTAACTCAGGTCATTGAGCTCTCCATCTTCAAATCGCTGAGGTCATCGAGCTCTCGATCCTCAAGTCGCTAAGGTCTTCGAGCTCTCCATCCTCACGTGACAGGTCATCGAGCTCTCCATCCTCACGTGACAGGTTATCGAGTTCTCCATCCTCAAGTCGCTAAGGTCATCGAGCTCTCCATCCTCAAGTCGCTCGGGTCATCGAGCTCTCCATCCTCAAGTCGCTCGGGTCATAGAGCTCTCCATCCTTAAGTCGCTCAGGTAAAAGTCGCTCAGGTCATCGAGCTCTCCATCCTCAATTCGCTCAGGTCAAAGTCGCTCAGGTTTTTAGCTCTCCATCCTCAAGTCGCTCAGATCATCGAGCTCTCCATCCTCAAGTCGCTCAGGTCAATGTCGCTCAGGTTATTGAGCTCTCCATCCTCAAGTCGCTTAGGTCAAAATCGCTCAGGTCATTGAGCTATCCATCCTCAAGTCGTTCAGGTCATCGAGCTCTCCATCCTCAAGTCGTTCAGGTTATTGAGCTCTCTATCCTCAAGTCGTTCAGGTCAAAGTCGCTCAGGTCATTGAGCTCTCCATCCTCAAGTCGCTCAGGTCATTGAGCTCTCCCTCCTCAAGTTGCTCAGGTTTTTGAGCTCTCCATCCACATGTTGCTCAGGTCAAAGTCGCTCAGGTCATTGAGCTCTCCATCCTCAAGTCGCCCAGGTCATTAAGCTCTCCATCCACATGTTGCTCAGGTCAAAGTCGATCAGGTCATTGAGCTCTCCATCCTTAAGTCGCTCAGGACATCGAGCTCTCCATCCTCAAATCACTCATGTCATCGAGCTCTCTATCCTCAAGTCGCTCAGGTCAAAGTCGCTCAGGTCATTGAGCTCTCCATCCTCAAGTCGCTCAGGTCATTGAGCTCTCCCTCCACAAGTCGCTCAGGTTATTGAGCTCTTTATCCTCAAGTCGTTCAGGTCAAAGACGCTTAGGTCATTGAGCTCTCCATCCTCAAGTCGCTCAGGTCATTGAGCTGTCCATCATCAAATCGCTCAGGTCAAAGTCGCCCAGGTCATTGAGCTCTCCATCCTCAAGTCGCGCAGGACATCGAGCTCTCCATCCTCGTCGCTCATGTCATCGAGCTCTCCATCCTTAAGTCGCTTAGGTCATTGAGCTCTCCATCCTAAAGTCACTCAGGTCATTGAGCTCTCCATCCTCAAGTCGCTCATGTCATCGAGCTCTCCATCCTCAAGTCGCTCAGGATATTGAGCTCTCTATCCTCAAGTCGCTCAGGTCATTGAGCTCTCCATTATCAAGTTGCTCATGTCAAAGTCGCTAAGGTCATTGAGCTCTCCATCCTCAAGTCGCTAAGGTCATCGAGCTTTCCATCCTCAAGTTGTTATGGTCATCGAGTTCTCCATCATTAAGTCGCTAAGGTCATTGCGCTTTCCATCCTCACGTGACAGGTCATCGAGTTCTCCATCCTAAAGTCGCTCAGGTCATTGAGCTCTCCATCCTCAATTCGCTCAGGTCATCGAGCTCTCCATCCTCAAGTCGCTCCGGTTATTGAGCTCTCCATCCTCAAGTCGCTCAGGTCAAAGTAACTCAGGTCATTGAGCTCTCGATCCTCAAGTCGCTAAGGTCATCGAGCTCTCCATCCTCACGTGACCGGTCATTGAGCTCTCCATCCTCACGTGACAGGTTATCGAGTTCTCCATCCTCAAGTCGCTAAGGTCATCGAGCTCTCCATCCTCAGGTCGCTCAGGTTATTGAGCTTTCCATCCTCAAGTCGCTCAGGTAAAAGTCGCTCAGGTTATTGAGCTCTCCATCCTCAAGTCGCTCAGGTCATCGAGCTCTCCATCCTCAAGTCGCTCAGGTCAATGTCGCTCAGGTCATTGAGCTCTCCATCCTCAAGTCGCTAAGGTCATTGAGTTCTCCATCCTCAAGTCGCTAAGGTAATCAAGCTCTCCATCCTCAAGTTGTTATGGTCATCGAGTTCTCCATCATCAAGTCGCTAAGGTCATCGAGCTTTCCATCCTCACGTGACAGGTCATCGAGTTCTCCATCCTCAAGTCGCTCAGGTCATTGAGCTCTCCATCCTCAAGTCACTCAGGTCAAAGTCGCTCAGGTTATTGAGCTCTCCATCCTCAAGTCGCTTAGGTCATTGAGCTCTCCATCCTCAAGTCGCTCAGGTCATCGAGCTCTCCATCCTCAAGTCGCTCCGGTTATTGAGCTCTCCATCCTCAAGTCGCTCAGGTCAAAGTAACTCAGGTCATTGAGCTCTCCATCCTCAAGTCGCTGAGGTCATCGAGCTCTCGATCCTCAAGTCGCTAAGGTCATCGAGCTCTCCATCCTCACGTGACAGGTTATCGAGTTCTCCATCCTCGAGTCGCTAAGGTCATCGAGCTCTCTATCCTCAAGTCGCTAATGTCATCGAGTCCTCAATCCTCAAGTAGCTAAGGTCATCGAGTTCTCCATCCTCACGTGACAGGTCATCGAGTTCTCAATCCACAAGTCGCTAAGGTCATCGAGTTCTCAATCCTCAAGTCGCTAAGGTCATCGAGCTCTCCATCCTCACGTGACAGGTCATCGAGTTCTCCATCCTCAAGTCGCTAAGGTCAATGCGCTTTGCCACTTGTGAGTCTTATTGTGGTTTGAGACTCATTCTCTATAAATTGATGTCTTCGGAAGACCTTATCTGTTGAAGTGTGTCTCAATCTCTCCAAAAGACACACTAACTAGTTTCTGAGCTTCAATACACGGCATAAAGTCCAGCCTTAGAGCTGTCTTTGGGAGCTGTCGAGTTATCCTCTAAATAGGACTCTGTGCCTTGAATCACTAATCATCAGGTACGGGGGACTTTCAAGTGGATTGCATTTCGAGTCCACTGGGATTACAGAAGCAGTTTAGTGTTAATTCTGCGTTCGCTTTAAAACCGCTGGCGACAACACATTCAAGATGACCGCAGGCAAATAGGGAATGTCTGTGACTGAGGAGAACGTTAAAATAACTGTCTTATGGAGGTTCTTTATTCTTTTTTTTTTTTTTTAAAGCCAGGCGCCTGAAGCGATGTACGTGTTTGTAATGGGGTAGTTTGTGAAAGGAGTGCCTGAGTAGTGAGTAGAAAAGCGCAAATTTCTCACCACGAAGTTACCCTGTGCTATTACCATTACCGAAACGCTACAGTCGACTCAGATGTCAATAAGTACACGGATTACTGTTAGAGCAAGTGAAATGGCCACCATCACTTCATAAAACAGTTGAGGTATAGTACAATGAATCATCTATCCCTGGAGGACAGGGGCGACCGACCCCAACCTGGCACGTCCATAGGTGGCGGATAGTGGAACGACCTCCAGATATGGAACATCAGCTGCGATATAAGCCAGGTATAATAACTGGACGAATAAGCAGTCGTGGACCAGCCGGCGGTGTATTCCAGCAGGATGGGGTGGGACAACAGGTGGCACTGCTTTCCCCACTGAAATACCCCATGTGTCCTATGACGGGTACACCAAGCGGGTAAGAGCCGCTATATGCTCTAGCCACGGGAAGGAAACCACGGTAGACAAACCAACCTACTGCCTTGCAGGTACCATCGGGAGATAGAAAGGCTATGGGAGACAACCCAAAACATAAAACTCAACCGGACCTGCCGAAGACGGAGTGTGTCAGCTACGGCGCAGGAACCGGGAAAAATCAGGGCACACACGCATCAACAGGATATGTTCATGCGACAGTCTACCCTATCGTCATGGTGTCGCTCCTACAAGTTACAACCGGGGAGGAGCGGTGCCGGGCCCCCAGCCTCGAGGGGACCCACCCAAGCAACCGGTGCCTCTGCTAACCTAGTGGTCAGCGGGAGGCAGAGTAGTGCGACTGATCAACAAACAAGGAACCTAAAAGTGGTACAATGTAATGCAGAGGGCGTGAGAAACAAGAAACCCGAACTGCGAGAATTTCTCAAGGAAAACGAAATAGACATCATTTGAATTCAGGAAACACATCTAAAAGAAACTCAAACATTTTCCATCAGAGGATATGAATGTTTTCGCCAAGATGGGGGAAAAAGATCTAAAGGAGGAATAATAACACTAGTAAAAAATTCTATACCAGCAGTAGAAACAAATAGATCTGGACCAGATGAATTAGAATACATCACAATAAAGATCATCCTACCCAGTGGAGACTCAATGATAACAAACTGCTAAAGTCCACCAGCCACAGCTCTGGCAATACACAAAGTCAAAATTGAAGAATCGAGACACCTCATAGTGGGAGATTTTAACAGTCACTCCCCAAGCCGGGGCTACGAAACAATGGACCAGAGAGGCGAGGATGATAGAAAACAAACTCATCCTAATAAATAGGCCAGACGATAGGCACACATATTACTCTAGAATATGGAAAAAAATGAGTACTCCAGACCTTGCGATGGCAACGGACGACCTTCACCGGCTAATAGCAAGAACAGTCAACAGCCAACTGGGTGGGAGCGACCATGTCCCAAAAACTTTAGAAATATGTAACATGGGACAAACAGAGATAACAGATATGCACCCAAGTTGGAATTTTAAAAGAGCAAACTGGACCCTATTTAGAGAAAATGTAAATAAACTCTGTCAAGATATATCCCATGCCAAAAATTTAAATAAAAATGTTACCATCATGACGGAGGCTATCATCCAGGCAGCAAAGAAATCAATTCCACGTGGAAAACGGAAAAATTATAAACCCTATTGGAGCAATAAACTATGGAAAATGCACAAGGAACTAAGTGAGGCAAGAGATACCAAGGAAAAAAATCCTTCACCAGAAAACATAGGGAAACACAGCAAAATTAAAAACACATTCATAGAGCAAAAGAAAGAGGAGATCCAAAGAAGTTGGCATGAAAAGACTGAAAACCTCAACATGGACAGGGATACAAGTAAACTCTGGAACCTGACAAGAGCCTTAAATGAGGAAACCAGAGGGAGCCATGGGAAGACGGTCATTAAGGAAAATGAGAAACATCATACAGGGAAAATGGCAGCAAACATCCTAGCTGAATTTTTCAGAGATGAGAGGACCACAACATTGACACGAAAACGCAAACTACAAGTAAAAAAAGAGATAAAAGAGAACCTGAAGACACATAATGCGGGTCCCTGCATGAAGTCATCATTCAAAATGATAGAGTTAAACACTGCTATTCAGAAACTGAAAAACAAGAGAGCTCCAGGAAAAGATGGCATCACAAATGAAATGATTAAAAACCTAGACCAAGGGTCAAAAAGAAAACTTTTCAATCAATCATGGAGCACAGGTAATGTCCCAGACCAGTGGCGGGAGGCTATCATTATCCCCATCAGAAAACCAAAAAAGGACAAGACAAGCAAGGAAAGCTATAGGCCAATAAGCCTGCTCATCTGTGTTGGAAAAGTCATGGAAAAAATAGTAAACGTAAGACTAACAAAACATCTAGAAAAAAACCATCTCCTACTCAATTCACAGTCATCCTTTAGGAAAAACCACAACACAGAAGACCAACTAGTGTACCTACCCCAAGAAATTGAAAATGCAGTCCAAGGTAAGGAAAAAGTACGTGCGGTCTTTGTGGATAGGGCAAAAGCTTTTGACAAGGTATGGAGAGAAGGACTCCTCTTAAAACTATTAAACAACAAAATAGAAGTGAGAATGTACAGCTGGATACAAGACTTCCTCCGATACAGAACAGCAAGAGTCAAATAAGATGGATCACTCAGCCATAGAATAATTGTCCAACAAGGCGTCCCCCAGGGAGGAGTCATCTCTCCTACCCTCTGTATCCTGTTCATAAACGACATAGCGAGAAAACTCCCAAAGAAAGTATGCAGTGCCCTATACGCTGACGACTTCGCAATGTGGAGTGCTGCAGAAAAACTACCAACAGCTGAAAATAGAATGCAGACAGCACTGGACACTGTTGGAAAATGAGTTACAGATTGGGGATTGCAGATTAACATCTCAAAGACAGTTACAACATGCTTCTCACTGTCCAACACAAAGGAAGTAACAAAACTTATTATAAATGGCAAAGAGCTTGTACAAGAAAATACCACTGTGTATATCGGAGTTAAAATGGACAAGAGACTCACATGGAGGGAACACATACAGGAGATAGAACAAAAAACAACCAGAAAACTATCCCTCCTGAAGAAGCTGGCCGAAACAAGCTGAGGTGCAAATAGCAACACCCTCAAAAAATATATACACTGGCACAGTCAGGCCAGTACTTGAATACGGCATGACAGCCTGGACCACAGCATCAAAAACAAACAACGCCTAACCAAAATTCAAAATTCAGGCTCAAGGATGATAACAGGAGGAATGAAGACTACACCAATCCAGAAAATGGAAACATTTACAAATATAAGACCCCTAAATACTAGACGAGAGGAAAGAGTGCTGACACATAGTGAAAAGATGCTACGCATGCCTGATCATCCCATACATATCAAACTAAAACACCCAGTTAAAAATAGGCTCAAGAGAATCAGCTTCATTCATATTTCAAACCACCTACACCAAAAATATGGAGAACTAATTCCCAACCAACCTGCAGAAATAGAAATGCTTATTAATTATGAAGAGCCAAGCTGCAACATAAACAACATCGAAATAAGTACAGAGATCACAGGAATAAGAAGAAAAGACCAACAGAGTGTCTGCGAGCTGAAAATTTTTGCACAAACAATGATTGAGGAGAAATATAATACCAAGGAATGGACACAGGTGTACACAGATGGTTCAGCAGATGGGGCAGGCCGAAACCGGGGAGGAGGCATATTTATAAGACACAAAAGAGGATATATAAAAGAAGAGGCCCTCCCAACAGGAAAGTTGTCCACAAACCTTAGAGCACAATCGATGGTCCTCCTGTGAGCACTGAGAATACTTCAAACAGAAGGGCAACCTCCAACAAAAATAGCTGTATTCACGGACTGCAGAGAACTATTAGAGACAATACAAAAAAAAACAAGCAACGAACCACTGTTATCAGAGATCAGAGCAGAACTGGGAAAACTCCAGAGGTCCTCAACAAAAGCGCTCCAGTGGCTACCTTCCCATTGCGGAATCACTGGAAACGAGAGAGCTGATGTTCTGACAAAAGATGGCAGCAAAAAGGCACAATTTAATCATCGAGTACCATACAGAGAAATCAAGAACATCATCAGAAATCAGTATATACACCAATGGAGAGAAGACAGAAACATAAGCATTACGCCAGACCAAATTCACCAACTCAAAAGAAATCAACACACTACCTTATTTCGCCTGAGAACTGAACACTAGAAGACTACTAGAACATCTTTACCGACTGAAGATCTCACACACTGATGAGTGCCCATGTGGAACAGGATATCAGAATCCTGAGCATATTCTACAGAAATGCCCAATCTATAGGGAAATGAGATGCCAGACCTGGCCAGAGGGTGCGGAGATGAGACAAAAGCTATGGGGCAGCCGCTCTGACCTGGTTAAGACTACAGACTGCATCATGGCAACTGGCCTGCAGATATAGCAGGACCAGAAGATCCTGAACGCAAAGAAGAAGAAGAATCATCTATCACTTCATTCCCACAGAAATATTCGGAATGGGATAACTCTTACTATTAAAGGGGGAGAGATGACTAGCGTCTGATCAAGCAAAAACATACTAATAGGACATGTTAGTCAGGGTACGGTAAAATGTTCTGTTGTTCTGTCCATCAAGAGAAATTTAAATCCTTTTCTCTTTTTGTTCAACGATTCATTTCAGTTGAGTATTATGTGAGTTGAAGTTGTAGATGGCTGCAAAGATGACTGTCGAGTCCGATATGGGATCTGCTCATCATAGGATTATGGCATGGAAAGTTCGCTTCGCGAGACGGTGATATTTCACGGAATTTTCTATTCAGTCTTCGTAGTTCTGCTGCAGCCTTTTTGGATGCTCCTGATGATGCTGCTCTTCTGCGGAGAGCTGTACGCCAAGTAGTTCGGTCTTGCTCAGCATCTTCTCGTGTTTGGAGGTTCATGGTGATTGCCTTCAGAGGCGTTTAATGCGTGTCTTTGAAGCGCTTTTTTGGGCCTGTCCGGGAGGGCTCTCTTAGAGCGTTTGTCCGATATTAACAATTACAGCTGGCCTGATGATACAGGTATTGAAGATGAAACGTTTTCAAATACTTCTAAACGTCCCGTACAAAGACAGAGTTACAAATGAGTAAATACGAGAAGGAATTACAACAGCAATAGGGCCGTTTGAAGACCTCTTGGCAACTATCAGAAGCAGAAAACTCGCTTGGTACGAGAACATATCGTGATCAAATGGTCTTGCAAATAAGATCATGCACAGGAAGGGACAAGGCAGTCGACGAAGAGGTCGTCCCAAAAAGAGGTTGGAGTACAACATAAAAGAATGGACCAATCTCTGACCTGAGGACGCACAGGCAGCGGCCGCTGACAAAGAGGGATGGCGTGGGGATATCTTCACGTGTGCCCCAAAGACCTCACCGGTAGCGGGATGACCTGACATGACTGATATATATACACACACACACACACACACACACACACACATACACACACACACACATACTGAGAACCTTTAGTAAGGGGTGGCACATTTGTTTAAGATCTAAGTGCCAAACGCAATCTGCACCTTTCTCGCAGAGCTGACCTTCACCTTCAAGTCGAGTTCCACTCATTGCTGCAATGCCTTTGTTGCATCTGGCCAGTTCTCTCCCAATCAAGGATATTCGCCACTACTGTGCCAAAGTCGCTGTCAAGCAGAGCGCGCACTTTCCACCCGCCTAGATTTAAGTGGCAAAATCTGTCCTATCTATATTTTTTTCCGTTTGCTGTGTCCGTTGGAATGGGTGATAGGGGGACTTTCTCGGTGATTTGATTTAAAAGTCCGTCGACCTCATTCTCTCGCCCTGAGCTACCGTAGTTTAGTGGCAAGACATTAGCGAAACGACTAGAGATAGCACATGATGTGTTTTTTCCTCATGGTTTACGCCCGAAGCTTTCTCGTGAACAGGTATCCCACAAGATGGTCTAAAGAAAGACGTTACGCAGGAGAGGGTTTCTTATTTTGAAAGGCATTCATAAAAATAGCAGCCGAATAACGAAGACAGCCTTCACACCATGAGCACATTCCTTACCCACAATGCCTGAGATATTTCCAGACCAACATAGGGCTCATCCTTCACCTTCGCACACATGGACCGACTGAACATATACCAGATGAACAGAGAGAATAATCATCGCCACACGTGATGGTCGAACATCAGAGGACAAGTAACAATTGTAGGAGTCATGCGTGAAGATGGATTGAAAGTTCCTTGTAGGGTTGTGCAACACGCCGGATGGTAAAAGTTAATTGTTCTTCATGTGTATTATAAATTGGCAAATTAAAGTTTATGTTCAAAGTAATACTAACCTATTTCTGCTATTTCTTTTTTATTAGTGTTATTACTTGGCAGCTATGTAACATGTCGCCGGTAGTCTGACCTTCAAACCCTGCTTCCAATATAATAAGTGTTGTTTTGAAAACACAATCAAATACTTACATTGAAGATGAAGTCTACATTTACATTTTAATTTCAACTTTCCATATATAACGGTCCAAATGTAGAACCTCTGTTTCCATGTTGAGGTTCAAAGAACGCTTTGTTCGCTAATTATTAAAGGTCCAACTAAAGCAGCTGATCTGACTGCAAATGATGGGTTGAATGTCACATCCTGACTAGCCGTTACTAAGCAACATCAGTACTATGCAATGTTGACAATTCGTGAAAGATCGTTGTGAGAGGGATCCGCACAAATTGATTACAAATTTGGCACCTGTCGGTCAACACAGAAATATTGAGTTTTTTTCCGTTTAGTAGGAATACATATTATATACGTTAACTTAATGTCTTTATACTGGCGTAGAAGACTCCCCAGAATCTGTATGCAACCAATTTAATTAATATTTCCTTGCTCTAAAAACTATGAGCATCCGATCTATTCTTGAATGCATTAATTGTAGCTGCCTCCACTACTTCATGTGGCAAAATTATTCCATGCATTCGTCACTCTCTGACTAAACAAATATTTCCGAATACCTTTCTTTAGTTAATCTGTAGCTATGCCCTCTTGTTCTTGTAGTCTGTCCTCATAATTGTAATTATGGAATTCCACTATCAGCTTTGTCGCTCTTCTTTGTATCCTTTCCAGTATGCTTATATCTCCTCTGCAATAAGGACTCTACACCTCTACACAGCACTCCAATCTAGGACTAACTAATGCTTTATACAGTTTGACAATCACTTCCTGGACCCGATGTTTAATATTTCGTTTAATCATACATAACATTGCATTTGCACTTTTGACTGCAACCTGGACTTGCTCACTCACTTTACCTGTATGATCTATTATAACCCTTAAGCCCCCCCCCCTTTTTTTATGTCTCTAAAATTGTTATCACCCATTCTGTAATTATGTTCCATATTGGATCTACCCATGTGGAGGACTGTACATTTATCTACATTAAACTCCATTTCCCAGCTTACAGACCATTCCCGAATTTTATCTAAATCATACCTCAATATTTCCACTTATGCTTTATATAAGACACTACTGCATAGTTTTGTGTCATTCGCGAATTTTGCAATAATGGAACCAATATCAATGTTCAAATCGCGTGTTAAATTGAAACCGGACCAAACGGCAACAAGTGAGCATACGTTCGATGCGGATGATGACGTCACGTCTGGTGTAAACAGTACATACCAACTCTCAAGTTTGCCAAATTTTCATTATCCTCCGACTCATAGTTTCCTCAGCAGACCGTTGAAAACATGGCGGGTGTGATACGGAATCCGTTCACAGTTGATCAGCGAGCGGTGATTCTGTTTCTAATAGCTGAAGGACGTCGACGAGTTGACAGACAGTGTATGGAGACAAAATTTTTTCGAAGACAACAGTGAAGAGCTGGACAACGATGTTTAAAGAAGGGAGTCAGTTAACGCAACAATATGCGCCTGACCTGGTCTCGGAAGATCTTTCGTAAACTCTCGTCCTTTTTTAAATATCGTTGTCCAATTCTTCACTGTTGTCTTCGACAAACTTTTATCACCATACACTGCCTGCATTCTGCGATGAATGTCAACTGGTCGACATCATTCATCTGTTAGAAACCGAATAACCGTTCGCTGTTCAACTGTGAACGGAATCCGTAGCACACCCGCCATGTTGTCAACGGTCTGCTGAGGAAACTATGAGTCGGAGGATAATGACATTTTGCAAACTTGACGGTTGGTATGTGCTATTTACATCAGAAGTGACTTCATCATGCGCATCGTACGGATGTTCATTTGGTGCAGTTAAGCCCGGTTTAATTTGATCACGTCTCGTATATATCAAGAATAAAATTGTTCCCCAAATCGAGCTCTGAGATTCACCACATTTTATCCTCGCACCAAAAGCACTACTCGTCGATGAGTACATGAATTACAATTAGACAGCAGGAAGTTGATGTTTCCCTCCATCTCACAAAAATCTGGGAACTCATACAGTGAAGATCCTACCACTTCACCTCAAACTGTAAACGCTTCTACGGGTTTACCTTTGTGATAACTGTTAAAAGAACGCACGTTTTGTAAACCCGTTTTTTAAATTTATTTGTCTGTTTATTTTTTTGTTATTAATTTCCAATCTCTCGATGTTTGTTTGTATGATGTCTACACACCTCTCACAACCAGAGTCAATTATTTCTGTTATGTTGTTCTAACATGAACATGCAGTTGTTCATGCCTTTGTACTGCATGTGAAACCACATGCTAACAATCCCACAGTTCATTCCGTGTGATCCAAATGTGTTTTCGCATTTATCAATGTAATTCGACTAATAATATTTAATAGCGTTCTTTCTATGACGTTTTGATAAAAGCAGCAGTTACTGAGTGAACATTAAACGTCTTCTGCATTTTCATTTATCGCTAATGGGTATTTATAATTAGAGACAATTCGCGAAATGACAACCCTTCTGGAAACATTAAAAATGTGTGTAAGAAAATAGGATATTAGGTGAGTTGTTTAAATCTGTTGTTTGATCTAAAGAAATCATTCCAGGTGATGCCTTTCCCACCTGAGTAGTTGCTGGATAATGGTTTGACAATTTGAATATGTTAAGGAGTCTTTGCGCTGTACAAAGCATCTTATATAAGGCGACTAAGAAGCCCCGAGTCTTCATCTTCCTCGTACAAAGCATCTTATATAAGGCGACTAAGAAGCCCCGAGTCTTTATCTTCCTCTTGTTCTTCTTCTTTTCTTATTATTCGTTCTCGTTCTATTGCAGGTGATCCCTGTTAAAGCATTTAGTTCGTTTTTTGCATTGGTGGTGTTTATAGTGTTTACATAGTGATGCTGCTAATTCCATGAACAACTTTTCATTATTTGCATAGTACTACATGCTTGGAATAATGCACGCGTTCTGTTCTTTACTCTTTAGGGCCCATACGAGTGAAGACTGTGTTTTGGGGGATAGCAAACCACGACGTAGACCAGCATGCAACAGAAATAACAAGGGTAGATGCCTATGATTTATATTAACAAGGTAAAAGTGTATCGTGCTGCAGTACTTACTTATTTCTGCTGTCCAGTCACCATGTTATCCAGTGCGCATCCAGTATTCAGCGACATGGATTGCCTTCTCATTTGCCTCCAGTATGTCGGATTTAGTACATGTTTCCTGGAGGAAATGTTAAATAACATGATTACACAATTTATGGAAGGAGTTCGAGTCAAGAACGTGTGGATTCCCCCACAAATATTCTGAAAACTGTGAAAACGATATGTTTAGTACCCGTATAAGGTTGTTTTGTGTGTGTGTGTGTCTCTCTCTCTTTCTCTCTCTGTGTCTCTCTCTCTGTGTGTGTAAAAAGGTTTGTCTCTCTGTATTCTACTAGCCTTTATACCCGGGACCGTTTTGAGTTAGGCGATATCAGGACGTATTAACCAGTGCCTGGATGCGTGTATGCGCCTGTATGTACCTATGCTAGTTTGAGCTATCTCAGAGGTCAACCCAGCCGAAGTGCAATAGAGGGGTTTCATCCTGAGGGCGCGTGTTAGAGTGTGTAAAAGTGTTATTGTTGGACAGAATTATATGAAATAGAGTGTGAGGTAAGTGTGTGTGAGGTAAGTGTGTGTGAGGTAAGTATGTGTGAGGTAAGTGTGTGTGAGGTAAGTGTGTGTGAGGTAAGTGTGTGTGAGGTAAGTGTGTGTGAGGTAAGTGTGTGTGAGGTAAGTGTGTGTGAGGTAAGTATGTGTGAGGTAAGTGTGTGTGAGGTAAGTGTGTGTGAGGTAAGTGTGTGTGAGAGAGAAAGACTAGTGGGGCGTTGCTAAGTATGAACCCCCCCCCCTCCCCCCTCCCATTTCCCCGCCTGTATTAGGCATCATTTTCGTCAGTACTTCAATTCTCCAGCAATGCATTTTTTTCAGAGGCCACCCTCCAATTCGATGAAGCTGACGATAATTAATATAACTAATAAGAGAAGTTGGACGATTAAAGAAGCAATTCCCCAGGTCGACCATGTGACTTGGGTCAATCTCTTTCCGTCACACGCGATCTTCCTTCTCCGATATCTACCTCCTAAATTTTCTAACGAATGATGGTTTGCCGTTTCATACATCACCCCCCCCCCCCCCCCGTCCCCTCCCTTTTGGCCAGCCTTCACTGACAAATTGAGCCAAAAGTGTGTGTGCTGCTGCCGAGATGGCGGTGATTTGAAAGATAAAGGTTTCCAATGCCAGGACAGGAAGCCACAATGTTGTGCCCAGTTCTGGACGCTTGGGGCAATACAACGGCTCAGTTCCCAGGAGGTGGGTGTGAGGGAAGAGTTTGGGAAAGCCTGGCTTAAGACTCAGGCATTCACCAGATCAACCATTATGCCCGCGTCTTCGTTTACCAAATTTCTATCATTAAGGATCGTCCCCCAAAATCTAGCGGCAAATTAATTTCGGGGCCATATTCAATCGAAGAAGAAAGGCGGTTTTTAAATCGGTAAAATTGATGAACGGGTAGTTTCATCTCACCCTGGGGTCTAGCCCCCCTCCTGCTGGGGAAATTGTTGAGTTACAAATTAGAGTATTTTTATTCCGTCTAAATTCTTTATTGTGGCGTTAGTTGGCCTAATTGGCTACAGAACTACTAGTTTGTTCTTTCTCTCCATTTCCCCCATAACCCCTCTCGCCCACGACGCAGTGAGCCAATCGTAATAACATGTTTCAGCCCTGGATCAAGTTGCACCTTTGAATTCTCCGTGAGACAAACAAAGGACTGATGCGTACGCATCAGAACCTTACACATTACTTCCGGATGCTGGCTTAAATCATCAGTTGTAGTTCCGTGCCGATCAACTTGATTGACTGAAGATTGTTGTGGTAATAAAACTGAAGACAGATGTAACAGTGCCATATGCTGCAGATCTGTCATTCCACGGCAATAAATATGACAGCAAGATGCACGACAGAAGCGTAACATTGAGAGTGCGATTCACTATGCTAAAATGAATAACATGTCGACTAAAAGAGGATTCTTGGGAATAAAACAAATTCTAAGACACTTTATGTATGAACGTGCATTTTCAAAGAACAGAGCCAATGCTACATATATATATATATATATATATATATATATATATATATATATATATATATATATATATATATATATATATATAGTTGTATTTGTTCAATGCCTAAGATAAGTATGTTTAATCTTTTGTGTGCCATGGAAACGGCATTATGTAACACTTTACAGTAGCTTTCTGCACATTCCGAGCATGCTGATGAAGCTGGACTCCTCCAGGCTGTTGTGTTATGCTTGGCTTCATCTGCGTGTCGCTCACTATTAGGGTAATCACGCCAATCCACATATCGTAAGCCAGACTGCTTTAAAAATAGCTTGTTTGTAGGAAACGCTTCATATAAGAGAGAGATGTGGTCTTGGTCAGTAAATTATGCCTGACCCTGACGCAATGTTCTGGTCAGTATGTTGTGCCTGACCCTGACGCGATGTCTTGGTCAGTATCTTGTGCCTGACCCTGACGCAATGTTCTGGTCAGTATGTTGTGCCTGACCCTGAGGCGATGTCCTGGTCAGTATGTTGTGCCTGACCCTGACGCGATGTCCTGGTCAGTATCTTGTGCCTGACCCTGACGCGATGTTCTGGTCAGTATGTTGTGTCTGACCGGACTAGCGTCTCGGTTCCCCACGAAGTTATTTAAATCATCATACACCAACCACCCTTACCCCCGCTCCAACCATCACTGCCCCAGACTTCCAGCCCTCAGAAATCCGTCACACCCTAAGGCTAAGTCAGTGATGACACGTTTCTGTGATTGCTAAACTTTTTTACCCCCACATTTCATGTAAGTCTGACGTTATTCGGTGGTGTATGTGAATCGATTCCCGGTTTGTCTTTCACTTCACCTTCTTTTGCATGTGGGTGTGTTTTCCTAGTGTTTGTATTATGCTTGTTTTTGAGATTGCTGACGTAACTTTTATATTAATATGTCAGCACTTGACAATATATTACACACAAAAAAAAACAACCGCTAAACAACACAGTATTCCTACCCATACTATGCTAGCGGTGTCCGAATTGGACATTAACAAACAGAGATAAAAGACACATCATAACAACTGAGATTAAATGTCTGCCCAGAATGCTTGAAGAATGGATAGAATTATAAGGATATTAGGAAACAAGTAGGTACAACACCAGTGCTAGACCTCATCAAGAGACAAGTAGGTACAACACCAGTGTTACACCTCATCAAGAAACAAGTAGGTACAACACCAGTGTTACACCTCATCAAGAAACAAGTAGGTACAACACCAGTGTTACACCTCATCAAGCGACAAGTAGGTACAACACCAGTGTTACACCTCATCAAGAAACAAGTAGGTACAACACCAGTGTTACACCTCATCAAGAGACAAGTAGATACAACACCAGTGTTACTCCTCATCAAGAGACAAGTAGGTACAACACCAGTGCTAGACCTCATCGAGAGACACGTAGGTACAACACCAGTGTTACACCTCATCAAGAGACAAGTAGGTACAACACCAGTGCTAGACATCATAAAGAGACAAGTAGGTACAGCACAAATGTTACACCTCATCAAGAGACAAGTAGGTACAACACCAGTGTTACACCTCATCAAGAGACAAATAGGTACAACACCAGTGTTACACCTCATCAAGAGACAAGTGGTATAACACCAGTGCTAGACCTCATCAAGAGACAAGTGGTACAACACCAGTGCTAGACCTCATCAAGAGACAAGTGGTACAACACCAGTGTTAGACCTCATCAGGAGACAAGTGGTACAACACCAGTGTTTCACCTCAACAAGAGACAAGCAGGTACAACAGCAGTGTTACACCTCATCAAGAGACAAGTGGTACAACACCAGTGTTACACCTCATCAAGAGACAAGTGGTACAACACCAGTGCTAGACCTCATCAAGAGACAAGTGGTACAACACCAGTGTTAGACCTCATCCAGAGACAAGTGGTACAACACCAGTGTTAGACCTCATCAAGAGACAAGTGGTACAACACAAGTGTTACACCTCATCAAGAGACAAGTGGTACAACACCAGTGTTAGACCTCATCAGGAGACAAGTGGTACAACACCAGTGTTTCACCTCAACAAGAGACAAGCAGGTACAACAGCAGTGTTACACCTCATCAAGAGACAAGTGGTACAACACCAGTGTTACACCTCATCAAGAGACATGTGGTACAACACCAGTGCTAGACCTCATCAAGAGACAAATGGTACAACACCAGTGTTAGACCTCATCCAGAGACAAGTGGTACAACACCAGTGTTAGACCTCATCAAGAGACAAGTGGTACAGCACAAGTGTTACACCTCATCAAGAGACAAGTGGTACAATACCAGTGTTAGACCTCATCAAGAGACAAGTAGGTACAACACCAGTGTTAGACCTCATCAAGAGACAAGTAGGTACAACACTAGTGCTAGACCTCATCAAGAGACAAGTGGTACAACACCAGTGCTAGACCTCATCAAGAACAAGCAGGTACAACACCAGTGCTAGACCTCACCAAGAAACAAGTAGGTACAACACCAGTGCTAGACCTCATCAAGAGACAAGTAGGTACAACACCAGTGTTACACCTCAGCAAGAGACAAGTAGGTACAACACCAGTGCTAGACCTCATCAAGAAACAACAAACCAAGTGGATCGGCCACGTGACGCGTCAAACTCCAGATAGTATCCATCAGAAAGCAATGCTATACAGATACAATGCATACAAAGTCAAGGGCCGACCACGCAATAGCTGGATATCAGAAATAACAGAAGCAGTAAAGCGCCCCCTGCACGAAGCGGATACTAGGGCATTGTAAGGAAACCTCTTCATAACCTGAAAGGCACAAGCAGGACAATAAGCGAAAAGAAAGAAAGACAGAAGCCGTTTCTTTGTTTACTTGTCTCGTAGTTTCTCCTTGTTAGTCTACTGATCACAGGATACACGAGCATCTTCTCCTCTATCTTTAAACGGGCCAGGTAGTGGAAAGTTTATGTTGTCCTTAATTGTTATTGGCTATGTAAAGCATGTTGCTGATAAACGTGATTTTGGTAGTAGTTGCTTCCGGAATTACGATAGAAATTGACAAGCTAGGAAAGGAAAGTTCACTGTTTTTAGTTTCTAGTCTTGTCTGTTGCAGTGATTACAGTGTGAGGTGTGTGTGGCTGTGTGGTGCGGTGTGTTGTATGTGGTGTGCGGGTGTGTGGTGTATGGTGTACGGCTAGGGTTTGCGGTGTAGGGTGTGTGGTGTGGTGAATGGTTTGGTGTATAGGTGTGTGGTATTTGGTGTATGGTGCATCGTGTATGGTATATTTTGTATTATGTATTGTGTATGGTGTATTGTGTATGATGTATTGTGTATGGTGTATTGTGTATAGTGTTTTGTGTATTATGTATGGTGTTTTGTGTATTATGTATGGTGTTTTGTGTATGGTGTATTATGTATGGTGTATTATGTATTGTATATTGTGTATTGTGTATAGTGTATTGTATATAGTGTATTGTGAATGGTGGATTGTGTATAGTGTTTTGTGCATTATGTGTGGTGTTTTGTGTATGGTGTATGGTGAATTATATATTGTGTATGGTGTATTGTGTATGGTGTATTGTATATTGTTAAGTGTGGTGTATGATATATTTTGTACCCTCTCCGTTTGTGTAGATCCAACGCTTGGGCATGTATGAACAATAATAAAAGTTGTCTGGTCCCGGCGATCCACTTGTCTCAAACATTGGCCCCATTTACGAATCAATGTTAGTTACTTCGATCTGAGAATCACAAATATGAAATATAACATTAATTGCCTATGTCCTTTCCGGTGACTAGATTTCATTAAATATTCAACATAAACATTGGCACTAACATGAAATTAGTTCTGGTATGTCTTTCTGTCTGTCGCTGACAGTCATTTGTGCATCTGATTGATCCCGTAATGATAGAATCAATGGATTCTCGCTTATGGTGCGAGAAGGTCCAGGGTTCAAATCCTGGAAGAGCTTTCCTTTTTCTAATTTTGTGTGTGTAATCTGATCATCATCATCACAGGCGTCCCAGTCTCTGTCCTGGCGCCCTGTGAGGTTTTTTTCAGCTCTGTCTCCCGTATTTCGACACTGTCTGCTTTGACTGTAAAGGCCGAACCGTGAGTGACAGTCGCTACCACAGATCGTACATCCATGCTGAGGAAGTTAGCTCGCCTGGCTGTTCCTTGATCTCTTCAGTCGTTTTCTTCTCTTTGCAGCCAGAAGGCCTCTACGATCGTCGGCAGCCACTATGCTCATGCCATCTGACTGCCTCCATATAACTCGATTCTGAGCAATTGTTTCCAAGCCCTCGGATGGGACGTCGCATGACTTCATGTCCCTCTTGCAAACGTCCTAGAATCGCAGTGTGGGACGGCCGATTCTTCTAACTCTAATGATCAGCTGTCAATAGAAGATATCCTTTGGCGCCATCTTATCTTCCATGTGGTAAACATTCTTCAACAATCGAAGATGTCGCTGGCTTAACGGCGAGTGCATGCTGTGAGTGTTTTCTCGCTGTAAGACCACATTATGTGGCACTCTCTCTTGTCACGCAATCCTCAATATACGTCGTAGACAACTCATGTGGAAGGTGTTGAGCTGCGTTCCTGCTTAGTATAAGTACTCCAAGTTTCACTTCCATACATTAGAGTGCCAAGAAGGGATGGTGTAGGTACGAGTGGATAGCAGCTGTTGAGGCTTCAAACCTCCAGGGGTTGACATTAATCTACTGCCCTGCTCATGCCGGGGTTCATGGCAATGAAAGAGCTGACATCATAGCTTCACAAGCTCCCATTATGGGCATATTAGTGATGGATAGAAGTGACATTTTGAAATCAACCAATGACCACCTGCTGGATGAGGGCACCGCAATAGATGATGCAACAATCTACAGATTGTAACATTTCCACATTAAACGAGGTTCGAGCGGAGTCGGGTGCATGAGAGGACGGAGCACGAGAGTGTACAACCAGCGAGCTACAGGGACCATCAGCATTCACACCTTACGCCAATTGATGAGAAAGACTGAGCACTTATGGGTATGCCCGGAGTGCAGTGACGTCGACTCTTAGAAATAGAAACAGAAACAGTGCCAAGAACGCATGTCTGAAAGACACTATAAAATGGCGTAAATAAATATATAGTAGAGTTGGGAAGCAGCTGATATTAGTTTATGTTCCGGTATTAAGTTCCATTGAATGTACATAGCATGGAGGCGGACTGATTTATTGTAATCAATAAAGCTAAGTCATTTTTGTACGAAGCGAAAGGGGTTCCTGTCTGCCATCACTACATTCTTCCTTTCCGAAACTTATTTTTCCTACTGCACTGTGGCCTAGGGATGTGATCCTCGCCAAAGATGCTGCGGTGCGTGGTCGAAACCCTAGACGAGTTTTACACATTTGTTGTCTATTAATCTTATGTTTAAAATCCGATTTAAACTTTTATCAATCCACTAAGGGAAGATTTTCCGCCCTTGTCTGCTAGTTGTATAATAAAAGTACTTACAATTATAATCCAAAACATCTGGTATCCAAAAATGTGGTTTATTTTACGCATACTGACAGCATAGGATTTCTCAGTTTCTGCTATCCACCCGAGCTGCATTTAAAAAAAAAGAAAAACTATATTTGATTAAATCCTAGAATCTCACATAATCCCTGTCGCTATATTTTCTTATGTTGAGAATCCCTGGTCTCAATGCTTCTTCGGAACTTGAAAATTGTACTCTGATCTGTCCACTTAAATTGTTGATGTAATTAGGAGGTTTGGATTGAGCTACGTTTGTCTCCATTTCGTTAGGCGCCCGAATATAAGGATGCTATTGTAACTGACTCACTTACAGAAAAGCTGTATCAATGCACTCGCGTGACGGTATCAGTAGTTTTGAGTCATGTGGTTACTAGCCCCATTTAACACCATCTTTAGTTGCCTTTTACTCAAAGCCAAGTAATGCAAATCATAACGGGGGCATGATGAACACGCCCATTGAAGAACTGGAAAAGATACGAACCGGCAATCAATGGCGGACAGAAGAGACTGAAGTGTCCAACAATAAAATAGAAATTCAGAAGACTAATATACCACAGAATGTACCAGGGAATAAATAAGTTTGGAAAAGGAAGATTCAAGCGAACCAACTTTGTGGCATCAGTGAAAGAACAGATCCTGAAAATGGCACACCAGAAATACAACCTACACACATTACACACATGCTTCACACATGTAGAATACAGCGCTTTCCAAAGCTGATATAAAACATTCCCGGCAATGGACAAACAATAAGTCAGACAGAAACACAAATAAAAGCCCTAACCATGAAACACATACAGAACTATCACCCAAACAACATCTAGATCCGTGTACATCCAGGGGGATCAGCATCAAGTGCAACAGAAATGGCGGCGGAGGGATTTTGTTAAATATAAAAAACAGTACACAAAGACAGCTATCAGTGGCGACTAGAAAATGCTCAAGTAACTGAACAACAGAGGCATAGGCCTTGAAAACTGCAGTAGAGATAAACATAGATATATACTAGGCAGTACTATTCACAGATGCACTATCAGTGATTGATTGCGACACTCGGTAAACAGACAAATTCACAACTAAAGGAACTAAAAACGATACTATATAAAATACGACTATATCACCAGTTCAAGAGAATTGGTATACAGTGGATTCCATATCATTGCAATATTTTTTGGCCGACAGACTGTCAAGATGAAGTGGAAAAAGATCTCAACCTGATATAGGTGTGCTGTTCGTCCATCGCGAGTGATGAGGACCTTTTATTTTTCCCCTTAACCAGTCCTTCCAGTAGAGTATACTGTAATTCCGGGTTGTGGATGGGTGCGGAAATGGCTGACGTGTCCGATTTTGGATCTGCATACTCGCCGGCAGTGACAGCATGGAAAGTTCGCTTCGAGAGACGGCGATCATGATTGGCAGGAAATCTCTGTATCTCATCCGCTTTATTGCTCAGCCAGGAGTCCTGCAACTGACGCAGCCTTTTGACTCTAATTTAGCTTGTCAGCGGACTTCCGCTCTCCGCTTCGCCGCTCGCCTGTCGTCACAGGACTCGACTGTGTTATTACTGAATAAATGAAAAGAGAATAACTTGCTCGATGAATTTGATTTAGTGAGAAAGGGTTGCTCAGTTCGTCGACCTCACTCTCTCGTCCAAGTCCAACTTTAACCAGTGGCAAGACAAGTCAGGACGACTGGATATGGACTCGGGTGCAGTGCATGACCATGGCTGCTTGGGTGCCTCGCCGTGTTCAGTGCGGTCCACACCGCTCAGCACATTTGCTGTCGTGGTAACCTGATGCCGAATTTCCTGCTTAGCTGGCTGGGCTTTCCAGAGCAGGGCAGATCAAATATAAAAAAGATTTCACTGTTCTTGGCTTCCTGCTTTTTCTTTTACCACCTCTCCTGTCCCTTTTCTTTCTGATATAGGTATAATTCGTTTTTGTCCTCATGTGTGATTCTTAAGCTTGAAATCACCTGGCGGCGCCCATCTCCTCTCCAAGCTGCGGTGGGCCAACATCTGCAATTAACCTGAAGGAGCCCGTCACCCCAGTCGAGCCATTGCCTCTTTAGCCTAGAGCCTCGCGGTTCTAGTTGCCCAGTGTGTACCACGAGGAGGTGAGGTTGGCTTGTGAGCTCACTTTAATCGGCAGGCTACTAATTTCACTATTCACTCATCCAGGGAAGAGCTAGCCGACCTCAGCGCCACTGGAACGCAGCGCCAAGCATGAGCACACCTTACACCTTCCTGTCATGGCACGCAATTTCCAAGCAGGTCGTGCACACCAACCAAGGGACGGTGCGCAATCCGTAGTGACGTCCTATCCAACAACGCGTAGTCTATTACACATGAAGAACAGATCGTGTATCTCCGAATTCCGATGAAATTTACACACCAAGGCTTCATGTGAATAGCGTAGGACGTGCTAGAAAATGATCGTCACACAACACCGCGACCCACACATGAAGTGGAACTAACAAACAACACGAATATCGCAGACCATGAGAGCAGCTGTTGCGTGGTCGCCATCTTACCGGAAGTAAGAATCACACATGAGGACAAAAACGAAATCTATTATACCGGATCGGTCGCAGCCAGGGTCAACAATGACCGGGCCTACCGTCCCACACCAGGGCGGAGGTGTTAAGTGTGCTACTGGTGATACCATAAGACTCAGAAGAGAGGATTTCATTCTGGGCACTTGGAATGTTAGAACTCTCAGTGCAATTGTGAAAATAAAAGAATTGACCCATGAGATGGATAGATACCACTGGAATGTGCTTGGCATATGTGAAGCACGTTGGAAAAATCTCGGAGAACACATCACAGAAGAAGGTCACAAGTTTTATTACAGTGGAAGACCTGACAAACACCTTCATGGTGTCGGAATGCTGGTGCACAAAGACACAGCATGTTGTGTATTGGGTTGCCAACCAGTATCAGGCCGATTGCTCAGTATAAGACTAAATGCTAAGCCCTTCAAAGTCACGGTGATACAATGCTATACGCCTACCTCAGATTACGATGTGGCGAGGTTGAGAGCTTCTACGAGGAATTGCAAGCTTTGGTGAATGAGGTATCGAAGAAGGATATACTGGTGGTACAGGGAGATTGGAATGCCAAAATTGGCGAAGACATGGTAAGTGACTGGAAAGGCACATGTGGAGCATATGGAAATGTGACCACGAACGATAGAGGACTGAGACTCTTGGAATTTGCGTATTACAATAAGCTGATAGAAGCGAATACGCTGGGACCACATAAAATGTCGAGACGGTGGACGTGGCACAGCCCAAATAGTCCGCTTCATAGTCAAATAGACTATATTTTGGTCCAAAGGAGATTCAGATCTAGCGTCAAAAGCGCCCGGACAAGAAGTTTCCCAGGGGCCGATATAGGGAGCGACCACGACTTAGTGCTGATGACCATGCATCTCAGACTAAAGAAAGTTCTGAAAAGAGAGATATCTAGACTGAGATTTGACTTGAAGAAGTTGAAGTGCCCGGATGTAGTGGAGACCTTTGGAGCGGTGATGGGGGGACGATTCGCACATCTCTTGGTTCTAAACGAGGAGGCAGATGTTGAGACGATGACTGAAGCCTTGAATAATTCGGCATTAATCTCCACGGCATCTGAGGTTCTAGGTAGGTGCAGGATTAAGAAGAAAGCATGGATCACGGGTGAAATACTGGATTTATGTAACAAGAGACGACAAATGAAGAGAGCCAAGAAAACACTAGATGGGATTCAGCGATATAGAGAGATAAATGGAACCATAAAGCCCAAGATGAAACACGCCAAGGCGGAATGGATAACGGCTCAGTGCGCAGATATCGAACAAAATCTAGGAAGAAATGATGCCAAGGGAGCATATAAATTAGTCAAGGACTTAGTAAGACCTGTACTAAGTCGAAATACAACGATTCAGGACAAGAGTGGGAAATGTCTCACAGAAGCTCAAGACATTCGTGAGCTCTGGACAGAGTACAGTTCGGATCTATATAAGCATGAAGGTCGAGGTGACCCAAGCAATGCAATGTCTCCTGAAGTGAGTCTGATAGAGGAAAATCAAACGATAACAAGGGAAGAAGTGTATGAAGCCGTGCAAATGCTGAAGAGAGGGAAGGCTGTAGGTGTGGATAATATCCCAGCAGAGCTCCTACAAGTGGGAGGTGAGGCAACAATTGATACCCTGACATACATCTGCAATAGAATTTGGCAGACAGGAGAGTGGCCCACCAGCTGGACAAAATCAGTCATTATACCACTGCCTAAATCAGGAAACCTAAATGTGTGTCAGAACTATCGAACAATCAGTCTGATAAGTCATCCAAGTAAAGTTCTCTTGAGAATAATACTTAACAGACTGAATCCACAGGCGGAGAATATCATTGCCGAAGAACAAGCGGGAAGGAGTACCATCGAGCAGATATTTAATCATCAACAACTCTACCATGCCTTGATTGACTTTAGAAAGGCGTTTGACAGAGTGTGGCATGCGGCGCTATGGTCAACAATGAGGCATTATAAGTTCAACAGTGATATTGTGAGGGTAATTGCAAACCTTTTTGAGCAGGCGACAAGCGCAGTCTCGGTAGAGGGAACGCTAGGCGATTGGTTCCGTACGATGGTTGGTGTGCGACACGGATGTATACTCTCCCCCACACTCTTCAATATATTCTTGGAGAGAATAATGGAGACGACCTTAAAAGGACATGTTGGCACGGTTAAAATAGGTGACAGGCTTATCACAAACTTTCGCTTTGCTGAAGATATTGATGTATTGGCAGGCACAGAAAGTTGATTGGTAGATTGGATAGAACGGCCCTGAGTTTTGGTATGGAAATAAATGCAGATAAAACAAAGCTCATGACCAATAACGTAGCAGTTTCAATCTGTAATAGAGGCGAATGGGCAGGAACTTGAGGTGGTAAAACGTTTCAAATATCTGGGATCATTGATCAGTGAAGAGGGATCGAAGCCAGAGGTAATTGCAAGAATAGCACAAACAACAGCGGTGCTGACTAGGCTGAAACCTATATGACAAGGCAAGCGGCTCGCCCTCGGCATAAAAGTCGGACTAATGCGCTCTTTGGTGCTATCAATATTTCTGTATGCCTGCGAGACCTGGACCATTACAGCAGATATCCAGGGCAGGATACATGCAATGGAAATGAGGTGTTATTGAAAACTCCTAAATGTTACATTTAAAGATCGTGTCACGAACGTAGAAATCCGTCAGAGAGTTGAAGACGCTATTGGTCCTTTTGAAGATCTGTTCATAGCTATCAAAAGACGAAAGATGGCCTGGTGCGGGAACGTCGCGAGGTCCAACGGAATTACCAACTCGATACTCTTTGGGTCAGTACCGGGACAGAGAGGGCGAGGACGTCCAAGGAAGAGATGGGTGGACAACATCACTGAGTGGTCAGGCCTTCGTCCCGGTGAGATACGTCAGGCGGCGACAGACAGAGAGGTTGGCGTGGGATTTTTATGTCTTCATGTGTGCCCCAACGACCTGATGGGTTACGGGATGAACTGAACTGAACTGAAATATGTATAACTAATGAAGAGGCCAAAAGGTCTACCAGGTGTAGTTGTAGGAACATGTGGGATGCAGAGCACACATGTCATCGGTCATATGCACTCCAGGCGGACAGGAAATAACAGATTGAGATACGATCTGCTCAATAAACTAAAAATAGGACATACAGATGAATGTTTCAGCGGCACTGACAACATTACTTCTGAGCATCTGCAGCGAAGGTGTCCAACATACGAGGAACAGAGAAAGCAGGTGTGGCTACATAGATACCCTTCCTGGACAAACTCTATGGAGATACCTACAGCTTCAAGCTAACCACTGCTTTCTTTAGAAGTATTCAAGTTGACGCCTCAAAACGTACTTAGAAGAAGAAGAAAAAGAAGGAGGTACATTTTACGATATCTTTGAAGATGACAGCGGACATTAATTTCTTTCTCCAGACCACTCGATCGATCGGGCAGGTAAAGTAACATGTATAGTGCTCACTAACACGCTACGGAAAAAGGAAGTCCTGTAGTAGCCATTACTGTCTAGTGATGGCGTGTTACAGAATCCATTGCATTAGTCATATTTATTTTACAAGATTAATTCAACTTGACGTGACTTCTGTCTGTTTGCTTGAACTTCTATTTCTCCTATTTTAACCAACTTCCACATAGCCTAGAGAGCTGACAATTTGTACACAGCCGCTACTAGTGCGATCTCTTAATCTATTAAAATGTCCAACCCACGTAGTCCACGAATTAAACAAGAAAACATGTCTTGTACCGAAAAACGTTGCTAAAAACATATTTAATTGTCTAATACAGTGTTTCCCCACCTGTTGAAATCTCTAGCCGGTCCGGAAAAGAGGGATTAAGTCCCAAACTGCGGAGATCGGCTAATGTCCCCTAACTTGTAGACCGGCTTTTGCTAAAACTCATATGACGTCAACTACATAAGTATCTGTACTTTTCGAACCTAAGAGCTCATCTATATTTGGCGTGTTTCTTTATCAAAGCAAATGAGTTTTTTGTTGTTGTTTTGTTTCTATGTTGTTGTTTTTTATTTTTTGTTTGGGATTGAGGGGAGGAGGGAGGGGGGATGTCTTCAAAATTTCGCTATATGCTAATTAGGTAGTTCTAAAATAGATAGACACATTTTAGAGGTTAATTGATCTACTAATGCTGTGTTGTGGTATTTTTGGAAGGAACGTTTTTTTCATGTGTATGATTGCGTTGCGACCAACCAATCAAGACATGAAAACATTCACCCAACAACAACTTTTAATATTCATGAAGTGATTCCTATGTTCACGTGTGCGCGAAAAATGTTTCCCATTTTTTTACCCATCCGCAGGTGTAAAAAAAGGTTGGGAAACATTGCCTTAATACATGGGATGCCCAGTTCCCTTCCTCGCTACTTTTACCTCTCTAGAAGTAAGCCAATACCAATATATAGCTAGGTCAACTGGAGGGTGCAGCTATCTAGAATCGAACCCGACACCTCTGAACTGTGAAGCAAGCGCTCTACCCCTCTGCTGCTCAAGCGCTCTTGTACAGTTCAATTCACAGTACTCGCTATCAAGACGGACAAATCGTGTCAATAGCTCCTGCTAATCTCAAGAAGGTTTCAAGCCACACCTAGGAGCCTGCCCTTAGTTTCCTCTCACTTTCTATTCAAGATTTGCCCCTGCTGTGCCCTGTAATTAGAATATTACCTTGTGCGTGTGATGCCATGAATGATTAAAAGCAATCACGGAGGTAAGTGTGTATGCCTATTTAACCAATATAAAGTAGAATAAACTATAAGAATGGTATCTTGCGGTAGTTGTACAGATTCAAAAGTTATTCTGGTAAAATAACAGCCAGTTGTGTCAATAGCCGGGTCAGAAATATCGATTATGCAGGAATCAAAATCCCGTAGATCAAAGGACAGGAGACAGGAAGGTAAAAGAGGTCGAATGAGGTGACACTGATTGTACAAACACGAATAAACGTACAACACACAAGTTGCTCAGCGAGGGAACTGCTGCGTTATAATTATTCAAGATGGTTTGTGTACGAGGGAGATGTACATAAAACACTGTCAGGGGTCTCCATCTCACGCCGCACGGGGGGCAGTTTGATAACACGCTTCCTGCCCCAAGGACTTGCTCCAAGGTAAATCCTAGTAGCCGTCACTGCTGTTGACGTCCTTGTTAGTGTCGGGATCTGTTTGAGAAATTCCGGGTAACGTTGCGAGATATGTGTCCCATGTTGAGTGTCTTCCGCTATGAGGGCTACATATATACACACTCGCACACACACACACATACACATACACGCAGATACACACATATACACACAGACACATACACACGCATATACACACACGCACATAAACATAGGCAAAGAACAAAGACATAAACAAAGATTGCCAGTTTAGTTACGATCCTCCACCAGCGCCGCTTGCGGTGGGTTGGTCACGTGTGCAGAATGGAGGATGGGCGAAAACCAAAAGATATCCTATACGGAGAGCTGACCACGGCAAGCGAAACAAAGGTTGACACTTCTTCCGATACAAAGATATTTCAAAGCGTGACCTAAGATATGAACACCTGCAACTGGGAGGAACTTGCCAAAGACAGACCCGGCTGGAGGCAGACTTTATTGATCTGCAGGCAGGGGAAGACAAGATGCGTCAAGATGCAGACTCCAAACGTGTGCAAGGGCAACAACTGATCGTCCCCTCTCTAGCCTGGTCTATTGTCTCTCGAGACTGACAGGATGTCAATTTCATTATCCATAATTCACATCCGTAAATCAAAACTAAACATAGATGTAGCGGTGAACAGCTCTCTTAATTTTCTGACCTATTTCCCTTTCACTGATGCGTCTTTTATGTTTGCGGAAACAATATGCCAATTCAGGCCCTTCGATGTGCCAGCTCTTCTTTGATACATTTATTCTGATATATTACAGCTCCAATATATTTGAACTATTTTATCTGTTCTAGGAGCTGTTTACCCACATGACCATGGATTTTATATTTGATCGTAATGGACATCCCTCATTTCATCAGTTCCGCTTTCCAGATTTGAAGGTTGATCTGGAGATATACTTCTAATTTAGTAATCAGAGCCACAACATCGCCAAATGTTGGTTCAGATATATTTACGACTTATCTTGTAGTACCACACTGAGTACTTCTTGGTTCTATCCTTAATGCTTTTATTTCACTATTGATCAGTAGTATGAAGAAGTTTGGTGATATAATGTCTTCCTGTCTTATCCTAGTCCTGCTGTACGCCCCGAAACTTAAACATTGCTAAAATATGACATGTCGGTACTAGATTCCTACTACATGAGCATGCGATGGCATGACTACATCTGCAACGGGGGTGGGGGTGGGGTGGGGGGGGGGGGGGGTTCTCTGCTAAAACATGTCTCCACCCAATCTCGGATACACTGAGCCACCGCCAATTTTTAGCTAGTTTGGACATGTCATACGGCTGGGCCAGAAAATACTGACTCACAAGATACATCACAGATTGATGCTCAACGCCAACAGACTTTCCCCGCAAAAGAGGCTGTTCCAGCACAGAATGGCTTCATCAGATAGGAACCTCCTAATGGGGGAGGCCTGGAGACGTGCCGCAGCAATGGGTCACAGATTTGGTCGATCGACCCAACTAGCCTTGGACAAAAAAGCGAATTAATGTTATTTTTATTTTTATTACGCGGCGTGTTCAAATGAAACCGGACCTAACTGCACCAAGTGAACATACGTGCGATTCGTATGATGACGTAACTTCTGATGTAAATAGCACATACCAACCGTCAAGTTTGCAAAATTTTATTATTCTCAGACTCATAGTTTCCTCAGCAGACCGTTGAAAACATAGCGGGTGTGATACAGAATCTGTTAAGAGTTGATCAGCGAGCGGTGATTCGGTTTCTAACAGCTGAAGGATGTCGACGAGTTGACATTCATCGCATAATTCAGGCAGTGTATGGTAACAAAAGTGTGGTGAACGTAAGCTCCAGTGACGGTCCACCCGAATTTTGGTGATGACATCTTCTGGCGCAACATTATGCGACTGACCTGGTTTCGGACGATCTTTCATTAACTCGCGTCCATCTTTAAACATCGTTGTCCAGTTTTTGATTTTTGTGTTCGACCCACTTTTGTCACCATACACTGCCTGCATTCTGCGATGAATGTCAACTGGTCGACATCCTTCAGCTGTTAGAAACCGAATCACCGCTCGTTGATCAACTCTGGACGGTACCCGTTTGACACCCGCCATGTTTTCAACGGTCTGCTGAGGAAATTATGAGTCGGAGAATAATGACATTTTGCAAATTTGATGTTTGGTATGTACTGTTTACGTCAGAAGTGACGTTATCATGCGCATTGTACGTATGTTCACCTGTTGCAGTTAGGTCCGGTTTCATTTGAACACGCCTCGCATTATGTCCTATCCCACTGGTAGTCTTGAACCTCTCTGTTGCAATGTAGTTTCTACAATTTGTATAGAAAGTCTACATATCGCAGATCAAGGGTCTCTGGCTGTTCTTCCTGTCAATGTGTTACCAGAGCTTGAACATTATCCAATGCCTTTTCCAGGTTCAGGAAACAAAAGTTTACTTTATCATCATCCTCAAGAGCTTGTTCACTAATTTGCCCAAGTGTCAAGTTAAGGCTTTGAACGTTTCGGTTTGCTGTGAAACTATACTGAGATAGGCCTAACTGTTATTCTTCTTCTTCTTCTTCTGGGTACGCAGTCAGACAGTAACCATTATTTTTTCGAAAAAAGCGGCGGTCATCCTGAGGCTCTCGCCACTGCCATAGAGCTTGTCTTGCAGTTCCACTGGTAATGGCCACATCTGCTCTCTCTGATCCTCGTATGTCGGGCAGTTCTGCAGCAGATGTTCAGCGGTCATTTTACCAGTACCGCACGGGCATTCGTCGGTACACCCTATCTTCAATTTGTTGAATAGGTGGTACCTCAGTCTGTTGTGGCCAGTGCGAAGTCTGAAGACAACGACCTTCTCTCTTCGGTTCAACTGGTAATAGGCATCGTTTTTGGTGTAACCAGTATGTTCGGTTTCCCATTTGGTCATGTATCTGGCTTTGATAAGCCGTTTTGACTCTTCGTACGTCATACTGGTATCTGTTTGTGGTAGTCTTGCACCTTCTTTTGCCAGTCTGTCTGCCTCCTCGTTGCCTTGGATGTTGCAGTGGGATGGAACCCACTGTACCACTACCCTTTTTGGTGCGGACTGCTGGCACAGTTTGCAGAGTGCTGCTCTTAAGTCATTAAGCTCAGTGTTTTTCTGGCTTTTTAGCGCTGTGACTACGGCGAGAGCATCTGTAAGCAGGACTATATGGCTCTCATTTTCACTGTGTGTCACCATTTCTTCCACTGCCGCCCTCAGTGCCTCTGCCTCCGCTCTGAAATTGCTTGTGTACTTACCAGTAGCGAGTGACAGTGTTATTTGTCTGCCATTTGGTAGGTTCAGGAATGCTCCTGCCCCTCCGTTCTGTGTAGTGTTTGTTACAGAACCGTCGGTGTATGCATGGGTCCAGTCCATGCTTGGGTAGCTTTTCGTTATGAAGCTTAGGGTAGTATCTCTCCTTTCTTTTTCAGTCTGGCAGTTTTTGTTTCCAATACCTGGTATATTTTCTACCACCTCTGGAAATATATCCTGCCTCCAGGTAGGTTTTCGTACAGTAGTGATGGGTTTTGGTGTTGTTAGTGCGTTTATGGGATCTTCGTGCATCTTTGCTTTGGCTATTTCTGCAAAGTTTCTCCGCTTTAGTTTCCCATTTCCCAAATTGTTTAGTCTCTGGTGCATTGGATGGTCCGTCAGTCTTCGGAGTTTCTCTGATTGCAGCTGGGCTCTGCAGTCTCTTCTATCGGTCATGGATTGCAGTTTTGTAATCTTTTCAAGTTCTACAATTGGCGTTGACTTCATGCCACCTGTTATAATTCTCATGGCTTGGTTTTGAAGTTTGTTAACTTTATCGAAGTTCGCCTTCGCTGCTGTTGTCCATGCCGCAATGCCATACTCGAGAACTGGTCTCACTCTTCCGGTATACAGTTTCTTTAGTAGGCCTTCGTCTGCTCCCCAGCTTGTGCCAGCAAGTTTCCTCATGATTGCCATTCTTTCTCTGGCTTTCATTCGGTTTCTCTCAATCTGACTTTTCCATGTCATGCGCCGATCAAATGTGACTCCCAGATAGGTTGGGTTGTCGTTTGGCTGCAGGAATTTGCCATTTAGACTTAATTTGGTACTTTGGGGTTTTAATGAAAGCGAGAATATTGTGCATGTGGTTTTCTCCTCGTTTATATTGACCAGCCATGAGTTCGCCCACTTTTCCAGCGATGTTGGCCTAACTGTTATTCAAACACATATAGTCTCTGCTCGAATATCATAGAGTTAGCGCATAAACTGCAGCGGTCAGCGACCCATTGCTGACTGTTAGCGTCAGGACCAGCGAACTAGAGCTCCCCAGACCCTTCTACACCTCCTGGAAAACAGACTGCAACAGGGCAGATTGGCTAAGGAGAAGAGATCCAAGAGGGAATGCTAACCAGTACTCAAAAAATGCTTGCTGAAATCGGATGTGTTGGACCGAAAAGGGCAAATATCGCAGTCAAGCTGTAAACTATGACAAAACGCATTCCGTTTTCTGGACTACATTCTGCTACTTAAACCATTTTCAGGGTTTGGTAGCGGGAGATTGCTCCCTCACCTTACCTGTATCTATTATAAAAGTCCATTTCCTTATCTATCTTTCTAATATTGTTCTCGCCCATATATATATATATTAGAACCTGCAGTAAAAGAACTTTTTCGTCCGCAAGATGAGTTCTGAGATATGTTTTCCATTAACCAATGATATCCGAGTGGTAAGCAGATCACTTTGTCTTTCTGTAAATGTCAGTAGGCAATGTTTTTCCATCCAGGTGTTCTTTTGGGTCATGTAGAACATCCTAAAGGTTTCCTCAGACATTTTTTCCAGTTTTTATCTCGAAAGTCCTTCCAGGATTTTTGTTTTGATGTTAATACTATGCTTTTGGATGTCGTTTTGAATTTTAACCATTTCTGTTTTTCCAGCTGTACTTTTAGCTTCCAAGCATTGTTTCCGCGTCTTTTTCTGTTATCTTATAATCAATTTCACTTCTTCTTCCACCAGGGTGTTCTACACGTGTCCTTCTTAGGAAGGGACGGCGTGAGCTAATTGTTTAGTGACAACCCGGCTCACAACCCGAAGGTGTTGGGTTCTATCCCCATCACAGCATCGGCCGTTACCCCGGGGAAACAAACCCTAAGAAAATGCAGGAGAAATTAGACCCTTACATGAAATGCAGGCCGAAGTCGGATGCACTAGGCCGACATGCGCAAAATAAAAACCGCAGTGCAACGCAGTCCCGCCTTGGTGAATTGAGAAAGAAGGCGAACGCCAACAAAAAATATAACAAAATAAAATAAAACTTCCCCCACATGTATCTGCTGCAACTGCATTGAGGATGGTCATGGATTTTGACTAGGGAGTTTGTAGGTCTTCGGAAGGATCCAGGTCCAAGACGCAGCAGTTCATGAGCTGAATACAGCCAGCGACTAATTTCTGGCCGCTTACATCAGGGTCAGCAAACCATAACTGACCAAGGCTCTACTTCATATTCACATAGCGGCCATAAAAACAGAATGCACTAGTCACAAATGTAGTCTGGACAAGGGAAAGGGATCGTAGATGGAAAGCGAATCTGGTACTAAACAAACAGAGCTAAAATCGGATGTGTCCAGCCGAAAGCGCAGATAACGCAGCCTCGCAGTAAACACAACGTGCCAACGACCTTTCTAGAACGAGCGCCGAAGAATAAGTAGAAGAAGGAGAAGACGAAGAAGAAGAAGAAGCAGAAGAAGAAGAAGAAGAAGAAGAAGAAGAAGAAGTAGAGGAAGAAGAAGAAGAATGGTTCCATTGCACTTCTCACTGCTATCAATGTGCCTTCCTATGTATGGATGGAGCTAACATGTAGCTCTCCTGGGCTGTATGATATCTCTTCGATGATGCTTGGTCCCTCTGATTATGGACTTTGTTTTGATGAAGATGTTCTTCTAGTTGTTCCTTTCATTGCAACTGTTTCTGGTCTTGTTCACACTCTGAAATCTCTCACAAACTTACATGAAAATGTATTTACAGTAGTATAACCAATAATGGATTTGTCATTCCTTATTTGCTTAAATCCGATGTATGTGTAAGGGCTTGTGAGGGACCTTCGTGTTTGTAATAACCTCTTTTTGTACGTCGCAGACAATGAGACATCGTCTTCCACTGTCCTTCAGGACATCTTTATCTCAAAATCTCTCTATCCCATCTAGAATGATAATTTCTCACTATGGGATTGAAGACTCCAAAAATCATAATTTTGCCATGATAGTTTTCGGCTGTCATTACGAGAAAGTCAGATAATTGTGTGTTGGCATCTACTCTTTCTCCCTCACTATCATCATCATAATCGCCATCATCATCATTATCATATGGCTGATCAGTCCTAAGACTGGATGTAAGGTTGTCTAAGCGTCTCTCTCGGCTTGAAACTATTCTCTGATTGATCAGTCCTAAGACTGGATGTAAGGTTGTCCTAAAGTAAATCTCTCGGCTTGAGACTACTCTCTGACTGATCAGTCCTAAGACTGGATGTAAGGATGTCTAAGCGTCTCTCTCGGCTTGAGACTACTCTCTGGCTGATCAGTCCTAAGACTGGATGTAAGGTTGTCTAAGCGTCTCTCTCGGCTTGAGACTACTCTCTGGCTGATCAGTCCTAAGACTGGATGTAAGGTTGTCTAAGCGTCTCTCTCGGCTTGAGACTACTCTCTGGCTGATCAGTCCTAAGACTGGATGTAAGGTTGTCTAAGCGTCTCTCTCGGCTTGAGACTACTCTCTGGCTGATCAGTCCTAAGACTGGATGTAAGGTTGTCTAAGCGTCTCTCTTCGCTGGAGACTATTCTCTGGTTGATCAGTCCTAAGACTAGATGTAAGGTTGTCCTAAAGTGTATCTCGGTTGAACCCTATCCTATGAAACTCTCTCTACTAGCCGGCGTTTTAATAACTTCGATGTTGATTATCTTGCGTTCTTCTTTGATGTGCAGCGCCCCAATTGGTTCAGAGATAAATGTCCCTCTCCCGATGTTGTCCGTTTGATTTATGGCCACAATATAGCCCACACCACATTTGGATGTGCCAAATAATGAAAAATGGCTCATACAAACTACTTCATTGCACCTGATCGCCCCCATGTGTGCTCAATTCTTTTCATCGCTGAAAGTACTGAAGACAGGACATGAACTCCATAGCTCCATTTTGTCAGTAGTTGGATCTTAGCTGTAGAGAAGTATGCTACACCAAAGACCCATGAACTCTTTCGTGTGTTCTATAACCTAGGAGAGCTAGGATTTCCAATTATATTTTCCTCATTTCTTCTGTGTGCTATTTCTTTTTTTCCGTTGCTACTTTTAATGTCCGAAATTTAAAAAACTAACTGTAATCAGTAATTTTCTACCAGTTGGTCATCTTTATGGTCTTTCCAGTTTTCGTTATTTTAATATTTGTAATGGAGCGTGTAGACAAATAAATGATTGGCCTGTTGCGTCTTCTTACTGTGGAGGGGCTGCTTACATTTGGCATTCATGCGATAACGGCTGTTTGTTGGTTACTGACAGCAAACTTCCAAATAAAGAAGCTATTAAGCTATCCACCCCTGTAGAAGGCCAGGCTTCCTCCTCCCCCCCCCCCCCACAACCCCCTCAGGCAGCGTAAGAACTATATTTAAAAAAAACCCAGAGATGTGTGGCACTCTACAATAGATGATTGTAGACAGGACGAAGCGAAGAACGTTTATTAAGGCACAACATGCGTGATAGTCACTGACTGTTTTGTTCATCATCATACAAGGATTAAAGAAGAAGGAGAAGAATATATATATATTCGCTGCACCTCATTTAGTTTCCGCCCCAGAGCCCCTTAGATGACACAACGCCACTGGTTATGATTTACTGTGTGTGAAACCGAAATACCAGAACCCATTTGCAATCGTGGTCCCTCGGCAGATTAGATTGATTCCAGCCTTCAATATTCTACAAAAACCACTGTAATTAAACTCATGTAAGATTGGCCTTTAATTACTGGGTGTCTCTTCACGAACATCTAACCAGGCAGTCAGTAACTACGTTTTAATTTCTACAACTTTACTGACAAAGATGACGATTTGCATTAGGTTATGTCAGTACGAGAAGAGCGATATTCTGTTGTGGAGATAGCAAATATATGTGGGGACGTGCTCAGTACAAGATTCGATGATAATTAGTTGCATTAGGTAATTTACGTTCATTTAAGGCATGATTGTCATATCATTTATAGGCATGGGTCACATTGTCAATTTTGGTATTGGGGCCGTTTGTTGAATCAAATTATCGAAACAAAAACCATGATCATATTTGATTTAAAAGGAGAAATTACAAATATTTCTTTGTTTTTCATGGCATTTTAAATCAATTTGTTCGGGTTATTAATAATTATTTCTCAGATCATGTTCGGTAATTCACATATAAAATTACACGTGTATGTGTGTGTGTGCGTGAGTGTGTGTGTGAGTGTGTGTGTGAGTGTGTGTGTGAGTGTGTGTGTGTGAGTGTGTGTGGGGGCAGTGTGTATGATTGTGTGTGTATCGTCATCATCAGCTTCTAGTTGATCAGTTTTAAGACTAGTTGTAAGATTGTCTGATCGTGTCCCTCCATTCTTTCTTTCAACATAGGTTCGTACTTGTATGCCTCTGCATGCCTGAGATATAAAGGTGAATCTAGGTAAGCCTCTTCCTCGTTTCCCCTGTTTCTTGTCCGCTAGTATCTTCTATAAAAGACTTTCATGTCGCATATTGTGTTCCAACCAACTTTCTTTCTTTCTCTATCATTTTCAATATTTGTCTTTCTGCGCCCATTTCAGTGAGAACATTGTCGTTGGATCTTCGTTTTGTCCAACTCTCTTTTTTCTTCTACAACTGTACCACATTTCGTACGTTTTCAAGCTGTTTTCACACTCTTCCTTGTCAGAGTCCATGTTTCAGCCCCGAGCAGTGCAATTGGTCGTACTTGAGTAGTGATTATTCTATTGCTCATCTCTATCCTGCTATCCTTTGAGGTTTGCAATTTCTTCTTTTTTTTCTTATAACCTTTTTTGTCAATGCAATACTTCTCGTTGTAAATATCATCTGCGATGGTTTGCCCCAAATATGTAAACTTCTGTTCTTGTTCGATTGTTTTATCCTTCATGATTATATAGATTTGCCTATGTTTTTTGTCTATCACCATAGTCTTTATCTTCAATGTATTTATTTTCATGCCAAACTCTGGCTGCGCTGTTAATTTTTTTTCAAGCATCCTTTGCAACATTGCTACTGATACTAGAACTATGTCTTGGCCACCGAAAAACTTGATGCATTAACTTTCATACCATTGACTTTGACTCCCCTTTTACAATTACAATCAACTTTTACCATCATCATCTTAAAATATGTGTAATAGAAACTCAAAGAAAGCAAGCAACACTGTCTTATTTAAATTAGATTAGATAGTTCTTCTTTGATTCATGTATAGCTTATAAATCGGGACTATGCAATATAGAACTATTTTTATCCGGTAACTTTTTATTCACCTTTACTATCCAGATTTACGGTATCCCTTCCTATATTTGTAGTTCCTGTGGCAGTTAGTTGATCTCTGTATTTTAATCTTAGATTGTTCATCTATGACCGACAAAGTGGATTCGCTGGCCTTCGGAGTTGTGAACTCGGCTTACAATCTCAATGTATCAAGTTCGAATCCCGTCGTATTCAGTTTCCCAAACCAGGCATGCCAGGTATTTATTTTATAGTACGGCCGCTTTCTGCAGATGACCCATGTTTTTTAAAAGTGTTGTTCCTAAAGTAAATATACCCATTCCCTGTCAGCTACGTCTGTATAATTGACCAGATGAGTACCATTTTCATGTTGAACTGTTTGTTTCTTAAGTTCAAGACTCATGTTATATTGCCCAACCGTTTGTGTTGATATATCTTTGCAGTACAGCAGATTGTGTAATGTTTAAATACTGGTTTTATTGAAGGTACAAATAAATATAAGTTACATTTTATCGGTAATTTACATTTCTATTCGTGTGGGTGGTTGCGTAGGTAGTAAAGTAAAGTAACCCATAGCATTACTGCCGTAGAGGTGTGAGGTGTTAGCAATCTCACATTTCAAAGTTGCGTAGGTAGGAACCCAGTAATCTGCTTTGCCCTGGTGTCTATAATGTTCTTAGCTTAATATAACGTCTTTATACTGGTTTAGAAGACTCTGCAAAGTCTGTATACAACCAGTTTCATTAAGTGTCCTTGCTCTAAAAGCTATGCACATCCAATGTATTCTGAAATGCATTAATTGCCCCTGCCTCCACTACTTCCAGGGACAGTGCATTCTAAGCATTCACCAGTCTCTGACTAAAAAATCTGGACCTCTCTTTAGTTAATTTGAAGCTTGCCCATTTGATCTTGTGGATGGTTGTATTTTGAAAAGTTGTTGTAGAGTAATTTATCCTTTTCGCTGATTATCTTATAAACATTTATTAATTTACCTCGAATTCTTCTCATTTCTAAACACTGTGGGTCATTCTCTCTGAGTCTTTCCGCATAACAGTAATTCTGGAATCCCACTATCAGCTTTGTCACTCTTTTTTGTATCCTTTCCAGCAAGTTTATATCCCCTCTATGATAAGGACTCCACACCTGTACACAGTACTCCAATCTAGGTCTAACTAATGCTTTATACAATTTTGCTATCACATTTATGCTCCTATGTTTAATATTTCTTTTTATTATACCTAACATTGCATTATTTTTCCCTGCCACCTGAACTTGCTCACTCAACTTACCTACTAATTGTTGTCCATCACAAGTGATGAAGACCACTCTCTTTGTTCAGCCGTGTGGGCAGTCGTATCTCTTACTGTGTCCGCTGAAATGGGTGACTTGCGCGGTGATTTGGATTAAAGTGAGGAAGAAACTGCGCCTTTTGTCAACCTCACTCACAGAGCCTAAGCTACCTTTTGCCAGTGGCAAGACATTCATCTAGACGACTGGAGATAGCATAGGATGCAGATTTTGCCTCAGGGTTACCACCGAAGCCTTTCCGTAAACATGTAACCCGCAGGGTAGAAAGGTGGGATGGCATCTAATGCAGTTTGTCGTGCCTTTTCGATAACCACAAGAGGTCGTATCGACAACACTCAGCGTGTGAGTGCGTCTGGCATCTCTCCCCAACTGTATTCAGCTCATCATAGTAGCATCTAAAATTCCCACACGCCAAATTCTGGGTCATGAATGCCTTATAAAAGCACAGAAAGTTTGCAGTAATTTTATGGAATGTTTTCGGTGTTCTGCTGCGTTGAAAAGATTTCTAAACATTCTTTAAACTGGCCAATAATACACTTGTATGTTTATTAGAGGGTAACCTCTCTTTTCTAGGTGTAGAGATCGCCGATGGATTCACTGTTTGGCTTGCCGTTCATGAGTTTTTATGCCAATGTCCTCTTCTACATTATTGTGTTCCCTGCAGCTGCTTCATGAGTGGCCCCCTGTTTCTTACAGAGTCTGCTGTGGGGCGCCGACGGAGTACCCGGCGGTATAACTGGGCGGGCAGATTGGGCTCATTAGCCTTGGTTGGCAGGCAATCTAAGAGAAGGTAATCTCTGACTCTAAACCCGGGTAGACGAAGTTCGTTAGCTTGTTCAGACAGTTCGCCTAGGAGAGGAGGGACTCTTATTTGAAACCCACAGGTCCCAGAGAGTGCTGGCTAGTCTTGAGACGATGAGAGTATCATCGGATGTCTCGAGTAACTAGCATCTGTGGACAACGACTCCACTGCCTTGTGGAAACCTCGGGAGAGGGTAGGGCTACGGGAGTAAACCCAGACAGAAAATCTGGAGTGGTAGCACCCACGTCGTATGGTTTCAAAATTGTAAACTCATTCCGGCAGCTTCTGCAGCTGAGCTGGTGTCAAATTGTCATGCTTTGCATTCCTTTGTATTACACCAGTTTGGGCAGCCCAGGGTCTTCATATTCAGCACCCAAGCTTGCATCATGAGAGGCTACTCACAGGGTGCCATGCGCATGGTCTGCAAAGACTGAGACGTCTATGTATGAATGAATGAATGTTCATTCTAAAATTGACGCCGTTGCGTTTTCCGCAATTTTGACAATCAGTATTTGTAAGCGAGAATGTTTGTCTGTCTATAAGAGAAATAATATGTAATCCCTGTATGCTCGCACCTTGGATTCCAACTTCACACACATTTGGCATATAGATCTCTGCTTATCCCTTTCATTCACGTTAGAATAAAATTTATAGAAAAGAAAACTGTATTCAATTTTTCAAAATATATGCAAGTCAGCACATAAAAATATGAACTATAACCCCATTTCCCAATTTCACGTGTTGTGCTCGTGCGAACAACGTCTGCACGTGACATTTGCGCGTGACATACGCTAAAACTCGACGCTGAATTCCCGTTACACATCTTCTCCAAATTGTGGGTTTCATTTGTTTTAAGATATATTCTCTTGCTAACTAAAATTGAAATAAGAATTGCATAATAATTAATTAATCGAAAGTTATTTCGAAATATGAATTATAACACTCGAAACAAGGTAGGTACTCAAGGCAACTACTAAATAGAGGTTTTACTATCTTCTAAACATATATCACATGATACTCATATTTTTCCTCGTTTCAAGTAAAGCGTGCACTTCCATTGGCAAGAACTCTTTAACGATCCTGAACTGAATTATCAATACTATTTATTATTCACACCACGAAGGACTTCCCCAATGGAATTACATTCTTTCAATTCTTTCAACGGATGTGTGGAAAATACTCATGAGAGAATGAACATGCAATAAGTGCAACCCCGTGCCTGGTCATTAGAAAGAAAACATATTTTGATGACAATAAGTGGTTTGTCATGGGAAAGGAATGAAATTTTGATTACAATAAGTGGTTTGTCATGGGAAAGGAATGATATTTTGATGACAATAAGTGGTTTGTCATGGGAAAGGAATGATATTTTGATGACAATAAGTGGTTTGTCATGGGAAAGGAATGAAATTTTGATGACAATAAGTGGTTTGTCATGGGGAAGGAATGATATTTTGATGACAATAAGGGGTTTGTCATGGGAAAGGAATGAAATTTTGATGACAATAAGGGGTTTGTCATGGAAAAGGAATGACATTTTGATGACAATAAGTGGTTTGTCATGGGAAAGAAATAAAAAGACAATGATGAAAATAATGTGTGTTTTTTTTTAAATTGCCATTTTTTTAAAAGCGTAGTTTAAAAATAGCCAGCCGGAAACAAATTTTGATTCTAAAGGCTGGATAAATCGAGACGGATGATCGCCCTAAGCTAGCACCAGAAAGCGGATAGTTACTTCTGTTGTAAGGGGCAAGGGAAACAAATGCTCCGTTATTTAATTGTCAGGAATGTAGCATCAGACAATCTCCGGCTTGCGATGCGTAGTCTGGTTTCAACGATTAAATCCGATTACCAGAAGACGGCCACCAGACCGTCTCTCAGGTAACATACCATTACTACACCGTTTAACGCTGTGATTAAACTACAGCACAGATGCAGACTACAAATCTATTGGATTCTTCAACCAACGGGAGATGGTAGCAAATTTGTGCCCAGTCGTGAGACTCCATTATTGGGTCAAATATACCAGTGATTATGGCGGAACAAAGAGTCGATTGTTGTTTCTTCTGTTGCCCTGTTTCTGGTCCTGATTCATTCCTTTGAGAATTTTTCTCACGTAAACTAATGTGAATTGTTTTGCAATTTTGTAAAATATTGTCAGTTAAGTCGTTTTGTTATTTGTGTATCCAGTGCGTGTGCCGTAAATTCAGACACTGCTAAAGTTAATGTGCTTGCAAGCGTGTAAGTGTGTATGTGAGCAGAGGCGTGTCGGTGGGAAAGAGGACGGGGAAGTGTTGGGAGACAAGTATGTACCTCGCATGAGGGCGGCGAAAGATATCTTTGGAACGTCTAAGCAAAGAATTATTTTGTATCTGATTGTGGATGTAGGGACAGAAGAGTCAGGTCATCCATCTGGAAAGTCCATATCAGGGAGTTCTTTTGGTAAATTCCCTTTCTATTTGGTTGATGTTGTCTTCATAATTCAGTCAATAGCCAGCAGAAAGAGAAATCGGGCAAAGAGACATCATGTGGAAAACAAATTTAGGATCTCTTGTGTGTACGATATTCATGCTGGAGGAAGACAAGAATAAATGATTTTACGACATTCATGCTGGAGAGGAAGAGAAAAAGAAAGGATTTTACGACATTCATGCCGGAGAGGAAGAGAAAAAGAAATGATTTTACGACATTCATGCTGGAGAGGAAGAGAAAAAGAAAGGATTTTACGACATTCATGCTGGAGGAAGAGAAAAAGAAAGGATTTTACGACATTCATGCTGGAGGAAGAGAAAAAGAAAGGATTTTACGACATTCATGCTGGAGGAAGACAAGAATAAATGATTTTACGACATTCATGCTGGAGAGGAAGAGAAAAAGAAATGATTTTACGACATTCATGCTGGAGAGGAAGAGAAATGGAAAGGATTTTACGACATTCATGCTGGAGAGGAAGAGAAAAAGAAATGATTTTACGACATTCATGCTGGAGAGGAAGAGAAAAAGAAATGATTTTACGACATTCATGCTCGAGAGGAACAGAAAAAGAAATGTCCAAACTAACATCTATCTGTCCAAGAAAAATGTGTCGCATGTTCTGGGGAATAATGTTCCAAACCAAGAGCTTCTGGACGATTTTAGGATTCTTGATACGATCCGTAAAGAGCAGTATGACGATTTCTTGGATACGTACCTTATTTTTGCCCGTATAAATTGATTTTCCCTATTTATGTCTTCCTCCTTTCTTCTATAATTTGCTAGTTCATTGTCGTTGTTGTTCGGTGTCGCAGATGACGACCTATTGGTCGTAACATGATTTTCATTTATGATTTATTCTCAGTGCGGTATTGTAATTTGTTCCCTGTATATTTGTTGACACTCAGGAAGATAAACACTCGTTATAAATGACAGTGCCCTCTTGACACCATTATAGATCGACGTACAGAGCAGTTCACATGGATCCTACATACACATCAATTCACAAGAATAAAATGTTATCGATAAAACTAAACTTATATTAATGGGTACCTCCAACTAAATCATAATTTAAACACTACACAATATCATGAGCATAATCATGTAACATGTCCGTTATAGAACGTTGCTCCCATCACAGTCTGTCTGAAAGAAACTCGGTCTCTTGCCAAAACTCCAGCCTCCGCCAGTCATACCCAGGCATTCCTGGATATCTTGGTGCCATAGTCTTCTTAGTCTACTCCTTCCTCGTTTGCCTGGCACCATACCTTCCATCACCTTTCTCTCGAAACCGTTGTGTCTCTTGGTGTGACCAAAGCATTTGCATTTTCTAGCCAAAATGGAATTGATAAACCAGTTCTCCTCCATGCGCAACTCTTGCCGAATGTCTACATTTGCCTTTCTCTCTGTCCAGCGTATTCTGATGGTCTTTCTGTAACATTTTGACTCGAAAGATTCGATTCTTTGTCTGGAAGTTTTGGTGCAGCTTTATCCTTTGCAGCAAAGACATATCAACACAAACGTTTGGACAATATAGAATGAGACTTGAACTTGAGAAACAAAAATTTTCAACGCGATAATGGTACTTAGTTGGTCAATCATAAAGCTGGAACTGGTACGGTATAAAATTACTATGAATTATTTATTATCAATCAAGTGGTCAACATTTCGACTATTTCGACATTCTTTTCACCCGAACATGAACACCTTGTCCATTCACACATCACCCGAACGATGACCACCTTGTCTATTCACACATCACCCGAACATGAACACCTTGTCTATTCACACATCACCCGAACGATGACCACCTTGTCTATTCACACATCACCCGAACATGAACACCTTGTCCATTCACACTTTACGAACGATGAACCAATTGTCTATTCACACATCACCAACGATACCCACCTTGTATATTCACACATCACGAACGATGAACACATATTATATTGAGGCCTCTATTATTGTAGGGCCCGCGGACAATGACGCAGCGTACCCACGTGATAAGCCGGCCCTGATAACTGGTCGGCTCTGAAATTGAGTCGTCCATTCCATCACAAGAGAACATGAATCACAAGATCTATCATTTTATGGAAACTGAGGTAATGTTAAAGGGTGACCAACATAAGACAACTGAACTAAGAACCATTGGAGACAAAACGCGTGAGCCGTAAGATGGTGCACAGTGGGAAGGATGGTCACAGAAGGGGCTTAAGTGAAGAGAGACTTGATGCTGTTAACGGCGCCATTAAGTGTCAAGGCACTGGTCAGTTTGCCAGTTATAATAGAATACGGTTCATAGAGCATACTTCATTGCACATGGACGGCATTATGTGTGCTCATTCCATTTCACTGCTGAAAGCGGCGATTACAGAGCACTAACTCCGTAACTCCAGCGGCGGCTCTACAGTTATCCCCTGACATTATCAGTACGTATTTACAGTCGTATCTTAACCTATGATGGGCCTGATTTGTGAAATTAAACACAGGACAGGATTTGAACCTCGTACTTTGGGATTGTAAACCATGCTCACACACCCGTAGACCAGCGGAACTCCTGTGTAGTCATTGATAAGAAATATCAGATTAAAAGTCAAAGGTAAACTAACTGCCTTAATAACTAGAAATATGAAAAGGGCTGCAGTAAATCTGAATACTAAAGATGAATACAAATTTACTAGATGGATCTACATCATGTCTCAAATAAAACGACCATCTTGTGTTTGCGCGGCGTCGTTGGCAGTCCCCTAACATAAAATACACCTTTAGGAAATTGGAAAAATAATAAATTTTTACTTGTTTTCTTGCTTACTGCTTCCGGTTTGTAGCGCAAGTTCAAGGCAAAACATGGTTTTGTAGCAGATGTGACCAAGTCGCAACAAAGGTTGTTTGAAACCGGGACTCTTCTTCTTCTTCCTCCTCCTCGTTCATCTTCAGACCTCAACTTCAATGACTCTAACGAATGCAGCAGTCGACTCAAGGCTCTGTACGCTTCCGTACAGCTTCTCGTGGAAGGACACTAGCTGTTGCCAAATGATACTTCTTTTGTCGGTATACAGTGGACAGGACTGGAAAATATGTTCTGCCTTCATGGGGGCTGTGCCGCAGGCTCACAGGTCTGCAGTGCCAATCTTGAACTTGTATAGTTGGCATCTAAGTCTGTTGTGACCTATGCGTAGCCGGAGAATTATTACCTGGTCTCGCCGGGAGAGTTGATGGTAGGCATCGTTTTCTATGTGGCCACGGTGGTCTTTTTTCCATTTTGCACTGTACCTTGCCCTGATGAATGCTTTTGTCTCATTGTATGTGATTTCTGTATCGCTCTGCTGCAGCATTCCTCCCTCTCTGGCGAGTCTGTCCGCCTCCTCGTTGCCTGGGATATCGCAGTTGTCTGGTATCTACTGGACTGTGCTTTTTTTTTAAGCTCTGGGACAGGCGTTCGAGCGAGTCTGCCAGAGCACCGAGTTCATTTTTGTGCTGGTTTTTGAGCCGCACTAACACTGCGATGGTGTCTATGAAAATGACTACTTCCTTTTCTACCTGCTCCTTATGGTCTATAAGGGTTTCAGCTGCTTGTCTCAGGGCACTGGCTTCGGCACTGAAGTTGCTGCAGCGTCTCCCAGTGATAAATGCTGCTGAGTAAACTTTGCTTTTTAGTTCTATAGTGATGCCTCCTCCCCCGTTTCCACTGGCATCTTTGGCTGAGCGTGCGTCCAGGCTGTTGGTAGAAATTTTTGGTTGATGTAATTTGTACCTATAAACCGGGACTGAATTATAGTAGGGGGGACAAGGCGATTGAGGCGGTGCAGATTGTGATTGTGTCGTGCAGATTGAGGACATTTCGAACACCTGTTGTAATCTTGGCTGCTCAGTTTTTGTTACATTATAGTACAGGGTGTTCCACTCGCTACCCGCCCCTGGTTTCCCTTATAACTTTTAACCAAATGAACGTAATTCAATACAAATTGACATGGACATTCTGTGAACCAGTTGGACGACGAGGAACTACGTACTGGTTATTTTCAACAGGAAGGCACCACATGCCAAACCTCAAATGTTAGTATGGCTGAAATTGCTTCCTGAATTGAATATCGTGTAATTTCTAAGTAACTTCAGACACCAAGGTCGGCTGACCTAACCCTACCTGATTTATTCTTATGGGGAAAGTTGAAAAGGAATTTGTTTCTCAAAAATCTAAGGAATCTCATGAAACTATAACGTCCTAAGTGACTATCCTCTGCATATGTCAGAAATAAACGTGTTTTCCTTAAACAAGAAGCTGTCGTCGGGAAAATCCGTGGTAACAAAGCTGTAACTCTGGGCCTGAGCCCCACAGTATAAGAACCACTGTCGTTGACACGAGAACATGAGGTATCAAAGGTGTGACTCTTAATTGGAGAACCACAGTGTAAGAACCACTGTAATTGTCGATGCGTTCCTGGCTTGAAGATGAGGCAGGAGAATCAGACGCTACATGAGCAGAGGCGTATGACTCACTATCTTTGAGGGAACATGAACATGCTGGAAAAGATACAAAGAAGAGCGACAAAAACGATAGTGGTATTCCTAAATCATAGTTATAAGGAAAGACTCGTGAAAACGGGCCCATAATGTCTAGAAAACAGAAGAATTCGAGGTGACTTAATACAGGTTTATAAGATAATCAAGGACAAGTATAAAATAGACTAAAATTAGTGTTTCAATGTACAGTTGCCTACAAGAACAAGAGGACACAGCCACGAATTAATTAAACAACGGTGCAGATTAGATATCAGGAAATATTTTATTCAGAACGGCGAATGCTTTGAACGCATTGTCACAGGAAATAATAGAGGCAGGGTCAATTAGTGTATTCAAGAAAAGATTGGATGCGCACAGTTTTTAGATCAAGTGGAGTAAACGAAACTGGTTGTATACAGATTCTGCGTGGTCTTCTAAACCAATATAAAGACGTTAAGTCGAGTCAAATTTAATTAAATTATGTTAAATTAGGTTAAGTTAAGTTAAATATCCCCCTTCATGTCAGATGATAACACAGAAAGAAATTAATCCTGCATCTACAGAGTGCCGGAGTTCATAGTTTAACCTGAGTCAAGCAGAAAGATGCAATTGGAAAACAAGGAGCAGGTGTGTATTACGTATATTAGTCCACGGGGTTGCTCATCTATGCGATGGTGAGATGGATTGACCAAAGACCATTGGTACAGCGTTGCTAAAGATCAGGACCCATACAGAATGTTGTTGGCCTTCTCGAATACGGCTTATCTGCCGGTCTGACGCCAGGATAGTATGATAATGTGGTGTGCTATCGTGCTAGTCTTTATGATTTACTTTTTAGTGCAATCAACTTTCTTACTTACTTAGTCGCTCCTCTTCTACCGTGAGGGGTAGAGGTTTGCCAGAGAGAACGCAACACTGCTCTATCCGCCGTCTTTTTCCTGGTCTCTTTCCAATCCAGCCGTCGATCACTTAGGGACTGTCGTATGTTGTCTTCCCAACGTACTTTTGGACGTCCTGGGGGGTTTGCATCCTTGAGTTTTGATCTCCAATGACCGCTTTGGTATCCAATCTTCTTCCATTCTACAGACATGGCCAAACCACTGTAATTGGGACTGCTCCTCTGGTTGAACTTCCAGATTCCTAGTGCAATCAATCTTGTCTTTATTATTTATTTTTTAGTGCAGCTATTCTTCTTCTTCTTCTTCTTCTTCTTCTTCTTCTTCTTCTTCTTCTTCTTCTTCTTCTTCTTCTTCTTCTTCGTTCTCAAGCTCCCACTATCAGGTCCTGAACAGAGCTTTGGAAGTAGCAGGATGTAATTCGGAGAACGAAATGCTAGTTTACAGCTTGACTGCGATATTTTCACCTCTTTCCCCTACACATCCGTCACTTAGTGCAGTCCTTCTGTCCTTTCTACTAATTTTGAGTTGAATAATGCATGTCTTTCACTATTTGTTTTTTTAAGCGACAGCTACAGCAGCCACACAGAGAAGTATGATGTAAGCAGTCGAGAAACATACATCATACGATAGAAAACATATACACCGGACGATAGAAAACATATACATCAGACAATAGAAAACATATACACCGGACGATAGAAAACATATACACCGGACGATTGTATTTTGCATTGTTTTGGAATGCCCACAATGAGTGGGTTACTCTTTTGTGCGCCCTGAAAAGGACGTTAAGTGGCGGGTTGCAGTAGCTTTCCTAACATCCAGAGCGTGCTGATGAAGGTGGACCGGGGACCTCCGGGCAGTGGGGCTATGCTTGGCTTTATATGCGTGTCACTCACTACTACAGGGATCACATCGATTCTTCACCTTGTTAGTCAGGTAGCCATGAAAACGGTCCGTTTCCAGGGATGGCTACTAGGAAGCCGAGGTGATGGTCTTGGCCAGTATACTTTGCCTGACCCTGACTAACATGTCTGATCAGTATATTTTGCCTGACCCTGACTAACATGCATGATCAGTATATTTTGCCTGACACTGACTAACATGTCTGATCAGTATATTTTGCCTGACCCTGACAAATATGTCTGATCAGTATATTTTGCTTGACCCTGACTAACATGTCTGATCAGTATATTTTGCCTGACCCTGACTAACATGTCTGATCAGTATATTTTGCCTGACCCTGACTAACATGCATGATCAGTATATTTTGCCTGACCCTGACAAATATGTCTGATCAGTATATTTTGCCTGACCCTGACTAACATGTCTGATCAGCATATTTTGCCTGGCCAGACATTAGTCTTTCTCCCCACACCTGACAACAGAAAACATATACACCAGACAACAGAAAACACATACACCAGACAACAGAAACGGAAGTGGGGGGACACTGGAGAGTTGGAGAAAAGAGCTACCGGAACCATCAGTATTCTTAATAACTAATCCATCTTTTCGCTCCACGTGAACCATGTCCACCTGTATCCGAACATTTACGCACATTGACAGCTGTAATAGCAATGGTTCTGTTACACCTATAAACAACTCTCACTAGTCGAATGCGTACCTAATTAAAGATTATTTAGAAGTTGAAATCGTATTGGATAAGCGGGAAAGTTGCCAAATGGATTAAAAATTGGTTAACGGGCAAAAGGCAGATAGTGGGCATGAATGTGAGGTACTCTGAGCAGTGTGAGGTAAAAAGTGAAGTGCCACAGGGCTCGGTTTTGGGACCAATTTTGTTGTTGATATATATAAACGATTTGGACGATATGAGATCTATTATTGCAAAATTCGCTGATGACACAAAACTTTGCAGTTGCGTCTCATATAAAACAGAAGTGGATATATTGAGGTCGGATTTATATCAAATTCGAGAATGGTCTGTGAGCAGGATAATGTAGTTTAATTTAGATAAAAGTACAGTCATCCACATGGACATATCCAATATGAAACATAATTCCACAATGGGAGTGAACAATATTAGAAAAATATAAAAGTAAAGGGACCTAGGCGTTATAATAGATCATACATGTAAGGTGAGTAAGTCTGGATACTCATACAAATCCAGACACTGACCAATACGTCCTGATACCGCCCAAAGGACTACGGTCTGGTGTGCTGAAAGGCGAGCCTTCGTCAGTAGAATCCAGAAAGACAAACCTTTGATCAAATCAAAAAGTTCAGCTTTTGTGCGAACCAGTTTCTTTCCCTCTGTCATATTTTTCAAAACTTTTTCTTTTTGTTGTTGTTGTTTGCGTTCGCCTTATTTCTTTATTCTTCAAGGCGGTGTGCGTTGCACTACCGTTTTTATTTTGCGGCTGTTGGCCCAGTGCATCCGACTTTCGACATGCATTTTATGAAAGGATCTGCTTCCTCCTGCATATTCTAAGGGTTTGCTTCCCCGGGGTAACGGCCGGTGCTGTGATGGGGATCGAACCCAGCACATTCGGCTTGTGAACCGTGTCACTTAACCACTAGATTTAGGTACTCACTTACAGCTTGGTTGGCTGGAACATGGAGCAACTGGACAGTAAACCGTGTACCTTAGCGAGAATAGCAGCTACTCTAACAACGTTACACCTTACGCTCTTTATGTACATAAAGGGATTCACACTTTTCTTCTGCTTATAACTTAACATCTTTATACTGGTTTAGAAGACCCTGCAGAGTCTGTATACAACCAGTTACATTTACATCACCTTGCTCTAAAATCTATGCGCATCCAGTTTATTCTTAAATGCATTAACTGTCCCTGCCTCCACTACCTCCCCTGGCAATGCATTCCAAGCAGACACCACTCTCTGACTAAAAAAATATTTCCTAATATCTAACCTGGACCTCTCTTTAATCAGCTTGTAGCTATGCCCTCGTGTTATTGTAGGTGGCTGTATTTAAAAAAACTTGTTATAGTCTAATTTATCGATTCCTCTGATCATCTTATAAACCTGTATTAAGTCACCACGAATTCTTCTCTCTTCGAGACACTGTAGGCCGGCTTTTCTGAGTCGTTCCTCATAACTGTAATTCTGGAATCCCACTATCATCTTTGTCGCTCTTTTTTGTATTCTTTCTAGCATGTTTATGTCCCCTCTATGATAAGGACTCCACACCTGTACACAGTACTCCAATCTAGGTCTAACTAAAGCTTTATACAGTTTGACGATCACTTCCTTGCTCCTATGTTTAATATTTCTTTTTATCATACCTAACATTGCATTTGCCTTTTTCACTGCTACCTTAACTTGCTCACTCACCTTTCCTGTATGATCTATTAAAACCCCTAGGTCCCTTTCCTTATCTATCTTTCTAATATTGTTTTCTCCCATTCTGTAATTATGTTCCATATTATCTCAAGGAATAATTATTCTTTCATGACAGTATGTTCAAAAATCTATTTGTTTTCTTATAAGTCAATGATGTTTGGACGCATGATCTTTAACACCAACAATGACATTTGTTTCACAACATAGCAAGGGACATTACCAAATAAATTTTAAAAATATCGACTTTAGAGTTATTTTCTTACCAAAAATTTGCGTGACATGTTTTAATTTGGACGTCTTCTCTCTTACCCAGACGACAAACCTAGAACGAGTGAGATATGGCCCTGCAATAGAACTACATAGACGTGCACATTGCAATCTGCACACTGAAGACGTAAGGTATTAATTCTCCACCCGACCAAATTTATAACGCTTGCTTTCGTTCTTAGGATGGTATATCGGGAGGAACCTCTTGCGACCTCAGGCGACGATTGTGCCGTGCAGACACAAGAGCTGAACCTTGGACCTAGACAGTAAGGTGTTGAAGCCATGGAACGTACTAGAATAGTGGCTAGCAGAACGTGTCACTGGTCTGTCCTGTAGTTGCTAATTTTTTTATTTTTTTTTGCTTAGATGTTTGCCTCACTAGTTTCTACTGGCGGAGGCGCGCCATTTTCCACCCCAGACCGTAGTCCATTGGGCGATTTCAGGACGCATAAACCAGTGCTTAGATGCATGTGTGCATCTGTATATACCTATGCTAGGTTTGTGCGCCCTCAGAAGCTAGCCCAACCAAAGTGCAATGGAAGGGCTTTACCACGACGGCACGTGTGAAAGTTGTGCAAGGGTGTGACTGTGGGATAGAGTCAAATGAAACAGAGTGAGGTGAGAAGAGAGAGAAGGGGAAAAGTGGCCCCAAGGGTGTGTGTAGTTGCTAATAGTATAGTTAGATTTCACTTATATGCTATTGCCTATTTAAGCTAGCTCTGTTGTGGTAACCACCACTTGCATATTGTCCTCAAAATTAATCTAATAATTATCCATAAAATGTAACTACTTGTTAGAAATTACTCAAAATTAGAGTTTGTCTAATATGCTGCATGAAACACACCCTTAATTATTTGAAATATTTGCTTTATTTATATATAAATATTAAATAATGTATTTTATTGTGATGTAGCATTTATTAAATCCCTTTGTTGTAAGGTATAGATTGTCCTTGTGACGAAGTAAACATTAGTCACGTGAATTCAGTTCACTACTATGATGTGAAACGTTTCTAGGTAATCAAAGATTCTGTGATGATAGTTGTTTATAGTTAACCAAAGGGTGTATATTAAATGCTTGCGTGCTACTTCATGGATTGTTCTAGTGTTAAATGTAATGAGATGTAAGCTTAGGTATGTAGACTTTCTTGTTATTCTATAACTATTTCTTTAACAGACCATCTATAGATTGTTAATCTCACTGTGCATATCCAAACTTTAAACTGTAATTTTTAAAGAACATGACACACATTACCATCATTATAATAAAACCAGTCATATGGAATCTTGCATGTTCACTGCTTGGTGAATTAATGTAGACGTAATTCTCATAATATGACATTTGAAAAACGTAAATATCAAACTGAAACTTATTTCCGTGTGTATTTGTTCCTCGTTCATTATTTTAAAATTTCACAACACGCATATGTTGCTATATTCACGAATGTAAACAAACAGCTGTTCAACTACACATTCCTACAGTCGAGATATTGATGAAATTGATGTAACTCCATATACATATGGTATACTCAAGTAATGACTATATTACCCTTTAATATGAACATACATCAAGTGATAAGGCCTGGTAGCAATACATATCCTATTATATTAAACATACATATTTGCACACGTGCACATATTTCTTTGCCCATGTGTGTGTGACTGTGTAAAGCCCTACAGTATTGACAGATTTCTAAAACGTGGTAATACTTTATACATACTGTTTCTACTGGCTTTTAATAATGCAGCTAAAAAGTTGCTTGCAGAACCAATTTGTTTGATTCAGTTGTTGTTGGTGCAACCATTTAGCTACTACCAACTTGTAGGAGTTTGGCTTGTTTTAAAATGCTAAAGTGTGCAAACCACAAAACGTTTTGAGAGCTGTAAATGCTATTTAGGTTAACATGTTGCTAGTAAGATAATATGAAGGAACTTAAAGATTAGAATTGGTGTTTTAACAAGTGTATAGTAAGATACTATGTAGAGCATTAAAGCTTGGTGTCAATCTGCTGACATGTGGATAATAAGATACTATAAAAGTAAAGATCCCATCATTCCATAGCGGCAAAAAGGAAATATTTTGTCACCCACAGCACTTAGTGGATGATGGAGTCAGTATCACGCCGGCCGCCTTTACTTTCCGGACTGAACCGGTACCTATTTAAGGCTGGGTCGACCCGGGATCCCTCAACTGGGGAATGAACCTAGGCCCACTCAGATGCAAAACCAGCTCGCTAACCACTGCGCTATGCGTCTCCCTTAAGATACTATGTAGGACATTAAAGATCAGCGTTAGTCTACTAACATGTGGACAATAAGATACTATGTAGGCCATTAAAGGTAAGCCTTGGTCTGCTAACAAGCTGGTTGTTGGTGTGTTTACATGTAGATAGTAAGATACCATGTAAAAGATTAAAGCTCGGTGTCAATCTGCTAACATGTAGATAGTAAGATACCATGTAGAAGATAAAAGCTCGATGTCAATCTGCTAACATGTAGATAGTAAGATACCATATAAAAGATTAAAGCTCGGTGTCAATCTGCTAACATGTAGATAGTAAGATACCATGTAAAAGATTAAAGCTCGGTGTCAATCTGCTAACATGTAGATAGTAAGATATCATGCCAAAGATTAAAGCTTGGTGTCAATTTGCTAACCTGTAGATAGTTAGATACCATGTAGAAGATTAAAGCTCGGTGTCAATCTGCTAACATGTAGATACTAAGATACCATGTAGAAGATTAAAGCTCAGTGTCAATCTGCTAACATGTAGATAGTAAGATACCATGTAAAAGATTAAAGCTCGGTGTCAATCTGCTAACATGTAGATACTAAGATACCATGTAGAAGATTAAAGCTCAGTGTCAATCTGCTAACATGTAGATAGTAAGATACCATGTAAAAGATTAAAGCTCGGTGTCATTCTGCTAAAATGTAGATAGTAATATACTTTATAGGAAATAAGAACTTCGTGTTGGTTTGCATCTGTTAATTTGTAAATAGTAAGATTTTATGTAGGACATTAAAGCTCAGTATCTGACTCGTAACATGTGGATAGTAAGAAAATCTGTTGTAACATGTGGATAGTAAGAAAATCTGTTGTAACGTGTGGATAGTAAGAAAATCTGTTGTAACGTGTGGATAGTAAGAAAATCTGTAGGCTATTAAAGCTTGTTGTCCCTCTGTTGACACGTGGATACAAAGATATTATGTAGGACATTAAAGCTCCATTTTGGTCTGTTTGTATCTATGTATATCTGTATGTTTCTGTCTGTGTCTGTATGTCTTGAATGTCTGTATGTGTGTGTGTGCATGCATGCACTGGTGTTTTCGGCCCAAACGTGTGATAGATTTGAGTGAATTTTTGGTCTTTAATCCAAACATACCATTTTCTGACTGTCAATATTTTTGTTGTTGTTGTTGAATGCCCACAGTGAGTAAGATCACTTTTTTTGTGTGTTCACTGAAACGTGCATTAAGTGGCAGGTTGCAGTAGTTTTCCTGTCATTCCAAGAGTACTGATGGAGGAGGACTAGTGTCCTCCAGGCTGTTTTGCTATGCTTGGCTTCACTTGGGCGTCGATCCCCAATGTTGTTAGCCAGACTGCCATGAAAACACGTGTCCAGGAAGTCCTGAGTGAAAGTGTGGTGGGGGTCTTGGCCTGTATATTTTACCTAACCCTGACTAACATGTCTGATCAGTATGTTTTGCATGACCAGAAGTTACTGATTCATCAGCATGCTGGCTCTTGCCCTTCGACTCAATGGCATGTAATGATATATGCACGTGTTTGTCAGTTGCTGTCTAGTGTCATACAAAGTCTTCTATTGCAAGGCTGCAATATATGCGCCTTTCGGACCAAGACCATCTGATCATGCACGTCGTGCATTCATTGACAAGGCCGGGTTTTGATTAGCAACTTGAGCAGGAGTGGAAAATGTTTACTGTAGTAAGCTGGAGAGTGGTGTCAAAGATGGTAGAGGGTACTGGAACAGCCCATTTGCTGTGACAGCTAGAAATACAAACAGGAGGTAGAGGGATGTACGTGAGATATAAAGTTGGGATGAAACTATCACTGTGGGATTTATAGAAGTGTTAAGATGGTCAGCAAAGAGAATGGAGTTGAGTGGGAGGAACTTGTTAGACTGACAAGTGTTGCAGGCACAATAGTGATTAGAGTGGCTTGTTGGGCAATGAGGTAGGGACAGAAATACCTCGTGATCAGCAGCCATGTTGTTTAAGATGGCGCATTAGGGGCCAATAAAAGAATATTGAGGATTCCTTTCAAGCAGAGCTGGCGGGAGATTAAACACTGTGAGTTTCATGGGCATTGCACTATTACCTAATGGAAGAGACGGTAAACCAACCCTAACGAAACAAGAAAGAAATCTGATCCCTTTGAGTGAGAAGTTTGTCTGTAGAATTAAGGTGTTGCAAACACGTGGGATACAATCCCAAAGAGGGTGAAAGAAAGTTGTTGGATACAATCTTGAAGAGAGTGAACGTAAGTTGTTGAATACAATCTTGAAGAGAATGAATGTAAGGAGTTGGATACAATCCTGAAGAGAGTGAATGTAAGGTGTTGGATACAATCCTGAAGAGAGTGAACGTAAGGTGTTGGATACAATCTTGATGAGAGTGAAAGTAAGGTGTTAGATACAATCTTGATGAGAGTGAAGGTAAGGTGTTAGATACACCTGGGATTCGATACCGAAGAAAGTAGCAATAGTTGGTAAACTCCGAAGCAGTACGAGGCAAGTCTTGTGAGAATGGTCAGTAGTGCATTTTGCGATCATTGGATCTTGACTGTCAGTCGAAAATGACAACATTCACGTAAACTGACTCGGTTCAGTAGTAGAAAATCAAACAAGACTTGTTAGAATGGTCACTTGTGCGTTTTGCGGTCATCGGCTCTTGGTGGTCTGTCAAAAATTATAACAAACTGATTTGATTCAGTAGTAGAGAATCGGACAAGGCTTGCAAGAATTGTCAGTTGTGCATTTCATGGACATCAATTCTTGATGGTCCGATGAATTGACAGCAAACAAAAGTGTAAGAGAAACACCTATAAGAGCTGTCAAGTAGACTATCTCCATAACTGTTCATGCCAGGTTGCATCGGAAAACGTGAATGAATCAATATGGTCAGAGGTGTCGGTCGTAGCCAGTGATAGGAAGTGAGGGTAAGACTCCTCAGGGAGTACACTCACAAACCTTGTTAAGAAGCTTTTGTTGCACAGCGCAGTTTCGACAATAGAAGTTATGAGACTCGACAGGTGTTATTTATAATCAACATTATTATTCATGCAGAAACATGGACTCTGAACAAACATTTGGAAAACAAAAATGAGGCTCGACAGTTGTTATTTATAATCAACATTATTATTCATGCAAAAACATGGACTCTGAAAAAACATTTGGAAAACAAAAATGAGGCTCTAAACATTTTATTAAACGGAAGAATGTGTCGCATTTTATGGAAAGAAACAAACTAACAGTGATGTCCTGACGATAACTTTTGACAGACATAAAAATTAGGCAAGTCAAATATTTTGGTCAAATTAAAAGACACAATACTTCATTAAAAACAATACTGAAGGAGACGGTTGAAGGTCAGCGGACATGAGGCTGGCAATGCTATAATTGGGAGAGAACCATTGAAAGATGAACTTATGTTAACCTGGCAGAGTGTAACGTGAAGACAGGAGAGGTCACCTGCAGTGAACCTTCGCAACGGAGACGGCACTTCAACTGAAATAATTGCGCTATTAATACAAATATTATAATAATAGAAACCACAGTATCAATCTGAGGGCCATAATAATATCAGATCAGGCCAGTTACCATCTCCACATAATAGATCATGTCATCTCCCCATCATAGATCCTGTCATTTCCCCATCATAGATCATGCAATCCTGACATCATGGGTCATGCAATCCTTACATCATACATCATGCAATCCTGACATCATAGATCATGTGATCCCCCCATTATTGATCATGTCATCTCCCCATCATAGATCATGTCATCTCCTGGTTATGGATCATGCAATCCTGACATCATAGATCATGCCATCTCCCCATTATAGATCATGTTGTCTCCCCATCATAGATAATGTCATCTCCCCATTATAGAGCATACCTCCACATTATAGATCATATCATTTCCCCATTATAGATCATGTCATCTCCCTATCATAGATCATGTCATCTCCTTATCATAGATCATGCCATCTTCCAATTACATCATAGATCATGCCACCTCCCATTTTAGATATTGCCATCTCCTCATCATTGATTGTGTCATCTCCCTATTATAGATTATGTCTTCCCATTATAGATCATGTCATCTCCTCATTACAGATCATGTCATCTCCCCAGTATAGGTCATGCCATCTTCCCTTCAAAGATTGTGTCATCTCCCCATTATAGAACATATCTCCCCATTACAGATGATGTCATCTCTCCATTTTAGATCATGCAATCCTGACATTATAGATCATGCCATCTTCCCAAAATAGATCATGCCATCTCCCCATCATAGATTGTGTCATCTCCCCATTATAGATCACGTCATGTCGCCATTATAGATCATGTCTTCTTCCCATTATAGATCATGTCTTCTTCCCATCATAGATCATGCTATTTCCCCATCATAGATCATGCAATCCTGACATCATAGATCATGAAATCCTGACATCATGGATCATGCAATCCTTACATCATAGGTCATGCAATCCTGACATCATAGATCATGTCATCTTCCCATTACAGACCATGTCATGTCCCCATCAAAGATCATATTTTCCCATCATAGATCATGCCATCTTCTCATTATAGATCATGCAATCCTGACATCATAGATCATGCCATCTCTATATTTTAGATCATGATATCTCCTCAACAAAGATTGTCTCATCTCCCTATTATAGATCATGTCATCGCCCCATCATGGATTGTGTCATCTCCCCATTATAGATCATATCTTCCCATTATAGATCATGTGATCTCCCCATTATAGATCATGTTATCTGCCCATCATAGATCATCTCCCCATTATAGATCATGCAATTCTTAGATCATAGATCATGCCATCTCCCCATTACAGATCATGTCATCTCCCCATCATAGATCATGCCATCTCCCAATTATACATCATGCCATGTCACCCATCTCCCCATCATAGATCGTGTCATCTCACCATTATAGATATCATCTCACCATTATAGATCATGTCATCTCCCCATCATAGATCATGTCATCTCCCCATCATAGCTCATGTCATCTCCCACTCATAGATCATGCCATCTCCCAATTATACATCATGCCATGTCACCCATCTCCCCATCATAGATCGTGTCATCTCACCATTATAGATATCATCTCACCATTATAGATCATGTCATCTCCCCATCATAGATCATGTCATCTCCCCATAATAGATCATGTCCTCTCTCCATCATAGATCATGTCATCTCCCCATCATAGATCATGTCATCTCCCCATCATAGATCATGCAATCCTGACATCATAGATCATGTCATCTCCCCCTCATAGATCATGCCATCTGCCTATCATAGATCATGTCATCTCCCCATCATAGATCATGTCATCTCCCCATCATAGATCATGCCATCTCCCAATTATAGATCATGCCATGTCGCCCATCTCCCCATCATAGATCGTGTCCTCTCACCATTATAGATCATGTCATCTTCCCACCATAGATAATGTCATCTTCCATCATAGATCATGGCATCTCCCCATCATAGATCATGTCATCTCCCCATTATAGATCATGTCATCTCCCCATCATAGATCATGTCATCTCCCCATCATAGATCATGGCATATCGCCATCATAGATCATGGCATCTCGCCATCATAGATCATGCAATCCTGACATCATAGATCATGTCATCTCCCCATCATAGGTCATGTCATCTCCCCATCATAGGTCATGCAATCCTGACATCATAGATCATGCAATCTTGACATTATAGATCATGTCATCTCCCCATTATAGATGTCATCTTCCCACCATAGATAATGTCATCTCCCCATTACAGACAATGTCATATCCACATCCTTGTGGTAGATGAAAAGATAACATAAGAGAAATCCTACAACAATGTGGGCATACCACAACCTACACAACATACTTAGTCTAAGAAAGACAACTTAACTCTCTCAGGACAAGCACCCACTCTCAGTGACCATTTTTGTTTCTGTCGTTCAGGATGTGAGACCACTGTCAGGGGCCAGTGACTTTAAGATTACACTTTTTATGATGCAGATATATATTTTTTGTGTGACAGACTTTTTTAGTTAATTCAGAAGTGTAAGTTGATCCTTTTGTTTTGTTTTATATAGGAACGGTAAAAGTAAACAGTTTCTGTTACCTGTTTCATCAGTCATTAAATTATATCATCGATACCAAATCTGCACGCATCAATCTGCTTTTAATTTCTTTGAAACTAATTCTGAAAATGAACACTTCATTTTAGCTCTTGTGATAATTTTTCTAGTCAATCTGCATTATTCTGACAGAGAAGTCAAATCTTCACAAAAAGTCGGCGTTGTCAAATAAAGTAAACTTTGAACTTTTGTGACTGGAGATATACAAAAAATATACATTCTGTTTCATTTTCAGCAGGAAAAACGTTTACTTTATATGACTTGGAAACAAAAGTAGATATACTCTTCCTGTGTTTGGCAATAAATAAACTTTACATTTTTGTAAAATAGTAAATGTTACCTGTTTAAAGTGAAAAAAGGGCGTTTTTTTGCATCAGGTAACAATGATTCTCAAAATTGTCATGTGCTAGACTAATGTCATGTTAGGTCTATGTTAGATAATTTCATAAATGGATGTAGAAACATGTCTCACAAATAGCAAAACATATGTATTAGCAATCTATATTGGGTAAATCTGACACGTTAAAAAAGTTAACTGTTTTTTCATGCTAGTTTTTTTGTTGTTTTGCATGTTTCTTACTTCTTTAATATTTTATAAATGGAGATATTTTTTATATTATTAACGTTTTCTTATTTCTCATGCAATACCTTTTTCATTTCATATACAACACAACCACATAATATGATATTTTTTATAAATGATACTTTAACTATATGAAAATCTTAGAGGGATGGAAAATGCGCTGCACAAAACATGGGAGTTTTGTTACATCTTGAAAGAGTTAATTTCCCTACAACACTAAATGGCACAACTGGACAAAGAAGTAAGTAAGTAAGCCAACGCCTTTCAACCTTCCAGTATAGAAGAATAATAATTTACAAATGCTATTACATTGACAAAAGGATAAAAAATAAACAAGAATTATTGGCAGGAGCAGCACAGAGGAATGATTTTGTTGTGTGTGCCAATGTACTAGAAACATCTTAAGAGGGAGCATTGTGCAATATATAATTCTTGAATATAAAAGATTAAGATATGAAACATTTATTCTATTTTAAATAATTCTTGCACATAAATGTCAAAATGTAAGACACATTGTATATATTTCAATTCATTCTTGTATACAAAATACAATAATATCTGTTATATATATAGTAAACAATAAAAATATAATATGTGTGCATATATATTTACACAAGAGGTGTATTCAAGTTCAATACGTGTCCGAGCTAAATATATAATATATGTGTGTATATATATTTACACAAGAGATGGGTTCAAATTCAATACGTGTCCGAGCTAACAATAATATTTGTTATTACTATATATGGTAAACAATAAATATATAATATATATAAATATTTACATAAGAGGTGGGTTCAAGTTCAATACGTGTCTGAGCTAATGTTTTTCAGCTCCGCGGAAACATATGAAGCATAGTGGTGTCCTTCAGAAGGGAGGTATAGATGACTGTCATGCACATGCGTGAATTTTTTCCCACCCACAGATTGTGTTAGTCGCTGGCAGTCAGTCTTTCATTGTTGAGTGTAGTGAGCTTCCGTTGGGTTTTCATTCCCCACAAAATGACGGAAAGAATTGAGCAGAGGTGTTGCATCAAATTTTGTCAAAATCTAGGCGATACCCAAGTGGAAAGTGGAAGATTCAACAGGCTTTCAGTAATGATGTCATGAGCATCACACAATTAACGAGCGGTACAAACACTTCAAAGATGGCCGCAAAATGGTGGAGAGCAGATCATGTTCCGGTAGGCCCTCAACCAGCCAAAATGATAAAGTCCTTGACCACATACAGACCTTGGTCTTACTATACCGTCATGTCACCATCCTAGAACTTGCGGATGAGGTGGGGGAAAACATTAATACTGTTTGATGCAAACAGCTGAACCTGTGAAAAACGACTATCTTGTATGGCACAGTGGAACAACTGAGGAAGATTCGTATTTATATAAGAAAAGCATTGGGCTGAAAAGAGAGCAGGCTTGCTCAGCAGCTATGAGATAGTATCAACAACAACATTGTCACAGTTTATACGTAACTTCAAAAAAGTCAACTACAATACAACAATCCTTTCTGATGTGCTAATACATTTCTTCTTCTTCTTCGTACGCAGTCAGACAGTAACCATTATTTTTTCGAAAAAAGCGGCGGTCATCCTGAGGCTGTCGCCACTGCCATAGAGCTTGTCTTGCAGTTCCACTGGTGATGGCCACATCTGCTCTCTCTGATCCTCGTATGTCGGGCAGTTCTGCAGCAGATGTTCAGCGGTCATTTTACCGGTACCGCACGGGCATTCGTCGGTAGCACCTATCTTCAATTTGTTGAATAGGTGGTACCTCAGTCTATTGTGGCCAGTGCGTAGTCTGAAGACAACGACCTGCTCCCTTCGGTTCAACTGGTAATAGGCATCGTTTTTGGTGTAACCAGTATGTTCGGTTTCCCATTTGGTCATGTATCTGGCTTTGATAAGCCGTTTTGACTCTTCGTACGTCATACTAGTATGTTTGTGGTAGTCTTGCACCTTCTTTTGCCAGTCTGTCTGCCTCCTCGTTGCCTTGGATGTTGCAGTGCGATGGGACCCACTGTACCACTACCCTTTTTGGTGCGGACTGCTGGCACAGTTGTGCTAATACATTTAACCTGAAGTATATTTCTTACCCTAGTGGTACCTAAGAAGAAAAGAACCGGGTTGTTGCAATTTTCTAAGAATGCCATTAAGGTGCCATGGTACCTGAAGAATGTTGTGCATGTGAATAGCAACCTCATTCTTTTTATTCCTTTCCAATTGCCCCATTTGGTGGAACATAGATCCAACACTGCATCTGCCTTACTCTCGCCAGCTTTCAGAAGAGTATGGTACCGGTCATTTGTAGTGTGGTTTCATAGCAGTAGTTTGTTTTACACAATGAGGTTACCATCCTCATGCACAGCCTTCTTTAGTCACCTCTTATGACACGTAAGGGAGGAAACAGGGATTCTATTCTGTTTACACTGAAAACTGTCCTTATATAAATATAATTGTTAAAGAAACCACCACAGGAAAAAATTCATGGAAGTGTTTCGGTACAACTTTCCTAAATAAGGGACAGCTGCAGTGGTCACTTTGTATGAAGCAAAATTGAGACGAGGAGTGTACAGCTAAGGTTTTATATGATTAACTTAACTTAACGTCTTTATACCGGTTTCTTTTACATTCACTTGATCTAAAAATACCTATGTGCATCCAATCTATTCTTAAATGCATTCATTGACCCTGCCTCTACTATTTCCTGTGGCAATGCATTCCAAGCATTCCCCACTCTCTGACTAACAAAATATTTACTGTTATCTAACCTGGACCATTAGTTAATTAATTTGTAGCTGTGCCCCCTCCTTCCCTCCTATTTTTCTTGTAGGTGATTATATTTTGAAAAATTTGTTTGCATTTTTAGAAATGTTATAGTTTAATTTATAATTTCTGTAGATTATCTTTTGAACCTGTATTAAATCACCTCAAATCCTTCTCTTTTCTAGTGGGAAAAAAACATGAAAAAAAATGTAAACGTTGATTAAGGTTGAGTTTAATCAAAATTTAAAAATGGGTATGGCCAGATACCGCACCGAGACGAGAACACAAACAAAACCTACGTTCTCTTTTTTAAACACTGTAGGACGGTTTTTCTGAGTCTTTCCTTATAACTATCATTCTGGAATCCCAGTTTTGCCTTATTGGTATGCAACTGTAAACAATTACCAAGCACATTCTTAGGCAGTTACTTCCTCTCTTCATGTACTAGCCCAGCAGCCAAGTTGAACAAATTTACTGGTGACTTCCCATCTGTCAGTAAAACACTCTCAAGCCCAAGACCGAGCAGAAGATTTAACTGAAAACATAAACAAATTGATATATTTACTCAGGGAAAATGTTTCCGTTAAGATACACAAATGACGAACCAGGTATAACATGAACATTCTCACATTTAATCTTGCTAGTTACATCATGAACAAGCTATAATCTCAACGAGCTCACATATAATCTTGCTATATATCTTTGCACATAAAATAATTCTGTAGCACACAAATTGTTACGTCCTCTTAGATCCTTGGTCAGTCACTGAATAAGAGGTCAGTGACTATCAAGTTTAATGACATCTTTAAGGACAACAACAAATTTCCTTCATTTCTCCCCGGGCTATAGTCATCCTTGGTGTAGTACGCTAACTCTGATTCATAGTTTCCATTGCAACCTACAGCTCTTTACCAAGCCATCAGGGAGCCGCGTAGCGCAGCGGTTAGCTTATCATCTGAGTAGTCCTGGGTTCATTCCCCAGTTAAGGCGGAAATGTTCTTTCAAACTGCAACGGCTCTCGGGTCGACCCAGCCTTAAATGGGTACCGGTTCAGTGCGTGAATTAAAAGCGGCGAGGGAAAGGAGATGGCTACCGCCCTCATATAGCCGAGCCTTTTAAATGTGAGATCGCTAACACCTCACACTCCTACGGCAGTAATGCTATGGGTTACTTTTACTAAGGTTGACCTCTCTTTCCCCTTCCCTCTTTGGGGTCCATACTAAGACAGTTCTGGTGATAGTGTCTGGTTCCTTTCTTAAGACATGGCCTATCCAATTCCAGTGCCGACTGATTAAGGTGGTGTTCATGTCTTCTTAATTGCTACAGGCAAGTACCTCTTGTTTTGGTGATGGTGTTATCCTGGTTCTGTTCATTCTGTTGTTTTATGTTTCTGTCTGTTCCTCCATCTGGTCAAACTGTGTTTCTGAGGTACGTAAATCTTTCTGTCTTCACTGAATCTTCATTTCCTATTTTTATTTGGCGTGTGATTCAAAATATTCAGTGTCATGACTTTTGTCTTTTTGATATTAAAATTCAGTCCAACTTGTTGATTATACATACTCAATCTTTCTATTTTTCTTTAACGTTAACACGCAAATAATGCAATGTCATGTGCATATTCTAGATCTTCTAGTGTGTAAAATAATGTCCATCTTATTCCTTTTGGAATGTCCTCTGCGGCTTTTCGCATCACCCAGTCAATGACAGTTAGGAAGGGAATGGTTGACAAGGGACAACCTTGTTTTATTCCTGTTTTCACCTCAAAAGTTTGGTCACTCTGTCCAACACTGCATGTGAAATGTGTATACAGGTGTTCCCCTTTCTGGTTTCAGTAATTACAAATATAACCAAAACAATTCTGTCTGTGATTGAAATATTCATGACTCACCAAATGGTACACGATGAAAAAGAAGAAGAAGAAGAACATGAGAAACATAAAGAAAAATATTAAGAAGAAAATTAAGAAAATGAAGAAAAAATAGGAAATAGAAATCATTTAAAAAAATAAAGATCATGTTAACACGCCAGTGTGGAATCACGCCGACCGCCTTTACTTCCTCAGATTATTCTGGTACCCAGTTCTTTTTTAGTTGGATCTACCCCGGGAACCATTTTACGATTTTAAAAAAATCACTCGCCAACTGGGGAACGGACCTCAAAGGCTCGTCTGCACTAACCACTGCGCTACCTTGGCTCTCACTTTTTTGGCCATAATCTGTGTTTTTGTTTCTCAGTGTACCACACCAAAAAAAGTAATACAAACACTGATGTCAAAACTTCTTAAAAGAAACAAGAAGATTACTGCAACTATTACACATCATATGAGAGGTTTATTTTCTGAGCCAGTATTTAAAATTATTAAACATTTGGATAATCCAACAATAGCTTTTCAAGCACAATGCTGACTTACACAGATCACCTTGCTCTCTCCATTAGTTCCTTTTCTACAGCTAAACAATGACTTGATTTAGTCGCTGTGGTTGTGGGATCTCTCAACATGTCATCCTACCTTGCCGATGTTGGAGAGCTTTCATGCCCCAATGACACCGGTAGCTATGCCCTGTGAGTTTATAACTCTTGGCAGGGTTACCTCTCCTTTAAGAGGGCCAGATTAAGGCTTGAGTAGCATGTTGAGTTCTATAGGTATAGATGCAGACCCCACCAGCGAGTGGTATAGTCTCTGGGCTGCACCAATCCACCATCACTCCAAAGGTTAAATAAATTCTTGTCTCGTTCTTTGCTGTTTGTCCTCTAACAATTTCGCCATGGCTGACAAAGACATTGCATCTCTGCCCCTTTGTGAGATCTCCTAGGTGACAGATACCACATGTGGTGTCACTACGAATGGGGATTCAGTGGTCTCGAGGTAAGGTGTCCGCCTTGGGTGCCGGAGGTCGCGGGTTCGAAGCACGGTGCAGACTGAGATTTTTTTCACATGTATCTTTGGGCAAAGTTCTCCTGATCTCAGGATAGTGAGATCAAACTCCCATGTTCAATTTCAAGCACGTTAAAGATCCCTTGGCAGCAAGAAATCGAAAAGCGTAGGCTTAATGACCACTGACCGAGCAAAACTTAAAAATTCTAGATAAAAATTTAACCAAAATTATTTGTACCTTCCCCCAGGTGGTTTGTTAATAGCAGCATAGACGGCACCTAACTGGCTGCGGGTCTACTTTGCTCTAGTGTTTGAGTCTATTAAGATGGACTCGCACATCGGTTAAACCACTCTCCAAGAAACTGACTGTATACAGACTCTGCAGAGTCTTCTAAACTAATATAAAGACGTTCAGTTGTTAAGTTAAATACAGAGGAAGAATGATGAGATGGCCAACTCAGATGTGTGTGTTACATCCCTGGCAGGATGAGACAATTCTGAGACACCGACACATTGGACTGTCTCTCTTCGGTGATACTTGAAAAATGCCAACATACCCTCCCCTTCGATATCATGATGACTAAGACAGCAGACTTTATATGAACTCTAACTGAGGAAGACGTGTGTTTTTTTCTGAGAGGCATTAGGCTGTCAACAGCTATCAGCTCACAACTAAAGAGATTATAAAATCAGCGTTATCATCATCATCATTATCCTCACATATCTACCATGGCATATAAATGTCTTCTTTTTATTTCTTTTGACTTATAGTTTCTACAGGATGGGGTACTCAGTCCCATACACAACCCTCCTTAGTTACATCTTATAACATGCCCAGTAGGTTACAGCGCTACTATTCTATGCTCTTCTTTCAGCAGCAAGCACTATATGGACAGAGTTTAATAATCCGGGCAAAATATATACACTATTAAGTTATAAAACAATTCACCTGTTTCTGAGGACCAGCAGTCGCCATGGCAATTAGAGTATCTGCTCCCAAACTCTGTACCATCTCTGTGAACTTGTAAACCTAATAGTTAAAGGAAATATTAAAGGAATAATAATGATGGTGGCTATACAAGGCGAACACAACTAAACAGCCTTTATCTGGGGGAGGAGGGCGCGTGGTTTATATTGCAGAGCGGTGCAGTTGTTGCCTCTCAAGAAATTCATGAAAAAACAAAACAGTGGAGTTCTTGAAACCCACAAGTTTCAAGTGGCCCTAGTCTCATGGGAGGTAAGATTGAATGTTTAGTTCTATTGGAGATGAACTATAAACTCAGAGGGTTCGTGTACACACTGTGCACATAATAGAACCCATGGCTGATAAAAATAGAAATGAACAGAATGTTAGCCACAACCGGCAAAACATTTTTAAAATTATTAAATTTCTACTCAAGGCACCACTTCCCTTCATGCAGATTTAGTAAGCCCATGACAAAAAAATTGCAAAAGGAACCTACTATACTAGGTATAAGCTGTGGCGATCTGGAATCAGGCGTACATCTGCCAGTTTGAATACCAGAATTTCAAGTATCTGTCTTTTCTTCTGTGAAAATGGTTTACTGACAGTTTCTCTTCTTCTTCCTCTTGAAATCTTCATGAAAAAATTTCCAGAACTGCAAATAAAAACACCATAGTAACTTACTTTCTGTGTCCTGGGTACTCTGTCAGACATCATGTTTCTAATGTTCAGCCTCAAGGATTGTCTTGTCATTCTCCTTCAATACATCATCTATACAGCACATTTCCAGAATGTTTGGGCAGACCATCAGGTGGTCTGGGCCTTGTATTGCTCCTCAGTTGCATATCTCATGATTCCTGTATCCCCATTTCTTTAAGTTCTTCCTACATTGTGATACACCAGTTTGGAATCTATTTAGTGACTTCCACGTTGCATAAGGCAAGTGGTCTCCAATAGGAGGTGCCCTCCTGCAGTTCGATCCAGAGGATCTGTGTCAGTTCACTCAATTTTTTTGTATACATGTTTTATGGGACTAGTCTGTAGAGGCTGTGTTGACTCTATGAAACTTCATCTAGGTTTAAATCTTGTCCACTGCAAAACATAGTGTCAAAACATAGGGTGCCCTTCATCATTTGCCTGTTTCTCTCGTTAACACAGTAGTGGGGACAATTGTTACGGACAAATGGAACCTAATGAAATCATTCTATGATCCCATGTTAGGGTATGAATAAGCAATTTACAGACTGCAGAAGTTTTGAACCAAAAGTAGGCTGAGCAGGGAGCGGGAAATAGGAAAATGGTGTATATTCAGTGGTGTGTATAACAAGCGGGCTGCAGGAATCATCATCACAATCCTCAACAGCTTCCAACATGACAACCATGACCTGATAAAAGCCAAATACTCATACCCTAGTATCCAAAAGATTTTCTTAGAAAAGCATACAAGTAAACCTAAGCAAATGCATTGGCTGGGAGAAGAAGAGCCTATGTTCTGAAGCTGTGCACCATCTTTGTGAATTTGTGAACTGATGTTGAAATCTATGCAACTAATGCTTACCACCTTGTGTCATGTTTATGGTCAAAGGTTTTACAAGAATTCTCACTATTCAGTGCATTATTTTTTTTTACATATGTCAGCTCTTTCTTAGTTTCAAAGGGCAAAATTGCTGAAACAAATAAATTTAATCAATCCATCAAATCCTGTCAGGGACTCCGTAATCTCGAGGTCGAGGTTTTTTTTTTTTTTTTTTTGCGTTTGCCTTATTTATCTATTCCCCAAGGCGTGTGTGCGTTACACTTTGGTTTTTATTTTGCGCCTGTCGGCCCAGTGCATCCGACTTCAGCATGCATTTTATGTAAGGGTCTGCTTCCTCCTGCATTTTCTAAGGGTTTGCTTCCCCGGGGTAACGGCCGGTGCTGTGATGGGGATCGAACAGTGGAAACCGGAATTGTTTTCACGGAGCACATTAAAAATACCTTGGCAGTTAGAAATCGTAAAGAGTAGGCTTAACAGCTGCTGTTCGGAAAAAATTCAAAAATTATAGTTAGAAATCTACCCAAATAATTTGTATCTTCCCCCAGGCCTAATAAGCCGCAGGAAGTTGTAAAATACCTACTACGTATAGCAGAAGCAATTCGGCTACCTGGCAACAGACATTAATTTGCCTGTTTGAATAACAGGATTCCAGTTATTCCAAGAGACCATGTTATCTTCAATTCTATGAGCTCAGAGAAGACACAAACACACTTTGACTAAATTTCTTCCTTTTAAAGATTCCAATTTCTAAAGACAGAAAATTTTTCTCACCTCAAGTTCAGCAAATGATTTTTGTTTGTGAAGATTAACAGTGTTGAGCTTTTTCTGATAATCGAGTTCCTGGGCACGGAACTACAAGGAAATACAAATAGTGGTGAATAAATAAATCAAGATCAAAACATGACGGTAGAATAACAAAATATGTTAAATGTTGGTATTGTTCAAAGATATACATGCTGAGCTCTTCACTCTTGATGATGTTTAACTTGTAGTGCATTACAATGGTTATTCTTATAAACAAAGGCATAATGAAGAAGATGGGGGACTGAGTGGTCTCGAGATAAGATGTCGGCCTCGGGTGCTGTAGGAAGCAGTTTAAATCACAGTGGAGTCCTAGATTTTTTCATCTTTCACTGGTATTGCCCCGGATCTTTGGGTAGTAGAGATCAGACACCTGTGTGTAGTGTCGTGCATGATAAAAACCCATTGGCAGTCATAAATCGAAAAGAGTAGCCTTAATGGCCACTGTCCTGGAAAAATTCAAAATTAAGTTAAAAATCTATCCAATCCTCGCCGGTGTTACGGAGTTCGCACATTATGCTGAGATTCTCTAATTATGGAGAAGAACAGAGCACTTATGAGTTAAACCATGTGCAATGACGTTGGTTCTTATTCTAAAACTAAACTAAAAAACTAAACTAATTGAAGAAGATGGATTCAAGTAGTACAATGCTAGCCTTTTCTATAGGCTCACAACTATGGGAACAAAAGTGCTACTCCACATTTCATTTGTCAATCTAACGCAGTTTCCAGGAGCACAATGAAGATATGAGGGGTCTTGGTAAGTATGTTTCACCCGACCCTGCCTTTAGTGTTGACTCTCAAAAAAGTTTGTGAGAATACTCAAAGATCTTATAACATCAACTCGCTTGTAATACGATTGTTCAAAAATTAAACCAAGTATTCAGTTTTTAATATTTTCCTCTGCTGAAGACGAATGTGTTGAACCGAAAGGTGCAAATATCGCAGTCAAGCTGTAAACTAGCGACACAAAGCATTCCGTTCTCCAGACTACATCCTGCTACTGGCAAAGCCCTGTTCGGGGCTTGGTAGCGGGGGCTAACAACGAACACAGAAGAAGAACAATATTTTAAAATTTAAAAAACCCAATTATTAAAACAAAAATATTGTTTATGGCAGCTCTATCATCATCTGGTAGTTGATCAGTCCTAAGACTATTTGTAAAGTTGTCTGATCATATCCTCTGCAGTTCTCTTCATTTCAGCATAGTTTCATACTTGAATATCTCTGCATGCCTGAGGTGTAAAGGTGAGTCTTGGTCCCCACCTTCCCTTCCCTAAAATATCTTCCGTAGAAGACTTTCATAACTCATATTGTGTCCCAGTCAACTCAATCTTAATTTGTGTTTCATTTTCATTATTTGTCTTTGTGCGCTTACCTCAGTGAGGACATTGTCATTTGATCTTCCTTCTGTCCAACCCACTTGCTCCATTTTCCTGTAGGACCACATTTCAAACACTTCCAAGTTTTTATCATCCTTCTTTCGTAGAGTCAATGTTTCAGCCTCATATAGTGCAATATATTTGGCTACATGAGTAGCGATTATCTTTTTTTCTTTCCAGTTCTATCTTAATATTCTTTGAGGTTAGAAATTTATGTTTTTCTCTGACGGCTTTTTTTTTGCAAATGCAATCCTTGTCTTAATTTCCATCTCATTTTGTGTGCATCTTCTTTGCCCTAAATATCTAAATAGGATATATGCCAGCACACTATTACAACAATAATAAATCAATAGAATGAAGTGCCTTCATAGTACTCTGATCTCTAAATAACAAGGCCTATGTTTTAATACTAACTCACTTTAATTCAAATAGTGTTTTCACTTTCTCTCTTTCTGACAGTCATCCAAAAAATGACATTGTGTTGTAGTTTGCAGCGAGGCTGTGATATCTGTGCCTATTGGCTCAACACATCTGGCTTCAGTATGTATTTTTGGGACTGGGTTTACCTTTCTTCTGTGATCCCTATTCTTTTAGCCAGACTGCACTAGTGCAGCTTGTTTCCAGGGTCGAATAGGATCTTAGTCAGGTCTGATTCACTGGCTGTTGTTAGCTCATTCGGTGCTGCATTTTCTCCTATAAATAGTGTTTTACCCGCTACTTAACGTTCTTTTCAGGGCGTTCAAGAGTGAACCTACTCATTGTGAGCATTCCAAACAACTGATTTCACTATCAAATTTGTAACTCATTTTAAATCTAACATTGTTTTGTCTCACTTTTATTAAGCGTCTGATTAACACAGTGATAGAGCCCTTGCTCTTTTCGGCAAAAGTACGGGGTTCAACGGGGTGCGGCTATTTTTAATTTAAATTTTATTTTATTGATCTATTGGTAAATAGTATTTAATTTATTTTCTAATCAAAAGCCGAATATGAAATACCAGTATCATGTTCTTTAACTCATTCACTCTGGAATATTTTAGGCTTCTGGACAAAATAATTTTGTTAGTGTTTATTTCCAGTTGAAAGTATAGGTACAATTATATATTTGAGTTTAGTTGTTATTGAGAAATGTTTAACCCTTTACAGCCCTACATAATTTACAATATGTTAATCTTAATGTCCAAGATAAGAACACTAATTTTCTGTTTTTCATAGTTTAAAAAAAAGTCATTAAAATGATTATTTTTAAATTTAAAGATACCAGCTTTTGTTTATAAATCAAATTTAACTAAATAACAAGATATGGTTGATATGTGACTTGTTGTTTCAGATAAATCTGACTAAGTGGTGCTACTCTAGTTGACTGCAATGAACAATTTGGACTGTAAAGGTTAAATATAAGTATGAGAATAGTTCAAGTCAATATTTCGGCTCTGAGGCATTGTAAGAAAGTTTTCAAGCCAATATTTCAGCTCTACAGAGTGAATAAGTTTAAGTATGATGTAATGGAGGTAAGACACCGTTTCAAAGTGCCATGGAAGACAGGTTGTTTTACCTCATTCTGAGACTGCAAAGATGCTCGGTGCTCAATTTCTGCAGCTTGCGCTTTTAGCTGGGAACCTGTGTTTAAAAAAAAATTAGTTGCCATTAATATGGAGGCAAATCATGGATAATTAATAAACAGACTAAATCCCATAAAGTTGCAAGATGTGATTTCACAGAAGACTTAATAATTCATTGGATAGTTGAAAAGAAAGTGCTGATTATGGTTAGCATGAAAATGAGCCTTATTACAAACTTCGAAAAAGCAGCCTACATTTATTTTGTGCAGGTTATTAGAAAAAGAGATTTAAGTGGTGAAACATTAAATATATTGTTTTCTATATTAGGTAAAGTCAAAGTTTTTTTCTTCTAATATTTGTACAATTTAAAAAATACCTAGTCTGTACACTATGTGGTGACTACTTATGTAAGCTATCTATTTTCCTCAATCCTATAAACACACCCGGAATAGAAATAAATACCACAGTAATAACTATTTTATGAGATGAAGATGGCTAAATGCAATGTTTCTGGAAGAAGAGACAAGAGGATGACATAGAAAGAAAGAATATGATGTATGTTTTAACATCAGGGCTTGAAAAACAACATATGATACACAGCCACCGCTGAGAGCATTAGGGTCAACTCCCTCTGTGTGTGGTGCGTTTTTTCTCTTCCTCATTTCCTGAGTATATCACAGTTTCTTCTGTTGCCAATAGTACCTTTTCTGACTGAGTCAATCTAGGCCCTATTCAGCCCAAGGATACTAATGCCATATCACTCCCTCTCTTTTGCAATCTTCGCTGTCTTTTTCCCCTTCTCCCACATCATTCTAACATTCCAGGTGCGGAGTCTGGAAGGCTGCCTTGTCGAAAGAAAGGTAGTCGGCAGTCCAGCTTCCTTTCGGGTTTGGCTGAGCCGCATCATAGGCCCTGCTAAGGGGACCTTTCCCTTCAAGGACGGCTTTTGGTTTGTTTTGGTTGTTGTTTTTGTAGCAAATGTTTTTTTTGACGAGGTGGGGTAGCTGGCCCCACACTCAACCTTCTTCCTTTCCCATCCGGGTTAGGGCCAGCCATGGCAGAGATTAAAGTTTATGAAATATGCAAAATATTAGAGAGTTTACCTACATAAGTTGATATATGTTTTTAGGAAATGGTAGGTATGATAAAAAGAAATATTAAACATAGGAACAAAGAAGTGATTGTCAAATTGTATAAATCATTAGTTAGACCTAGATTTGAGTATTGTCTACAGGTGTGGAGTCCTTATCATAGAGACGATATAAACATGCTGGAAAGGATACAAAAAAGGAGCAACAAAGCTGATAGTGGGATTCCAGAATTACAGTTATGAGAAATGACTCAGAAAAACCGGCCTACAGTGTCTAGAAAAGAGAAGAATTAGAGGTTACTTAATACAGGTTTATAAGATAATCAAAGAAAAGGATAAATTAGACTATAACAAGTTTTTCAAAATAAAACCACCTGCTAGAACAAGAGGGCATAGCTACAAATTAACTAAAGAAAGGTCAAGATTAGATATTTGGAAATAGTTTTTTAGTCAGAGAGTGGTAAATGCTTGGAATGCATTGCCACAGGAAGTAGTGGAGGCAGGGATAGTTAACTCTTTCAGGATAGGATATTTTATGGCTGAATATCTTGTACACGAACCTGTTTTGTTATTTCTGATAGGTGGATATTAACATTTTCTATGCATTTCTGAAGTTGTCGCATTCAGCGCGACAGAATTGTGAGCTTAAAAGCTTAGAAATGATTGATTATTTTATCAGGCCAATGATCATGCATCAGGATTCTTCTTCTTTTGTTCTGCACTACTGCTCTTGCCATGAGGCGTATCAGAGAGGTGGGATGTGTAATTTCTTGCTATCGCCAAGTGGGATGTTATTGTTGTCTAATGCCCACAATGAGTCAGTTTACCCTTATTCGTGCCCTAAAAAAGATCACATCGATCTACATCTTGTTCCCCGTCAAGTGGGAGGCTTGTGTTGTCGGTAGATGTAACTTCCTCAGAGTGTCAGAGACACCCTCGATCCACTGATGATTACACATCTAGATTACACATAGACATTCAATACAAGTCCAATTCAGAGTTTGACTTTGAAAAATATGACAGCAAAAGTAGTAACGCTTTAAGGAAATAAAGCAACAATTTCAACACAAGTGGTGAGTCTTCTTCTTCTTCTACATTCATTCTCAATCTCCCACTACCAAGCCCTGAACAGAGCTTTGCAAATAGCAGGATGTAGTCTGGAGAATGGAATATGTTGTGTCGCTAGTTTACAACTTGAATGTGGTGAGTAAAAATAATGTTCAAATATGCGGTGTCTCCACCTCCATCTGGTATATCTTCCTCCCCATTAATGACATTTAACCCTTTGAACCTGTGATCCCGATGAACCGGTGTGTGTGTGTACATAACCCACACCCTGAGTCACCGGTTTGCCGGTAGAGTACACGTATCTTATAAGAACGGGCATAGTATGGATAGAAACGGCAGAATTTGCATACTACTTCCGGAATGTTACTTCAAAATGGTGGCGCCCATCAACTGATCACATTGCGACAAATTTTTACAATATTTTCACGATAAAAAGACATGCAGAAAAACCAGTAAATGAGCGTTCTAAAAGGCTAACAATGGAACAAGCTGTTGAGATTGTTCTCAATGATTCGGAGGACGATGAATTAGATTTAGATAGCAACTATTCTGAAACTGATATAGAATTTGAATTAGATTGTCATTTGAGTGATAACATGTGTTCATTAGACTCTGATGAAGCTACATCTTACCCTGTTCCTGATTTTTCTGGCGATTAGGTTGTTTTACAGGGGCGTGGATGGGGGCGTCTCCCAGGTAATGTCTCTAGTAAATTTGATGCAAGTTGCTCTCCAATAAATATATTTAGACCTGTGTCTGCAGTAGACACAACATTTATGGAGAAGATAGGCCCTAAGAACATTCCAGAATCTATTAATCCAGAAAGTAAAGCCAGTGAATTTTTGGAACTTTTCCTGGATAATGATTTCTGGCACAATTTGTGTGAGCAGACAACTGAGCAGGCGAGAAGCAAGAAACCAACCAGCTACTATGCAAACAATTTTTTAAGTGTAGTAGTGCCAGGGATGAAAGCATTATTTGGACTGCATCTTCAAATGGAACACAGTGTGAGTAAACCACGTTACGAGGAGTACTGGTCTAGCTCGTCTGCTAACTTCGTGTCTCATACTCATACTCCTGGTTTCCGCACTGTGATGGATCGTGATCGCTTCCTTGCTCTCTGGACTTTTCTTCATCTTGTTGATGAGGAGGACTTGGCTTTGAATAAAGCAGATAAACTTTACAAAGTAAGGCCTATGTTGGATGTGTTACTACCAAAATTTCGGCACTATTATTTGCCTTCACAGCACATGAGCTTAGACGAAGGTGTGATCCCCTCGAAGAGCAGACTTGCCTTCAAACAGTATATCAAGTCAAAGCCTATAAAGTGGGAAATAAAGGCTTACATGGCTTGTGAAGCAAGCTCTGGATATATTCTGAATCTGGAAATCTACACTGGAAAAGCAGACAATATTCCTGATCTTGGTGTTGTTGGTAGCATCGTTATTAGAATTTTAACTTCTGGGAATTTGGTCAACAAAAACCATATTGTTGTTAAGGACAGATTCTATAACAGTGTAACTCTCTTTGACAAGTTGTACACTGATTATGGTACACTTGCAGTAGGTACAGCAATGAAAAATAGAAAATTTTATCCTAAAGTACTGGCAGGAAAGAAGAAAATGGATAGGGGTCATTCAGAATTTTTTGCCATAACAACATTGTATGCCTTGTCTGTATGGACCAAAGACCTGTAAATTGTATATCCAACTACCACAGCTCAATAGAAATTGGAACTGTTAGAAGGAGAAGAAAGGATGGAACAGCTGTAGATGTTCCAACTCCTCAACTTTGTATTGACTATAATGCTTTCAAGGGGGGGCACAGATGTCAATGACCAAATTTGTCATCTCAACAAGACACGACGGCATTATCGCTGGCCTAGGAGGCTAATTGTGAAATTCTTTATGTGGTCATGTAATAATGCCTACATACTTATGGATCATTATAGTCCCCACAATACAACAGGAAGACGCTACAGGACATTTGGGATGTTCGTGAACGAAGTTTGTTTATCCCTCATTGGGGATTATAGAACAGCTACTGCAAAACTTCCCAACTGTGTCGAGGCACAACAGAAACTGCAAAATGTTGGTTCCCATCATCCACAAATGTCTCCAAAAGCTACAGGAAATAATGTTTGTGTAGTATGCTTATTTAAATTTAACAAGCATGTCAAGGACTTCCCAAACATGGCCTACAAAGACAGACCATTCAAACAAGTCAAGACAAAATTTTGGTGTAAACATTGTGAAACTTATCTGTGCCTAAAGGATGGGTCTACATGCTGGGAGAACTGGCATAATAAGCAGGAATATTGAAGATGATTAGGTCAGTCTATTTGAGATAAAATAATTGAAACAGATCACTTAGTTTTGTCATTGTAACTAGTTTTTGTTCAGGTCTCCGTTTTTGGCTTTTTTTTCTTCAGGAGCCTAGGGGAGTGGGGTTTTACAGGCCAGGTGACCAGGATTCAAAGGGTTAACGCTTCTTACTAAAATATTTTTTTATTATGAATATGCCCTGGCTTATGTGTCTTATCTTTAGATTGTAATTTTAGTTCAATTTGTTAAATATTAATTTATTTTATTTTGAAAATACATATTTGACATACAAAGTTGCAACACTTGCCTTGGACTGTAGGATGCAAATCAGCAAAATTAGGCTGGACTGTAATGAGTTATATGTACATAGAAGAATCTAAATGACTAAATTTATATTTAGTCTCACTTTATAGACCTACATTCAATCTGGCTCTGACACTCAATGAGAACTCTTTCTGCTTGTGCATAAGCTTCTGCCTTTGCTTGACCTGTAGATTCTACGGACGCAGCTAATGCCCTCAATTCATACAACTTGGCTCTCTCCCTCTCTGATTCCTTTTCTGTTAGTAAAATCTGTCGTTCCAATTTACCCCTCGCCACTTGATCCTCTCTGCTTGCTTCATGTGATGCCGCTGCTTCAACTGATCTATAAAACAAAGAGGAAAACCAGAAATTAAAAAAAGGATATGAAAATTGTACTTAGTGTTGATAACATCAGATATTTCTTGCAAATAATTGTTTACATTGTCTTGAGTACAAGAATTTATACAAGGAATCACTCCCTCTGTGAAGAGCTTTGTCTGTTTTACTAATTACTTTGCTTCTTTTAATGGAATTTTAATGAGGATTCCGTGGCGAAGTGGTTAAGCCGTCGGCCTCATGATCAGGTGGTGTGGGTTCGACTACGTGTGCTTGAAGCGGAAACCCCCGCATCTCGTAGTTTCCCCCTAGTTGCTTTGCTCTTGAATTGCCACTGGGGTTGGGCGGCTCGAGACAAGAGAGTGAGGATAAAAAGTAGCGCAGTTAATCCTTACTAAAAATAGCGCTAACAAATAAATTATGCCATCATTGTCTACGATGGACGGCGGCATTTGTCTTTTGATTAGCCTTTAATGGAATATTTTACTTTGAGAGATTTCTGTTTACCTTATGTGTAGTAGGCTCATGTTTTCTGTGATGTCTTCATCGTATGGTTTCGCGTATGATTTCTTTATCTAGAATCTCCTTCAATATCTTCCCTTACAATTTATTTGCACTTTTTATTATTGATCTGCCTGATTCAATACCAGGATTGCAAATTACAGATTCAATCAATCAATACCTTTCAGAACCTTGTGGGACACAGGTCTTCAACAACTACATGACAAGTCCTCCTTTGTACTAGTTCTGCCCCACATCTTCCCCGCTTCCTTTATTTGAATAGAATGTTCATTACAATGAAGTTGAAAATTAATTTTTAGACTTAGCAGTTTCTTTTGATTTCCACAAATTTCCCAATGCAATGACAGTTCCTTTCAACTTTTGTATTTTTATTTTGATATCTTTATCTGTACTTACTGCTTTGTTGATATTGCTACTAAGATGTATGAATGATTCCACAGCTCGTAGGTGTGTGTCTCCCAACATCAATCTGATTCTTATTCTTGATCTTGATGACCCGTTCCTCAGTGTAGCTGCAGGTTCCAATTTTGTCTCCAGCGGATTTTGTATTGGGCCACGGAAGTCCAATGCAGGGTAAGCTCTCATCTAGAGGTGCTTCTGATGTTGTCATGTACAGAAAGGGAATCTGATCCATGCATTAAATAGGTGGTCTCTTTTTACCTCGGGTGTACCAGATTTCTGTCACCATGCTCCATCGATCATCATTTCATCCCAACATGTGACCTGCCCAACTATGTTTTGCCTTGTCTGCAGAGATTACTGTGTTAGATTATCTTGTTAGTTGCATTTAGTACCATAATCTTTGCTTTAGTCTCTATGTATTTTTAGTCCCAACTTCTTAGACCTCTCATCAAGTCTATTTTTATTTTGCATCTGATTGTGGTTATAGGACAGAAGAGCCAAGTCAACTGACAAAGTCTAATTTATCTTTTCCGTTGATTATCTTATAATCCTGTATTAAGTCACCTTGAATTCTTCTCTTTTCTAGACACTGTAGGCTGGTTTTTTTAAGTCTTTCCTCATAACTGTAAATCTAGAACCCCACCATCAGTTGTGTCGCTCTTATTTGTATTGTATTCTTTCCAGAATGTTTGTATCCCCTCTATGATAAGGACTCCACACCTTATGATTTATGGCTGGTTGTGAAGGGGATAAATTGTTCTCAAGTAGATCATAACTTAACTTAACTTAACATCTTTATACTGGTTTAGAAGACTCTGCAGAGTCTGTATACAACCAGTGTATTTACATTCACATGATCTTTTAATGCATTAATTGACCATGTGTCCACTATTTCCTGTGGCAATGCATTCCAAGCATTCGCCCCTCTCTGACTAAAAAAATATTTCCTATCTCCTGGTATCTAATCTGGACCTTTCTTTAATTAATCTGTGGCTGTGCCTTATTGTTCTTGCAGTTGGGTGTATTTTGAAAAAAAATTGTTATAGTCTAATTTATCCTTTCCGTTAATTATCTTATAAGCTTGTATCACCTCGAATTCTTGTCTTTTCTAGACACTGTAGGCTGGTTTTTTTTTTAGTCTTTCCTCATAACTATAAATCTAGAGCCCCACCATCAGTTTTGTCGCTCTTCTTTGTATCCTTTCCAGCATGTTTGTATCCCCTCTACAATAAGGACTCCACACCAGGCCACAGTGCTCCAATCTAGGTCTTCTTCTTCTTCTTCTTCGTACGCAGTCAGACAGTAACCATTATTTTTTCGAAAAAAGCGGCGGTCATCCTGAGATTGTCGCCGCTGCCATAGAGCTTGTCTTGCAGTTCCACTGGTGATGGCCACATCTGCTCTCTCTGATCCTCGTATGTCGGGCAGAGTTCTGCAGCAGATGTTCAGCGGTCATTTTACCGGTAGCGCACGGGCATTCGTCGGTACCACCTATCTTCAATTTGTTGAATAGGTGGTACCTCAGTCTATTGTGGCCAGTGCGAAGTCTGAAGACAACGACCTGCTCTCTTCGGTTCAACTGGTAATAGGCATCGTTTTTGGTGTAACCAGTATGTTCGGTTTCCCATTTGGTCATGTATCTGGCTTTGATAAGGCGTTTTGACTCTTCGTACGTCATACTAGTATCTGTTTGTGGTAGTCTTGCACCTTCTTTTGCCAGTCTGTCTGCCTCCTCGTTGCCTTGGATGTTGCAGTGTGATGGGACCCACTGTACCACTACCCTTTTTGGTGCGGACTGCTGGCACAGTTTGCAGAGTGCTGCTCTTAAGTCATTAAGCTCAGTGTTTTTCTGGCTTTTTAGCGCTGTGACTACGGCGAGAGGATCTGTAAGCAGGATTATATGGCTTTCATTTTCTTTGTGTGTCACCATTTCTTCCACTGCCGCCCTCAGTGCCTCTGCCTCCGCTCTGAAATTGCTTGTGTACTTACCAGTAGCGAATGACAGTGTTATTTGTCTGCCATTTGGTAGGTTCAGGAATGCTCCTGCCCCTCCGTTCTGTGTAGTGTTTGTTACAGAACCGTCGGTGTATGCATGGGTCCAGTCCATGCTTGGGTAGCTTTTCGATATAAAGCTTAGGGTAGTATCTCTCCTTTCTTTTTCAGTCTGGCAGTTTTTGTTTCCAATACCTGGTATATTTTCTACCACCTCTGGAAATATATCCTGCCTCCAGGTAGGTTTTCGTACAGTAGTGATGGGTTTTGGTGTTGTTAGTGCGTTTATGGGATCTTCGTGCATCTTTGCTTTGGCTATTTCTGCAAAGTTTCTCCGCTTTAGTTTCCCATTTCCCAAATTGTTTAGTCTCTGGTGCATTGGATGGTCAGTCAGCATTAGATGGTCAGTCAGTCTTCGGAGTTTCTCTGACTGCAGCTGGGCTCTGCAGTCTCTTCTATCGGTCATGGATTGCAGTTTTGTAATCTTTTCAAGTTCTACAATTGGCGTTGACTTCATGCCTCCTGTTATAACTCTCATGGCTTGGTTTTGAAGTTTGCTAACTTTATCGAAGTTCGCCTTTGCTGCTGTTGTCCATGCCGCAATGCCATACTCGAGAACTGGTCTCACTCTTCCAGTGTACAGTTTCTTTAGTATGCCTTCGTCTGCTCCCCAGCTTGTGCCAGCAAGTTTCCTCATGATTGCCATTCTTTCTCTGGCTCTTGATCTGACTTTTCCATGTCATGCGCCGATCAAATGTGACTCCCAGATAGGTTGGGTTGTCGTTTGGCTGCAGGAATGTGCCATTTAAACTTAATTTGGTATTTTGAGTTTTATTGAGAGCGAGAATATTGTGCATGTGGTTTTCTCCTCGTTTATTTTGACCAGCCATGAGTTTGCCCACTCTTCCAGCGATGTTAGGGCCTGCTGCATCCGATTTCTTGCTATGGTGAGATTCTTTTCAGAGGTCCACATAGCCAGATCGTCTGCAAACATTGAGCTATGGACTCTTCTTGGTATATTCTCTGTAATGTCGTTTATATATACCAGGAAGAGTGTGGGTGACAGTACTCCCCCTTGGGGTACTCCCTGCTCGAGTGTCACCTTTTTGCTCATCTGCCCTTGTACTTGGACTCTGGCCGTTCTTTGTTTGAGGTAGTGGTTGATCCACTTGTACATTTTCCCACAAACATCACTTCTTCTTAGCTTGACTCTAAGTCCGTCTTTCCAGACTTTGTCAAATGCCTTTTCCAGATCCACCCAAACAGCTACTGTGTGTTTCTGTGCCTGGTAGGCATCTTCTATTTCCTGGGCTATGAGGATGACCTGGTCCTCAGTGGATCTGTGCTGTCTAAAGCCGGCTTGCTGTGGAATTAGTATTCGTTTTTCTTCCAGATGTCACATCAGTCTGGTGTTTATCATACGTTCCATCAGCTTGCCGACACAGCTCAGTAGGCTGATGGGCCTGTATCCATTTGGATCTGTTTTGTCCTTTCCTGTTTTTGGTACTGGTACAAGTACTGCGTCTTTCCATGCCTGGGGTACAATTCCCCTTTTCCAGCTTTGGTTCAGGACCGATAGCAGTTTCCTCTTCGCTGTTTGGCCCAGCCCCATCAGCATTTCATTTGTGATTCCATCTTTTCCTGCAATCTAGGTCTAGCTAATGCTTTATACAGTTCGACTATCACTTCCTTGCTCCTATGTTTAATATTTCTTTTTATCATAAATAATCATGGGACCCTTACTGAGGAGAAGAGAACAGATCCACTGTCACTCTTCTATATATGTAGATAATATATGTAGATAATGTATGTAGATTTTAATGCAGATAAATGTAGTCATCCACATGGGTAGATTCAATATGGAATATAATTACAGAATGGGCGAGAACAATATTAGAAAGATAGAAAAGGAAAAAAGATCTAGGGGTTTTAATAGATCAAACAGGTAAGGTGAGTGAGCAAGTGCAGGTAGCGGTGAATAAGGCAAATGCAATGTTAGGTATGATAAAAAGAAATATTAAACATAGGAGCAAGGAAGTGATAGCCAGACTGCATAAATCATTAGTTAGACCTAGATCGGAGTACTGTATTCAGGTGTGGAGTCCTTATCATAGAGAAGATATAAACATGCTGGAAAGTATACAAAAAAAGAGTGAGAAAGCTGATAGTGGGACAGTAATGAGGAAAGACTCAGAAGAAAAGGCCTACAGTGTCTAGAAAAGAGAAGAATTTGAGGTGACTTAATACAGGTTTATAAGATGATCAGAGGAACGGATAAATTAAACTATAACAAGTTTATCAAAATACTACCGCCTACAAGAACAAGAGGGCATATCTACAAATTAACTAAAGAGATGTCCAGATTAGATATTAGGAAATATTTTTTTAGTCAGAGAATGGTGAATGCTTGGAATGCATTGCCACAGGAGGTAGTGGAGGCAGATACAATTAATGCATTTAAGAATAAATTGGATGCGCATAGCTTTTTAGAGCAAGGTAATGTAAATGAAACTGGTTGTATACACTCTGCAAGAATATGACAAGAAGAGTCCATAGCTCCATGTTTGCAGACGATCTGGCTATGTGGACCTCTGAAAAGAATCTCACCATAGCAAGTAATCGGATGCAGCAGGCCCTAACATCGCTGGAGGAGTGGGCGAACTCATGGCTGGTCAAAATAAATGAGGAAAAAACAACATGTACGATATTCTCGCTTTCAAACAAACCCCAAAACACCAAAATAAGTCTAAACGGCAAATATCTGCGGCCATACGACAACCCAAACTACCTGGGAGTCACATTTGATCGGCGCATGTCATGGAAAAGTCAGATCGAGAGAAACCGAATGAGAGCCAGAGAAAGAATGGCAATCATGAGAAAACTTGCTGTCACAAGCTGGGGAGCAGACGAAAGTATACTAAAGAAACGGTACACTGGAAGAGTGAGACCAGTTCTCGAGTATGGCATTGCGGCATGGACAACAGTAGCAAAGGCGAACTTTGACAAATTAGCAAACTCCAAAACCAAGCCATGAGAGTTATAACAGGAGGCATGAAGTCAACGCCAATTGTAGAGCTGGAAAAGATTACAAATCTGCAATCCATGACCGACAGAAGAGACTGCAAAGCCCAGCAGCAAGCAGAAAAACTTAGAAGACTGACTGACCATCCAATGCATAAGAGACTAAATAATTTTGAAAATGGGAAACTAAAGCGGAGAAACTTTGCAGAAATAGCCAAAGCAAAGATGAACGAAGACCCTATGAACGCATTAACAACACCAAAGCCCATCCCTACTGTACGCAAACCTACCTGGAGGCAGCATATATTTCCAGAGGTGGTAGAAAATATACCAGGTATTGGAAAAAAGAACAGCCAGACTGAAAAAGAAAGAAGAGACATAACCCTGAGGTATATAACGAAAAACTACCCAAACATGGACTGGACCCATGCATTCACCGACGGCTCTGTAACAAACACAACACAGAACGGAGGGGCAGGGGTATTCCTGAGCCTACCAAATGGTAGGAAAACAACACTATCAGTGGCAACTGGAAAATACTCAAACAATTTCAGAGCGGAGGCAGAGGCACTGAGGGCTGCAGTAGAAGAAATGGTGACAGGTAAAAGGAATGAAAGCCATATAGTTCTGTTTACAGTTGCCCTGGCCGTAGTCACAGCACTAAAAAGCCAGAAAAATACTGAACTTAATGAGGGAGCTGGATGCCAATAGCAGAGTGGCAAGCAAGATGTGGACAGAACTGGCTCGGATGGTTCATAATCAGAAGACTTGGCGTGTATTTAACTTTACGTCTTTATATTGGTTTAGAAAACTCTAAAAAAAAGTCTGTATACAACCAGTTTCTTGGAGGGCGGTTTAACCATTGTGCGAGTCCATACTAATTAGACTCAAACACTAGAATTGAGTAGAACCGTAGCCAGTTAGGCGCCATCCATTTCTGATCTTAACAAACCACCTGGCTAACGGTACAAATATTCTTGTAAGAAAATGTTTGAATACCTTTGCTCCGCAAAAAGTGGCCAGGTTCTTTATTGATTTATTGAACAGCATCAACCAAATGGGAAACAGAACATACTGGCTACACAAAAAACGATGCCTATTACCAGTTGAACAGAAGAGAGCAGGTCGTGGTCTTCAGACTTCGCACAGGCCACAATAAATTGAAGATAGGTGGCACTGACGAATGCTCGTGCGGTACTGGGAAAATGACCGCTGAACATCTGCTGCAAAACTGCCTGACATACGAGGATCAGAGAAAGCAGATGTGGCCATCACCAGTGGCAACACTAGACAAGCTCTATGGCAGTATCAACAGCCTCAGGATGGCCGCTGCTTTTTTTGAAAAAATAAAGGTTGACGTCTGACAGCGTACGAAGAAGAAGAAGTATACACTCTGCAGAGTCTTCTAAACCAGTATAAAAACGTTAAGTTAAGTAATAAAAGGTAACTAAATAAGGTTGGAAACATTATCATTAGTAAGTCGCATGTCCTTTTACAGAACGTAGCTTCTTACAACCTATTTGGCTGTTATAAGTTTCTTGGCAAGTGTGCAGTACGGTGGGTTGCCATTACTTTCCGTACGTGGAGGAGCATTAGCCCAAGAAAAAAACTCAGTGTCTGTCAAACTGGACACAAGTGGGAATCAAACCCGGAACGTTGGGATTGTGAAAACCAAGCGAGTTTCACCCCTAGGCCACGCAGCCTCCCTCATTACAAAAGCAAATAAATGCTTTGACACAGGCTTCCTGCAAGTAGGTGAACTGTAGTGGTGATCATATGCTCCTATTGGAGTGAGAGAGGACATATGATGAATGTGGTGATGATGTATGCAGATCCATGAATCTCATTCATGAATAAGTTATGTCTTACAGACTCACTTTGTAGAGATTTCAATGGCAAGTTGAACAGACTTGCTGAGACTGTCTCTCATCTTTGCATCAATGGGCTCAATGCTATGGATATCAATGCTGCTGATTACCTGAAATAAGAAAGCAACATTAAGTGACAGCAGAAATAAATGTTACATAAAAGGAGAAACAAATGTTTCCTGTTACTTGAAAAGAGAAATCAATTTAAATTAAAAGAATTAGCCCTGTTCACGTAGGCATAGGGAGCACGAAAACATCATTTACTATCCAATTCGATAACATTCAGTATTTAACACTGATGTTTCACCATAAAATTTAGAGCAAATGTTTACGTATTTAGACTAACATAAAGATGACCGAAAATTTGGTGCATGCACAGCTTTAGTTTAGTAAAGCTATTTCTGTTAGATGAATATTTACGTTTTCTGTGAATGACTAAAGATGTGACATTCTGTTTGATGGAATGAGAAATGACTTATATTTTTACCAGGCCAATGATCATACATCTGGATTATATGTTAATAATCAAGTCCAATTCAGATTCTGACAGAAACAGATGACAGTGCACGTAGTAATGCTTTAGAGGGGATGAAGCAACAATTGTAACATTTATGGGGGTAACAATTATTAAAAATGATGTGGTATCCCCACCTCCACATTAATGCCATTTAACTTTTTATACTAATATACGAGGGGAGGTCAGAAAGTAATGCACCACATCATTTATTTTAGCTAATAATAAAGATATAAACATGAAATTTTGCACACCTCAAATTTTAAATTTGCGAATTGTGTGCAGAAAATTACACCACATTTGGACAAATGAACCAGCTGCAACAAACTGTTAAAATGGTGCCTCTGAACAACATGTGTTACATACAGCAAATTGTTATAGAATTCCACGTTGCAGAGAAAGAAACTGTTGTGAATATTCACAAACTTAATTTATACTGGTTTAGAAGACTCTACAGTTTCTTGGAGGGTGGTTTAACTAATGTGCGAGTCCATCTTAATAGACTCAAACACTAGAGCTAAGTAGAACTGCAGTTAGTTAGGGGCCATCTATAGCTGCTCTTTTCAAACCACCTGGGGAAAGGTACAAAAAAACCTTTTTAACTTGAATTTTGTTAGGGCAGCAACTGTTAGGCCTACATTTTTCTATTTCCAACTGCTAATGAATTTTTAATGTGCTCAACACTGAACACAGAAGTCCGATCATACTACCCAGAGATCAGGGAAATTTTTACCAAAAGATCCATGGGAAAAAATCTCAGTCTTAACCGTGATTTGAACCTGCAACCTCTGGCACCAGAGGTGGACACCTTACTTCAAGACCACTGAGTCCCCCAAATGCTGGTGTACTGTGTATGGATATTGTGTAGTCGATAGGAACACAGTCAGTGTTTGTTCATAATGCCCTATTTCTAGTACATTCCTGTTTTAATATTGTTGAAATATTTAATTTTGAACCTGACTTTATCCTTCTATTTGTGTACTTAAGAATTAAGGACAAGATCACTGGTCTTACTGAATATTACATAATGGTGTATACACTTCTCATAAATCTTCAGAAACTCCATAAATCTATGTTTCCCTTGTTTCCTCATGCATTACTTCAGAATGAATCTAGACAATGCATCCTATATGTTCTACTTCGGCAGAGTGGAATTTGTCTTTGTGTCGTATCAATCCCATGAGTTATGAGCCTAACAAGTCACTGAGGGAGAGAGAGGTCTAACAAAGCAAGTTAGCTGGTCTTCTAGACTGGGAATTAGGTTACAGCTAACAACCCAAATCTAGAAAAACAAATTGTTATAGAAATTGCTATTAGAAATAAAACTTAACAATAATAGCCTACATTTTCATATGGGGGGGGGGGGGGGGGGGGGGGGGGGGGGGGGGGTGTGTGTGTGTCTTGATGTGACCTCATAAAAGTCAGTTTACAGAACCCAAGTTGTATACAACAGTGCTACTAAAATAGTATTTATGAATTAGTGTTGATCTGTACACCATCAGAATCTGGCAAGCAGCCTAAACAAATTTAATAAAAAATTGGGACTTGAAAAAGAAGATTGTATGCATAAAACAATTAAAGACGAGGGCTCGGCTTTATCGTAGCGGGTCTCCCCATATGACTCGGTTTCTCTTCACAGAATGGTATGCCGTCTGCCGAGAACATCGCACAAAGTACGATCTTCATAGCTCCAGCGATGAACCCAGGGATCTCCAGACAAAATTGCCATGATGAACTGAGCACCGCAGCTTGAATTCGAACCTCGACCATCTGAACACAAGGCAAACGGCTTGACCAATTTGCCACAGAGACCCCTATGCATCAAGGTTATTAGCTGTATGATGTTAACAGAGGTATAAAAGAGATTAATACCTGGTGCTCCAAAAGTCTCAATACATGCAGACAAAGAAAATAAACATAACAATAATTGATACTTATGCACAAAATGTTACTTTATTCACAAATTTTCTCATATTACTGACATTACTATAAAAGTTTTCAATAAGTACATATTTTTGTGAATAAAGTTACATTTTGTAAAGCATTGTTCATTTTCCCTACGTATGGAGACTTTTGGACCACTCTGTAGTTCTGGTCCATGTGATAACCCACCTTTTGATCCAATGGATTATTCAGTTGAAGTAGTGATGTATAGTGGTCAATTCCTATGCCCTTCATAGTGTTTAAATATCAGAATGTGCAGAGAAACATGGTGTTCTATTCCTATTTACATGAATGGATGAAGACAGATAGGACCATGACATCAAAAAAATATGGTGCACACTTTTTTACACTGCCTATGTGCTGCTCTTATGACAATGAAACTGTTCTCAGTGTACTGTGTGGTGCCACCATGTTTGAAAGTTTTTTCCTTTGACATGACGTGACAAAAATCTCCCCCAAGTCTCAGGTTAATTACCCCCACCTAGGGTCGCAGGTGTGAATGCCAGTCAGTAGAGGTGTCTTCTAGTCTACCTGTAGCAACTGCACATTCTCAGACAACCAAGGGGTGCCCTGGATTTTTCTGGAAACCCGACCTTTGTGCTGCATCACACCACCCCAACCTCAAGGCAGTCAAGTATCACAGGAACAGCCAATCAACCAAATGATACAAATAGTGTGACTGCCCTCTCCTACATGGTCCCGACCCCAGAATGGATCCACCCCCACACTACTGTAGATTAGTTGTTTTCAACAAACCAGTCCTGAAAACTTTTTGCTGGAGGAGTCTGTGTGTTTCTTGCTCACTATGGCAGCAATAATGTTTTGGGTTTTCACTGGCCAAGAGGGTGCATCCGCAATCAGCATTATGTAGTGTCAAGCATTGAGAACAGTCCTGAAAAGTTTAATTTGCATAGAATGGGAACCAATGTAAACAAAATTATAAAAAGCAGTATCAAGTGTTGAAAAAAAACTTACCAGGTTATTAATATCAAACTTGAGTACAGCAGCTGGATCAGCTTGGGAGTGGTTACCAAACACTGCAGCCTGTACAATTCGAGCTGAGTAGCGATGGAACTGGTCAAATGATGTTAGGGCCACACAGGCACGGATACGGCTTGCTGTAATATTATAGCACAATCATGGATTTATCTACTTTGACAACCTTAAATCATTTGGTTATATTAGTTCACTAGTTTATTTTACATTTTTATGTGTCCACCATCATCATTAGGTTAGTCAGTCTGGAGACTGGTGTTGAAGTCTTCTGATCATGTCACACCACTGTTCTCTGTTCCTTGCAGATCTTTTCAGCTCAGTATGTGTGGATCCCTATGAGTAAATGTGCCCTTGCAGTCTGATAGATTTTAGAAATGGATGTTAATATTCAGCAATGTGTGTGCATTGATTTCTGCTTCTGTCTTGGAAAAACTGGTTCTAAAACTTTTGAAATACTGCAACCAGCTTTCGGAGAGTCTTGCATAAGTCAATCTAATACATTTTAGGGGCATTCTCATTTCAAGACTGGATGCCAATTCTTTGAAGATGACCCTCGTCAAGGCAGACATTCCACCTCCGACATCGACAAGACTGTGGCACATGTGCAAGAAATCACACATGCTTTCCGACGTCTGACTATGAGAGGTTGCAGAGGATGTTGGAATATCAATTGGTACATGCTATCTATAAAATAGAAACTGAAGATTTGCACATGACACAGGTGACAACAAAACTTGTCTCCCCTCTCCTGACAGTGGAGCAGAAGGGTGGCCGCTTGTCAATTTGCACTGACCTTCGTTAGTAAGCCAAAAAAGATCCAAACTTCATGTCCTCAATAATCACTGGTGATGAAAGCTTGGTGTATGGATATGAGCTTGAAACAAAGCAAATATCCTCCCAGCGGGCAAACATTATCACTCAACCAAAGAAGGTGACAGGTGAAGTCCAATGTCAAGACCATGTTGATTGCGTTCTTTGACATTGATGGGCTGGTTCATCATGAATACGTCCCTAGAGGACAAAGTGTGAATACTGAATTCTACAAAACAGCCCTGTAACACCTCTGCAACACTGTGCATATACATCGTTCTGAGAAGTGACGCAGTGACAACTGAATTCTGCACCATGACATTGTCCCTGCTCACAGGTCTGTCACCACAAACAATTTTTTAGCAAAATACAACATTCCAATTTATCCCACACTCTCTATACTCCCCTGACTTTGCTCTGAGTGAGTATAATTTACCATTTGTAAATATAGAAGTAAATATTTTTTTTAAACTATTTTTTTTAGTTAAGCTTTTTGAATAGCCTGTCCAGGATCCACACAAATTTGAGAGCTTAACAGGTCACACTAAAATGTCAGCTTTCTAGGTTAAGGAGAAGTTGGTTAACATATAAGAAATAGAAGTCCATGCAAACGGACAGTGGTCACAGATAACTAATGTTAGTCGCATGCCCAACCACTACCTGCCTAAGCAACTCCTTTGTGCACTAAGGAAAGCGTACATCAGGCGAGCTGAAAAAAGTTTTGCTAAATGCCTCATTGAAATACCTCCATATTGATGCTGCCTATTGGGGCTTGCTTACAAAGAGCCACTCAACCTAACACTCTGCAATTACACAAGGTGCTCGCCTTGCTGAGCAGAAAATCTCTGATGTAGGGAGGGAGAAGTGAGCCACCTGAAAGGTTTGTCAAGCAGGATGCTTCAGCTACCAATGCCATCCACGTGTGTCCCTTGTGCAGAGAAGGGTGTACAAATCAAGGACATCATTGCAACAGCCACATGCAGACACACATATACCAATACAGATCTGCTGCTGTCCCAGTCTTTGTTCACAACGGTTATTGCTACTACTGCTACTATTAAAGCCAAATTTGTATGTTTTAAAGGCTAATCATGGAAGTTTATTATACAAAATATTATCATTTCTTTGCTGAAAATTTTATTTATTTTTTAAGCTTTATCACAAAGGTAAGTTAAAGACAACTATGATAAGCATATCATAGGAGCATTTAGTGTCATTTTATTTGGGAAATGGTTTAGTCCAAATGTGACTTAAATGCATCCTTGTGGTCCTAAGTCCAGATCATAGGCTGTTGCCAAAAAAAAAAAAACATCACTGAAACTGTTAGAACGAACTGAATATTACAGGAGGGAGGACAGAATAGGGTAACTGAACTCATTCAATTATATTTTTAAAATGACTAATTAGGATTGTGTATGAGGGCTGGCAACATTAAAATATAAAATGAAGTGTCCCAGAAACTACCTATATAAGATCACATAAATGGCAACATTAGACTACAAGTGAGAAGACAAAAAGCAAAACAGTACCATTCTTGATTTGAAGAAAAAAGGAAAGATGCTGATGCTAATTGTAATACCTTAGACCCATTATATTCAAATATTACATTTACCCAGAATCGGCAGTTGTTTTATTGAGCTGGCCAAGACCCTATTCTACCTCTAAACAGCAGCCCTGAAAATATGCTGCACTGATGTAGTCTGAATAAGAAAATAAGGATCACAGAGAGAAGGCAAACCCCTGTACCCAAAAAAAAGCCAGCTGAAACATGATGTGTCCCGAAGAAAGGTGCAGATATTGCTGCCTCACTGTAAACTACAACACAAAATTATTTTCAGGGAGAACACCAAAGAAGAAGAAATATTTAATCAAGCTGTAAACTTACCAATCTGACGACAGGCAAAGCCTATAAAATCTGGCACAGAAAAAATCTTTTTGGCACATTCTTCATCATCTTTGTCCACCTGATAAACATAAACACTAAATTAGTATGGAAACAGTACACGATGTAAGAGAAAAAAAATACTGTATGGTAGTAATGTATGACATTATAGAAACATAACTGGGCAAGAGAAATAATGCACTGTTGTTAAAATTGAAATATTAAGCTTCACTTCAAGCAGACTTCCCTTTTGATTCTATAGGAACAAAGAATTGAAACTATCACTATCCACCTACTGATATAATGGGCCATTCAACTAGGGACCAAGTCTGTGACACAGACAATTTGTACGATGTGCTGGTCATGGCCAGAGCTATTATGCAGACTCACAGCATACAGCAACTTTGGTCACTTGATCAACACTATACCGCACTGAAACAGGGAAACACAAACGAAACCTATATTATGACTAATAGGCCTTTATCAGGGACAACGACAATATAATAATAATGAACTAACGAATCGGATGAAGGTCTATTGGTCGCAACGTAGGTTTCGTTCGTGTTCTTCTTCTCTGACCATATCCATTATGTGTTTTTTGTATTTTTTTCACTTTGTTTTTTACATTATATAACCACAGTGCCTCTGCAGCCTCGCCTTATTTTAATAGAAAAATTGAAGTACTCTTCCAGCCTGCTTCTGGGAAGCTGTGTATTCCACCAAACATTACCGTACACAACCAGCATAACCAGGCAGTCAATCGCTTCACTTATCTAGGCAGTACCCTCACTAGAGAAGTAAATTTCCACTTTTAGGTTAACAACATCATAATCTGATGCTCAAAGGCACAAGTAAGACATAAGTGAAGAGAAAAAAAGAAGAAGCAGGATTGCAAAGGCGAGCTCTGCAAGCAAACATCTAGAGCCAACATGACATCAGTGTCGCCACCAAGGTTAAACTGTATCATGTTGTGGTGTTAACCGCTCTACTGCATGCCTGCAAAACATGGACAGTGTATAGCAGACACACAAGACAGCCAAATCATTTTCACTTGAGATGTCTGCATAGACTGCTCAGGATAGGTTGGCATGACAAAGTGCCAAACTCTGAAATTCTTAGTAAGACTAACGCGATGAGAATCCATACACTTCAGCAAAAAGCTCAGATAAGATGGACGAGATATATTGTTTGCATGCTCGATGAGCGCATCCCCAAGCAGCTGTTGTAAGGTGAGTTCACAATAGGCAGCCGCTCATTAGAAGGACAGAAGAAACACTATAGAGACTTCTTGAAAGTGTCTGAAAAACTTGAATATTGATGACACATCCTGGGAGTTGCTTGCACAGAACCATTCCACCAGGATCGTTAGCATCACCAAGGTGCTCAGATCGCAGAGAAAAACATCACTGCGGAGGCTCAGAGTAGGTGTGCCGCCTAAAAGAACAGAACACACAATGACTCCACAGCAAACTCTTGACATGAGTGCCCCTAGTGTGACAAAGTCTGCCGTGTCAGGATTGGTCTCTATAACTATACAAGAGTACACAGCTCGCAACACAAGTTTTATGCTTGCAATAGGCAAATATTATTACTATTCAATTATAATGTACTGCCATAGCACCATTACCACACTCTAGACCTAGTGATACTTTTCTTCATAAAAGGAGCAACCATTGAGTGTTAGTTTCCTGGACTAGATCACTTCTCCTGCTTAAGGACTGTTGTGCATGGTGAAGAGCCATATCCACCTTGAGGTAGTCCTCCTCAATTGTTTAATTTAAGAACTGGCTTCTGTCTGGGGTGGTAAGAAAATTCACAGACATACCAGCCCAACATTACCAATACAACTTCAAAATTGTCTACTTCTTTGTGGATAGTTCTTTACCGGATGTTCTCTACCCATTTTTCTTTCTTTCCTTGTGATTTTTAATCCAGTACATAGTTTTCTTCCTTATGTGGATCCCAGGGTTCTTTACTGCCAAAAAAACTGGACAACAACACCTTGCCAAAAGAAAGTGCCACAGTAAAATGTTCAACAAGAGCACATACATGCCTTAATTCAGGCTTCCTGCAGGAAACTAACTTTAGTGATGTAGCCTCATGCTTCAACAACAAAAAATGGCATATCAAAGTTATGATCAATGGTATGGCTGTATTGTTAGTTTCACTTCCTGATGGAACTATCCATCTTTACTTTCTCTTCATAATCTCTCACTGTTGTTGTCTTTCCATTGTTAAGTCTGGATGTATTTCTTATTACTTCAGGCAATCTGGTTTGGGGGTGTTGGGTTAAGGCTTTCAAACCAAAATTCTGTAAAAATAGGCTGCTATAAAAACTGTTTAGAAAATTTAAAACATCAAACTGTATAAAGCATTAGTTAGACCTAGATTGGAGTACTGTGTACATGTGTATATAGACTCTGCAGAGTCTTCTAATCCAGTATAAAGACGGTAAGATCAGTTAAGTATCACAAATCAGCAGGTAATTTACTTCCTCATAGCATTAAAGAGTACACAACTTTTGTCTTTTCTTAACTTTGTTATAGAAGAAGACTTACCTCAAAATGATTGTTAAAAGCCAGTCGGAGGCGGAGTCTTGCATGGTCAGATGTTTCCACCTAGAAAAATATAAATATGAACATGTTTTAATAAAGGACAACTCCAATTTTCTGTGTTGCTTGTGTTGATCTTCATGCCATATTCATTACAAGCAAAATGGAGAAAGTTCAGGTGGTGTTGTAGGTCAAGATGGCAGAATATAAACAGCTTTCTTATATTTGCGGACAATATAGTATCCGTTAGTTCATATTTAAAGAGAGCTGCTACCAATGTAAGATCCATGTTAGTTCTTAGTCGACCTGTACTTCTACAGGGACAGATGCCCCTGTGCAGGTCCTAGCTCTGGTATGAGCTGGATATAGCCGGGAGAAGGATTTCCTGCTTTAGTGGGCTAGGCTTGAGCAGCTTAATACTCCTAATACTTCGATGCGTTGGGACAAGTGCTAAAGGAGGGTGGTTAACCGATGTGCAAGTCCATATTAATAGACTAAAACACTAGAGCGAAGTAGACCTGCAGCCTGTTAAGCACCATCTATGCTGCTCCAAACAAACCACCTAACCATGGTCGATATTATACCATGTCACACATGTTACGACATGCTCTCTGTGAGGCAGTGGTGCTATTCTTGTCCTTGTCATAGACAAAGACCCCAGATGACCACTCGAGATTGTTATGGGTCGCTGACCGCTGCAGCTTATGTGCTTTTCCTTCGTTCAAACAAAACAGATCAAGTGTAGATTAGATGGTGACATTGAGCATAATTCTAGTAAAGGTAAAGGTCAATCCCATGGCAACAATTGTCATCTGGGATGAAGATAACTCTTCATGTACTAAGCCACAGCCTATGTGAGGTAGGGTGGCCAGTTACCTTCCCTGTTTTTTTTCTGTCATTAACTCATACGTTAGGTACCCATAAGTATTGCCACTGGACCCACCTTTAGCTTTACATTAGAATGGAATTCAAGTCTGCACATCAACTTTGTTGACTATGAAAAAGTCTTTGACAGCTTGGATAGGGATACACTCTGGAAATTACTAAGCCCCTATGGGATTTTGCAAAAGATCACCAGCATAATAAAGCAGACATTATTTTTTCTTCTTTGTAAGCTGTTAGATGTCGATTTTAATTTGTTCAAAGAAAGCAGAGATCATCCTGAGGCGTTCGATACTGCCATAGAGCTTGTCTAGTGTTGGCACTGGTGATGACCACATGTGATTTCTCTGGTCCTCGTATGTCCATCAATTTTGCAGCAGATTTTCAGAGGACATTTTCAAGTAACACAAGTGTATTCATCAGTAGCACCTATCTTCATTTTATTGAATAGATGGTACTCTGAGGAATTACGGCCGAACGCCTCTAAGCCAGAATCCCGCCCTAAATCTCAGCACCGCTGTGATGGGAGGCTACGACATGGCTGGGGCTTGCGTCTCAGCCCGGCCCGATCGAGCCGCAGAAATGCACCTGGCAAAATGCACTCCTGCCTCGCTCTTTGCCTCTGTCTCCTATCAGTCATCCCAATGGACGCAGAAGAGATGCAGTCCAGCGGACATTGCACCTCCTGCCCTATTGTGACAACCTCCCGGGTGGCGGGGAATGCTAGGCGTACCATCACTGCAGATGAGCCGAGAAAATAAAGGGAGCAAAGAGATACCTCACTCACATGCATATGCTACGTTTCTGGCAGGACGTGACGATCCTGGGACAAAGTCACACTGGACTGCCTCTCTTCCGGGATAGTACAAACTAGTACATAGTCCATCATATCATTGCCAAACCCTGTAGACACGAGTAGTCCTGCAAGACAACTTCCTAAGAGAGACAACTCTGACCAAAAACAACTGCTGCCTTGCAGTTGGGCTGGGGACAGCCAAAGGCTAAGGAGGGCAACCCTACAGAAACACCTGTTGAAATCGGATGCACTGAGCCACAGGCTTAACAAAATAAAACAGTGCAAAGTAAATATCGCTGTAAACAGCGTACGATGAAGAAGAAGAAGAAGAAGAAGAATAGATGGTACTTCAGTCTGTTGTTGCCTGTGCAGAGTCTCAAGACCAATCCCTGTTCTTTTCTGTTGGGTTGGTAATAAACACCATCTTTTGTGTAGTCAGTATGTTCTGTTTCCTATTTGTTCCTGCATCTGGCCCTAATGAACCTTTTGGTCTCTTTGTAAGTCACACTTGAATAAAATTGTGGTAACCTTCCACCTTCTTTCGCCAGTCTGTCTGCCTCCTCGTTGAATTGAATGTTATAGTGGGATGGGATCCATTGTACTACAACTCTTCTGGGTTTGGACTACTGGCATAGTTGACAGAATACTGATTTTTAAGTCATTTAAGCAGACGCTTGAGGACATACAGTGTGGAGTCAGCATGAAAGTCAACTCACAGAATCATTTAACATTAAATCTGGGGTTCGTCAGAGATGCATTTCTTCTATCATCTCTAACAAGGGCAACTCTCGTAACATGCTTATTTCATTGTAAAACTTCATTAATTGAAAATCATCACCTGGGGCCTGAAAGGGTAGCAAAGAATAGTAACACTGCAACCTGCCAGGTAAATCATAAGAGACAACTAAGGAGGTTTAGGCTACTCCGTCCTGCAGAAACTTTAAGCCACATAAACTTCAACAAATATAAGAACTGAAAATATTGTAATTGATTGATTGATTGACTTATTGAAAATATAATAATTTTGATTTTAAAGATCCAATTCTGATGTCCTCAATGTCACATTGTTTATATAAGTAAAAGCAAGCAGTTTAAAAATTCTTACCTCAATAATTTCAGTAATAAAATCAGGACCAAGCATCAAGCACAATGACTTCAGCGCATCTTCTTTCTTTGGTTTTCCAGCTAAAGAAAGATGTCAAACATAATAGTGTTCGGCTCTGCAAATTAAATCTTCAGTGTTCACTAACATTGACTGTACATTGTAATAAGAGAAGGGTTTATTCTATATCATTTGTAAACAGTGTTAGAACCATCTTGAGTCTGTAACCTAACCTTGAAAACAAATTCTAGCCTGACAAATTCAAATTGGGGGGAAAGCCAAATAGTTGTCTTGACTGGTATTAACTGGACCCTAGCGCCAGGTGAAAACTAATCACGTGGAAATATTTGCAACAATGAACGGCCTAGATTTAACAAAGGTAGTACAGACAGCCTGACATCACAATGTGTCAGGGATGGCAGGGGCTGAACCACCCGAGGATGAGACTAGAAAGGACCAATTCTAAAGAGATTATTCACTTAATATCCAGGTGACAGAAGAGCTCACTTTTAGAGATGGGCAGTTCTGAAAGACTGTCACACATTGTAATGTTTTTTTTTAGTTTCCTGACAATGAACACAAAATGTATATATGGACTTAGAACACACTATCAAACAACAGATAAGATAGAGAAATGATCGGCTATCTGGATATGGATGAGGTCCATCCAGGGGATAATCTAAGACTTGCTGTTAGAAAGAAACATGTTTTAGAATTCTGTCAACTGTGAACATCTCCAATTTTTGTTACCAATGGCATACATTTCTCATGCTCACCTAGTTACTATGAAAAATAGATCTAGTTTGGCCTAGACTTTTGTATAGACAAAGACATTTTTATGTAATCTTTAATGACATATATATATATATATGTATATATATATATATAAAATCAGAAACAGCAGCCAAGTATAAAAAGTAACTCCTTAAAAAGAACTAAAAAAAACATGGTATTTGAGTGCGTATACTAAGAACTATGGAGGCTGCATGGCCTAGTGGTAAAACTTGCTCAGTTTTCACAATCCCAACGCCTTCCATTCTCAGGACAACATCCTATCCTACTACTTGCGAACTCCTTTTCAGGACTTGGTAGCGGGAGATTGAGAACGAACGGAGAAGAAGAAAAAGAAGAATACCCTGAGTTACTGTGTCGATCCAGCCTACAAAAATTGGGTAACAGAGCAAGTATAGAAAGCAAAGACAACTGAATGATGTAGACCACATCCTGTCTATTGTGCAGTTGACTAAGAAAATGTTGGCCTAATACATTATTTGCAATATGCCAGATGTGTATAAACAGGATCTATTAACAAAATATATTTGTTTCTGCAGGATGATGGGATAGCCCCCAATTCTCCTAACTCATATCTTACAGGCAGCCTATAGTGTTACTATTCTTTGCTCCTCATAAAGAAATAGCAACATGGACAACATTAATGAATGATGTATGTAAACATTACAACTGTAATTAGCATTCATTAATATGATACACCTGAAATACACAACCTATCTCTGATGTTAATGTTAAGAACATTAATTAATTATAGAAGCGCATGAGCTGCAGTGTTCAACGATCCATAGCTGACTGCTAGCGTCAGGGCCAGCGAACCAGAGGTGCCAAGACCCTTCTACACCTCCACGCGGTGATCCTGGATAACAGGCTGCAGCAGGGCAGACTGGCTGAGGAGAAGGGATCAAAGAGGGAATGCTAACCCGGTACTAAAAAAATGCTTGCTGAAGTCGGATGTGTTGGACCGAAAGGTGCAAATATCGCAGTCAAGCTGTAAACTACGACACAACGCATTCCGTTCTCTGGACTACATTCTGCTACTTAAGCCCTTTCAGGGTTCGGTAGCGGGAGATTGAGAACGAACAAAGCCAAGCCAAGCCAATTAATTATAGAACCTAAAAAAAGATTTGGCACATTAATGTGGCCAAATTCATCCACCTACTACTGAAGAGTAACACAGGTATTCCAGTCTTTAATAAAGTTCTAAAATGAAGCTATGACTATTGCTACTATTATTAGCGCTGCTACTACTGCTATTACTCCTACTGCTATTACAAATACTATTATCACAAATACTCTTACACAAATCTCCAAAATGCTGTATAAAGGCCAACATGACGGAACAATGACAAGTACACATATTTCCATAATTGGACACCCATAAAAGATAGATGGGAGATGTAATTATGAAATAAAGAACAGAATAGATCAGACCAAATCAGTCTTTCAGAAAATGAGAGGAATCTTGTGCAACAGAACCCTATCACTAGAATTAAGAACGAGAGTTCTTGAATGCTACATGGAACCAGTACTAACATATTGCAATGACACATGAACAATCAGCAGGCAAGCACATATATTAGAGGCAACAAAAATATGGTTTTACAGAAGAAAGCTAATAATATGGTTTTTGAGGAGGCACAGACACAAAGACAGCGTATGACAAAAATCTGGACACAACAATCATCTTTTTTTCAGGCATGTCATGAGAAGAGACTCAGAACCAAAACCTACCACTCAAAACCAAAACCTACCACTTAGACAAAGAACCAAAACCTACCACTCAGACTCAGAACCAAAACCTACCACTCAGACTCAGGACATTAAAGTTTTCATATGGTCCAAGAACTACCAGGTCAGGACCAAAAACAACGTGTGCTGTCTTTTTCTGGTAGTTATACACTTGAACTGCAGTGTTACTTGGGCAGCGATAAGTCACAACAGACGTCTTATTCCGACCCTGAAATAAATTATAGAAACAGGCTCTTGAACTTATATAATAAAATTATAGAGAACACAAGAATGTACAAGCACGCATTCCAATTACAAGACAATGTCACATTGTCATTACATGTCGTGTAGAGTGTAAATCATGAGAGACTGGGAGTGCAAAAAGCAAATGACTTCTTCAATCAATCAACTAAAACCTTTCAGCTCACTGTGGAGCAAAGGTCTTCAACCAACAACCTCCAAATCTGTCCTCTGTTTTATTTATCAACGTAGGCTACAACAGTCCTGTTACCCTCATGTTAGACTCCAGTTCTCTTCTCCAATTGTCTCTAACTTACTTTTTGCTGATGACTGTGCCCTCACTGCCAGCACTGAAAGAGACACGCAGACATTTGTGGACAAGTTCTTTACAGCCCGTGAAATATTCGGTCTTACCATTAATTTTAAAAAAAACTGAAGTCATGCTTCAGCCTACCATAGGTGACATTTATCACGACCCAGATATCAGAGTCAAGAATGAGCGCCTCCAATCAGTAGACATCTTCACCTACCTTGGGACTACTCTCTCCATGAAAACTACCATTGACTCTGAGATCAACAACAGAATCTCCAAGGGTAGTGCTGCCTTTGGGACGCTGCGCAACAACGTGTGGGATCGAAGGAGGCCTTAGTCTTGATATGAAACTCTACCACGCTATATGCCCACCACCCTTCTGTATGCCAGTGAGACGTGGACTGTGTACAGCAGGCATGGTAGAAAAATAAACTGCTTTTATACAAGCTGCCATCATAGATTGTTGGGAATACAATGGCAGGATAGGGTACCAGACACTGAGATCCTCATGAAGGTCAAAACGCAACATACTGTTGTAGAAGACCTAGACCAGGTGGGTCGGTCATGTCATGCACATGCCAGACAACTGCATCCCCAAGCAACTAATGCATGGCTAGCTGAAAGAACGCCTGTGTTTGGTTGTTGGGCAAAAGAAGTGCTTCAAAGACTCCCTCAAAATATCTCTGACACGCTTCCACATTGATGTAAACTCATGGGTGCCTGGCACAGGACCACCAGCCATGGCATAGAACCATCAACAGAGGCGCCTTCATTGCTGAGGAATGTCGGATCTCCTAGGCTCTGAGAAAATTGGCTGTGCAAAAAGATTTTAAAAAAACAAAATTCATAGGTCCACCTTTAACCTTAAATGCTGCATTGAAGAGGTTTCTGTGTCAGAATTGGACCATATAGTCACCTCCAGACTCACCAGTGAGGTGCAATACAACATGTCTGACTGCTGTTATCATAATCGCTTGCAATGGATGGCTATTATTATTATTCTCCAATTGTGGTTTGGTCTGCCCATACTACTCTTACCTCTTGGGTTCAAGGACAACATCTGTCATGCAATGTTGTCTGCCTCTTTTCGCAATGTATGGCTTATCCAGTGCAAGTATCTTCTCTTTATGTCAAGTTTCATTGAAATATGTCTACATCTTTCTAGCAGGCAACGTATTATTTTCTTACCCAACAAATCTCTAAACAAGGATCTTCAGGATCCCTCTATGGAACACACTTTTATAATTACTAGTATTGTGTATATTCCCATTAGAAATAGTGAACAAAAATAGTATGAACGGACCCAACTAAATTTGTAGTCAAAGATAGCTGAAGACTGCTGTACACAGTCCACGTCTCACTGGCTTACAGAAGGGTGGTGAGCATATAGCGCTGTAGAAATTTGTATGAAGACTAAGATCCCCCTCCAATCCCACACACTGTTGTATAGCCTCTCAAAGGCAGCACTACCCTTGGGGATTCTGGAGCTGATAAAGTAAAGGAAAGTACTACGGGAATCAAAGCTGAATGCAGCATAATCTTGATACAGACGTATCACAACAATGGGACCAGCTGGTAGCTTATATTCCTCAGAAAGCAGAAGGAATAAATCAACAGCAGTAGAAGTACTAGGTGGTAGTGGTAGTAATAGGTAATAGTAGTGGTAGCAGTACTGGTAGTAGTAACAGCAGCAGTAGTAGTAGTACTAGGTGGTAGTGGTAGTAATAGGTAATAGTACTAGTAGCAGCAGTAATAGTAGCAGTAATAGTGGGAATAGTTTTAGAGGTAGTAAGTAGAAGTAGTAGTGGCCATGACAGCAGTAGTAGTAATAGTTATGCATTCAAACTAATTTTTGTTGTTCACATCGACTGTTTTAGGCTACTGAGACCTAGTCAACTATAACCTTGTCGTCAATATGACTAGCTTTTTCTATGCACAGCCCGTTTTTATGCAGATATCATGCAGAAAATCTATTAAATCTACATTCCAACACCCTCATTAGTGCACTTCTCAAGAGGCAGCCAATTTACAAGTAAAATGGGGAGGTGGAGGCAGATGGAGTGGTGCTGCAGCCAGTGAAACCAATGACCGATCAGTACTGGTCCTCTGATCAGGAAAGAGATGGCCAAAGACAACACCTGACCCATCAGCCCATACCCCTCCAGTGTGAGCTGGTCACTTTGTGATGAAACTACAGAACTTGAATGAGAAACTAGGTGTTTACAGACTCTGCAGAGGCTTCCGGGAGTCGCTGTAGTTAAGAGATAAGGCACTTGCCTCGTAATGCGATGAAAAGGAAATGGTGGGCAAACGATATCCCACAAGTTTTCAAGCGAGCCCTAGTCTCAAAGGAGATGGGACCAGAGTGCCTGCATCCTGTTACCTCCAGTCGCCTTGACTTATGTCTTGCTACTGGTCCAAGGTAGCTTGGGAGCAGAGAGTGAGGTTGATGACCACAGTGCAGTTTCTTCCTCAATATAATCCAAATACAGCATACACATTACATCATTAAGACAAAACCGTCTGATGTCACCATCTTCGCATACGATGGGCAACTAAGTAATAGTGGCATAGTAGTGATGGTAGGCAAAGGCAAAAGCCGCCGTGCATCGTAGACGATGACGGCATAATTTATTTTGCTAGCGCTATTTTTAGCAAGGATTAACTGCGCTACTTTTTGTCCTCACTCTCTTGTCTCGTGCCACCCGACCCCAGTCGCAAGTCACGGACAAGACGACTAGGGGACGACTACGAGATGCAGGGAACTCTGCATCAAGCACCCGTGAAAAAGACGGTGGAGTCCGGAGTTGAACCCACACCACCTGATCACGAGGCCGATGGCTTAACCACTTCGCCACGGAATCTCAGTGATTGTAGTGGTAGTAATAATGATGGTGGTGGTAGTACTAATAGTAGCTAGTAGCAGCAGTAGTAGTATTAGCAGTAGTAGTATCAGCTGTTGCAGTTGTAGTAGTTATAGTTGTAGCAGCAGTAATAGTAATAGTAGTTGCAGCAGTAGTAGTAGTAGTAGTAGTAGTAGTAGTAGTAGTAGTAGTAGTAGTAGTAGTAGTAGTAGTAGTAGTAGTAGTAGTAGTAGTAGTATTAGTAGTAAACTCTGTTCAAAATTAGCACATTGTTGTTTAAGGGAGGTTATTTTTTTTTTGTTCACCTTGTTTCCTAAGTTTCCTAAGATGGAGTGCATTGTATTGTGTTTTGCACCTTATTGTCCCGTGCATCTGACTTCAGAGCACATTTATTAATTTATTGTGAGCCATGACACTAACCACTATGATATGCCACCACCAGAGTACATCATTCAACTACACTGGATAGGATTTTAACAGTTAAAAACAAACTGCCCATACCTTGGCAATCAGTGGATCAACACACTGCTCATAGTATGCAAGTTTCCTGATGTCGCCAGCTCCAAGACCACCGCCATTCCTATAAGATAAGATGTACAGAAACAACCACATTGTAATTCATTCTATCTTTTTGTTTCCTCCTCCAATAAGCGAACTGGGCAACAACTTCTTCTGACCTAATTGCAAGAAACTTATGCAAAAGTATTGATGAGTTCAGCAAACGTAATTATTGTAACACATAACTTAACTTAACATCTTTAGTATACTGGTTTAAAAGATTCTCCAATTTGTATAAAATCAGTGTCTTTTACATTTCCTTGATCTAAAAACTATGTCTAATCTACTTACAGAAACAAAAATAGGGCCATTTTACATGGTCTCAAATGCACAATTTTTAAATAAATGAAAAATGGCACATAGAACCAACTTCAACGAACTTGGGCACCCTTATATGTGCTCAGTGCCTTTCACCGCTGAAAGTGTCCATGATAGAGTACGAATTCCGTAGCCACATGGAGGTTCAGAAACTTTTCCCCGACTTGGCTTCGCTTCATTCATTCTCAATCTCCCGCTACCAAACCCTGAAAGGGCTTAACGTAGCAGAATGTAGTCCAGAGAACGGAATGCGTTGTGTCGTAGTTTACAGCATGACTGCGATATTTGCCCCTATCAGTCCAACACATCCGACTTCAGGAAGCATTTTTTGAGTACCGGGTTAGCATTCCCTCTTCGATCCCTTCTCCTTAGCCAGTCTGCCCTGCTGCAGCCTGTTATCCAGGATCACCGTGTGGAGGTGTAGAAGGGCCTTGGCAGCTCTGGTTCGCTGGCCCTGACGCTAGCAGTCAGCTATGGGTCGCTGACCACTGCAGCTCATGCGCTGCTCAGCATCTTGATCTCAGAGTATTCAATTTACTAAATTTCAAAACATTTCATTTTCTTGCAGTCATGCAAGGTTGTTGCTATGTCTAATCTACTTACAGAAACAAAAATTGGGCCATTTTACATGGTCTCAAATGATCAATTTTTAAATTAATGAAAAATGGCACATAGTACCAACTTCAACGCACTTGGGCGCCCTTATATGTGCTCAGTGCCTTTCACTACTTAAAGTTTCCATGATAAAGTATGAATTCTGTAGTGCCATGGAGGTTCAGAAATTTTCCCTGACTTCATCAGGTACTCATTTACAGCTGGGCTGACTACAAGAAGCAGTCATAACATGATTAGAAAACCCTGGACATGCCGACATGAAACTGCATGTGACATGATATGAACATGGCATGTTGGAATTGTAAATCAAGTTAACAACTTCTAGATTAGATACATTCTCCCCTCAAATAAAAAAAATGTAAGACTTACAATACCAACAATATCTATACCTGTTTCTGTAGGTAACAACATTTAACATTCGGTTTTACTACATCTCAGGAAGAACTGAGATGTTAGTTCGGTCATAATAGGCATACTATACTGACCAGGACGTCGCATCATCAGGGTCAGGCACAATATACTGATCAAGACCACTATCTGTTTTCCATGTAGCATTCCCTGAAAACAGGCTATTTTCAAGGCAGTCTGGTTGACGAGATGTGGACCGATGTGATCCCCGTAGTAGTGAGTGTCAAGTAGTTGAAGTCAAGTATAGCACAACAGCCTGGAGGACTACGGTCCACCTTCATCCGCATGCTCAAGATGTGAGGAAAGCTACTACAACCCGCCACTTAAAGTCCTTTTCAGGGGGTACAAAAGAGTTAACTTACTCATTGTGGGCATTAAAAAACAATAACAACTACATCTTAGATTTATGTTTTGTCTTTATAAAACTTTATTTTATATGATGAGCTTGCAGCCACTAACACAACCCTCCCTATTTGTTCTCATGACATCCATAGAATGGTCCTATTTTTCCCTCTTCAAGAAGGTGTCACAAAAAACTCTACAGTGCTATGAGTATAATAGTCAATAGTATTTATTATTATTTAACTTTACGAGGCAAAGATGCAGCAGTAAATGAACTGACAGCAGTCAGTGACTCATAGCTGGCTACTTGCTTCAGGGTCAGTGAACCCCCAACTGTCAGAGGGCACATAGTAGATAGTTAGTTATCAGTGTAGAACAAGACTTGTATAGACTGCCATAGATAAGAAGTTAGACTACCGAACTGGGTTTAGCGCAGGGATTACAATCTAGCCCATGCTAACATTCCCTGAGATAGAAAGATTCATTGTTGTTTAGCTAATTTAGGCTTTTATCATGTTGTAACAAATATTTTTGTAACAAATTAATTGGCTTGTTTTTATGGTTAACATAAGTTTGAGTGTTTTCCTATATTGAACTCGTAATGTCAAGTTTTAAATATTTTAATGTTTAACACACAGTCAGAAAGAAATAATAGCACTAACACAGTTAGAATAATTGTTATTAAGTCATAATCTACTTCTTCTTCTTCTTTGTTCTCAAACTCCAGCTACCAAGCCCTGAAAAGGGCTTTGAAAGTAGCAGGATGTAGTCTAGAGAACAGAATGCATTCTGCCATAGTTTACAGCTTGACTGAGATATTTGCGCCTTACATCCGACTTCAGCTTGCCATTTTTGGGTACTGGTTTAGCCTTCCCTCTTCAATCACTTCTCCTTAGAAAGTCTGCCCTGTTATCTAGGATCACCATGTGGAGGTGGAGATGGGTCTTGGTAGCTCAAGGCCGCTGGTCCTGATGCTAGCAGTCAGCACTGAGTCACTGACCCCTAAAGTTCATGCACTGCTAAGCATCTTGATCCCAGTCATGATCTAATAATTGTTCTCAAGATAGAATGGGCATGACATATAAATGGCATAGATAACAGCCAATTTCTGACATAGCAAAATGTATTACTCTTCATCAACAGGATATTAAGGGACAATTCAGAACTGCCCCCTGCAATCTGTATTTTTTATCCTGTTAAACATATTACCAATTTAGCACAAAGGGGGGTCTCGAGGAAAGGTAATCGCCTTAGGGGGGGTTGCAGGTTTGAATCATGGTGGAGAACAGGATTTTTTCACGTGGATCTTCTGGTTAAAAATTTCCCTGATCTTTAGGTAGGGAGATCGGACTCCGTGTCCAGTCTTGAGCACATTAAAAATCCCTTGGCAGCTAGAAATTAGAAAGAGTAAGCTTAATGGCCACTGTCCGGACCAAACTAAACGATTTTTGTCAAAAATCTACCAAAATTATTTCTACCTTCCCCAGGCCTAGTAAGCTGCAAGTAGTTTAAAATACATACTACGAATAGCCTTCGGTTACCTGGCAATAGACATTAACAACATGCCTGTTTGAATACCAGGATTCCAAGTGGCACATAGACATGTGTGGAGCATATTCTCCAAGTACAAATAGAATGACTGTATGGCCATCTCCACACTATTTAATGGTTAAGCAGTACAGCAACAAGTGCAACCTAAAACAAACCACCGGTTTTATGATGTGATTGTTTGAGAGAGAACGTTTAAGAAGTGGTTTATCTCTTTCTTTATTTGTATGACTAAACATTCAATAGGTTGGCAAAAATGTATATAACAACCTCAACAACTGCTCTGTTTCATCACTAAGCTCTTTTTCCCACAAATCCTCAGTTGCAGTCAACATGTATACACATGGGCCCATCACAAGTCGAACCTTAAAAAAGAATAGTCATTATAAACAGTGCACAGTTAGTATTTCATTATAATGATAATATCTTACTTACTTAGTCGCTCCTCTTCTACCGTGAGGTGTAGAGGTAATGATAATATCACAGAGTGATAATGACCTGGTGGTAGGCTGTCATTCTATCTCTAGCGTGAATAAATTTTTCTCCTTCACATATGGTCTCTAGTGTGGTTACCTGACCAATCGTTCCCTCTGCTCGTGTCATACATGACATCCCTCTCCTGATTCTTTTATCCTTGATACCTGCAATGTTCGTGTGCGGTGGGTGTCTCTTGTCTGCGGCGACTTGCATGTGGTCTGGGCCAGTGCACATTTAGACTTTACAGAAAGAAGTCCAAGTATGAATCTCATCTTCACAATGGGAGTATTCCTGGTGCAACCAAGGACCAATTACATTCTTCATTCTATGACCTTGACAATGAGAGGATGCCCAGCCCATAATCGCTAATTGACAGAATCAACTGATTGTACAGTTGCTGCTCCAGGTTGGCAGCTATCACTGTCTTTAGTGCTGTCAGACCCTGCTTGCATCTCTGTATGATTTAATCAATGTGGTACTTGTAAGACAGGCTGTGATCAAAGATCACTCGAAGATATCTCAAGTTATCGTGTCTCTCACTGATACATCCATCAATGGTTACGTTAGGGAGGTCAGTCTTTACTACCGAGTTGTTCAAGGAGCACCACATTACACAGGCCTTGTCGGAATTGATTTGAGAGCTTGCTCACACCACTGTGAGATTGCCCGCAAAGTCTCTTGTATGTCCTTGACCACATAAAGTCTATTCAAGTCTGTGCTGTATGTGAGGAAGTCATCTGCAAGCATTCTTGGCCTGTAAGTTGAATGTTGGCCACTCTTATTGTGTAGACATAGAATGATGCAGTTGAGAGTGGGGAATTCAGGGTACATGCATCTACGTGCAGATACACCAGAGGTGTCATAGTTTATGGAAAGTAAAAATAAAACAGTACTCAAAGTGTTTAAGGTAACAAACAACTTTTTGTGGACAGTAACAAACAATCCATAGATTTATAAACAAAAAAATCAAAATGTTGATAGAAAACACAGGCAATAGTGTTATCGAGGTAAGGTGTACGCCTCAGGTGCCGGAGGTCGCGGGTTCAAGTCAAGGTGAAGACCGGATTTTTTTTCATGTGGATCTTCTGGTAAAAATTCCCTTGATCTCTGGATAGTGAGATAGGACTCTCGTGTTCAGTGTCACACACGTTAAAAATTCCTTGGCAGTTGGAAACTTAAAAGAGTAGACTTAATGGCCGCTGACCAGACAAAATTAAAAATCTACCTAAGTTATTTGTACCTTTTCCCAGGTGGTTTGTTAAGAGCAGCTATAGATGGCGCCTAACTGACTGTGGGTCTACTTAGCTCTAGTTTTTGAGTATATTAAGATGGACTCGCACATCGGTTAAGCCACCCTAAAAAAATATGGTTCTATACAGACTCTGTAGAGTCTTCTAAACCAGTATAAATACATTAAGTTAAGTAAAGTATTTACATGAGTCAGCTCTGATGGCCTCTCCCATGACCTATCAGAACTAACACTATGCTACAGTATAACTGAGTAGATGAGGTGCTATATAATGAGGGTTTTATTCTTAAAACCTTACCAGTAACCCATCTGTACAAATGGGTCTCTTATTGGACAATACGCAAGCACCCTTTGTGGTTAGGAAGGAACCGGCACCGTGCTTGCTGAACAGACCGGGGAAAAGAGAGCCTACATTCGGGCGAGAGCCTGGATGCTGCTGGATCCGTAACAACAACAAGTATATAAACAAGCAAAACATTTGTTTGTAGATAGTAACAAAAACATCCCCCAGTTTGTGGGTGGAGACAAACAACTCAATATGAAAGTAGTATTTAGTTATAGCATGCAGATAAAGAAACCTACTTTGCCAGTATGTGTATCTTGAACATAAATGCCCTCATTCTTGCTCAAAGGGATCGTCTTCCTGCACAGTATTAACATTTTGTTTATAATAAAACAATTTGCATGCAGATGTTAGGTTTCATAAGCAATGATCTGCTTTTGAAATAATAATGTGCAAGCCAAAGTCAGTAAATAGGTCACAAATGGCTATTTAAAAAAAACTAAATGAGATACGAACTTGAAAATCGTTATTATTGCACTTATATTGGCCCTTATTTCTCAACATGATTTCCATCAGTCTTGATACACTTATCCCATTGCTTTATCAGTACAAGGACAAGCCCATTTCGTTAATTTTGTGTCCATCAGTCAGTTGTTTAGGTGCCCACAGTGAGAACACTTTCCAGAAATTCAATCGATTATGCATTATGCTATCGGTTAAACCATGCAAACACCATATTGCAGTTGTTACACTAACTATCAATACTTACTTTGGGGACAAAGATGCAGTAGTCAGTGAGCTGACAGCAACCAGTGACTCATAGCTGGCTGCTTGCATGTAGGATCAGTGATCAATGACTGACCAAGACCCTATTCTGTTCAAGAGGTGGCCCTGGAAACAGGCATCAGTCTGGCTAAGAGATTAGGAATCAAAGAGGGAAGACAAACCAGGTCCCAAAAATCTGAAATTAGATGTGTGTGGTCGAAATGTGCAGATATCACATCCTCGCTGTAAACTATGACACAATGTCATAAAAGTCCATTTTAGGACGAACGCCAAAAAAGAAAAGAAAGTTACCCGTCTGTCAACTTGAATCATTTCCCCTACCCGTGGCATAGATGCTTCTGTTGTAATCTGAAAAGGATGACCAGGTCAGGCTTCATCAGCAAGTTTTGAGTGTCCTTGACAAAATTTATCAACCCAGTTATGCACCGTTATATGCAATAAACACTTCTCACCATAAATTGGAAGCATTTCCTAATGAATATCCTTAACAAAACATCAGTATGCCGCAAAATATCACACAGCAGCAGTGACCTACTTACTGACTTACCTTCGTTAATGTAATCCAATATAATCTTTTAGTAATAAAAATCTATCCTTTATGGTTTATGGGATAGACTCTGTGTGTGACTGAGATGATTTTGACTTATCCAATCCTCGACAGAAATAAGAGAATAGACAAGCTTTCCCTCTTCTCTACCATGACAGAAATAAGAGAATAGACAAGCTTTCCCTCTTCTCTACCATGACAGAAATAAGAGAAGAGACAAGCTTTCCCTCTTTTCTACCATGACAGAAATAAGAGAATAGACAAGCTTTCCCTCTTCTCTACCATGACAGAAATAAGAGAATAGACAAGCTTTCCCTCTTTTCTACCATGACAGAAATAAGAGAATAGACAAGCTTTCCCTCTTCTCTACCATGACAGAAATAAGAGAATAGACAAGCTTTCCCTCTTCTCTACCATGACAGAAATAAGAGAATAGACAAGCTTTCCCTCTTCTCTACCATGACAGAAATAAGAGAATAGACAAGCTTTCCCTCTTCTCTACCATGACAGAAATAAGAGAATAGACAAGCTTTCCCTCTTCTCTACCATGACAGAAATAAGAGAATAGACAAGCTTTCCCTCTTCTCTACCATGACAGAAATAAGAGAATAGACAAGCTTTCCCTCTTCTCTACCATGACAGAAATAAGAGAATAGACAAGCTTTCCCTCTTCTCTACCATGACAGAAATAAGAGAATAGGCCCCCCTGTCACAATCACAGCATATCATAAAACATTACTAACAGTGTGGCCTCGCCCTCTTGGATAAAAACTCCCCAATTCATTGCTTTGCACACCAAACCCTTCACACAACCAAAAACCTGCTAACTGTAGAGTATCCCGGTTTATAAAGAAAGCTCTCCAAATAATACCCTATATATGATGATGGCTTCGCTCTTCTGTCTTACAATGACAACCAGATACAAAATAAACAAAGGACACAAAAATTAAGAATGAGGGCACACATAAAAAAAAACCAGGAGGAAGGCAGCTTCAGTATGAGCAGGGAGGTCCTTGAGTAGTGATATCCTGGACTAAATTCTGGGTGCAAGTTAAGCGGAATGTTGAACGCCATCTTGGACTGGTTTCCCACGGTTCAAGCCAGGCATGAAATGCAGCACAACAAACAGGATAACCAACCAAAGGCACATCAATTCCACAGAATAAAGTCCTTGGTACCACCTGGTGAAGGAGTTGTGAATTATAATCCTAACAGAAACCAGCAATCATCAGAAATCGACATAAACACCGGAGTGAGTCGAGAATCCAGCCATTCTGGCGCAGCCATCTTACCTGTTCAAACAATGACTGCATTGAAATAGGTTCAATCTTTCATCAATGGATGCCTGCACCAAATATTGGAGTTAAAATGAGAGATAGAGTCCTTATGTGGAACTGTAGGAAAGAACTGGACAGATATCAGTAGCTCTTGATCTAAGGAGAAGGTCTGAGGTTGGATACAACACATATTGCAGGGAAATCGTTATTAGCATTACAAGAGAGTCATTGTTCTGGAATCCCCAAGGCAAGAGAAGTAAAGGGAGACCTAAACACTCATGGAGAAGAAAGCTCGAGACAAACATAGAGGCAACAGGAAAGAAGTGCGATTGGGCTGGAATGGATGGCGCAGACTGAAAGACTTGGTATGCATTTGTTGAGGGCCAATGCTCTTCAGGAAGCTGACAGGTATTGATTGATTGATTGATTGATATAGGATTCTGGAATAAAAAGATGAATAACTTGTTTTCTCAGAGATCAGAAAAACTATAACAAATCAGAATACAGAAACACATCATTCATACTTGTATCTGATTCAAGACTAATTTTATTCTACATTAAATTCCTTCATTCCAATCTTTAAATTAGTATTACAACTGAGAATAAAATATACAAACCTTTGCTTGATGATCTTTACATGAACTGGAGGGATGTACATTAGTGGACCTTTAATCAGCCAGACATCACCTGTTTTTCTGTTCACTGACTCTAGAAATGGCAAATGATACCAGTGAATTGATCCAGAAGTGAATTCAGTGCTGAAATGTGATAAACTGATTTATAAAGTGAGTTGGTTGAGCTTTGATAGCTTCCCCATACATCATCTTTGATGATGTGAACTGTTGTTATGTTTGTGCGTTATATGAGATTGATTTTAACTCTTGCTAATTTTTTTTAGACATTTGATTGGCAGATCAATAGAGTGCATGTATATCACAGCAAAGGAACTGTGTCTGTGACCTCGTAAATAAGTACCGGACTCTGCTGTAAACATGGAAACCAGACAGTAATGGAAGAAACTGGCCTCCCCACCTTCTAAGACTGAAAAGCTAGAATAATAAAATCTTTAACAATGATGCTATACAACTAATTTTGCCAGGTTTTGCCAGATCCAATAATTCACCCAGTACATCATTGCAAATGCTGGCTACATTCAGGAAAGCAGAGAATGGGTTTTGTACCAGCACAGCTTCTTCTTCTGTAAGTTTAGGAAAGAACTGCTGAAATTTCTTTTCAAGGTGACCAGTAATCAGGTTGAGGAGGGCAGAAGAAATTGGAGGGTTACGAGGAACGAGAAGGTCAGGTTGGATAGCGAAGAGGAAGTACAATAAGGATGTGAGGGTGTAGAGGAGTGAGGGAAGAGGGTTCTATTTTCTTTTTTTTGCGTTCGCCTTATTTTTCTCTAATCCCCAAGGCAGTGTGCGTTGCACTGTGGTTTTTATTTTGCGCCTGTCGCCCCAGTGCATCCGACTTCAGCATGCATTTTATGTAACGGTCTGCTTCCTCCTGCATTTTCTAAGGGTTTGCTTCCCCGGGGTAACGGCCGGTGCTGTGATGGGGATCGAACCCAGCACCTTCAGATTGTGAACCGTGCCACTTAACCACTACGTTACGCAGTCCCCTTGAAGAGGGTTTTGAAAAATGTTAAACTTTCATAATTATCCTGGGCAATGTTGGGTTACCCTGCTAGCTCAAATGTGCGATCACCTTGGGGGTCGCGACTCACTGTTTAGGAACTTGTATTCTAAACTATAAATTAGTTAAGAATATATAACATGTTTGAGCCCATAAAGATAGTCTCAGACATTGGTTAACCACCCTCCGCAGTACTTATCCCAACACAGTGGAGTAATAAGCTGCTTGAACCTAGCCCGATAAGCAGGAAATCCTCCTCCCAGCTATATCCAGCCCATACAAGACCTGGGACCTGCATAGAAGCATCTGCCCCTGTAGAAGTACAGGTCGACTAATGACTATATAAGATTTTAGGCTTTACTATTTGTCTTCCCGTTAATGATTTCCTCAATTTATTTAATGTGGTTTTTGGCCACTACCATTCTCTTCTTGGCTTTTGTTCAACATTTGGAATCTTCTGTTATTTTGTGTCTACTCAAATTGTTTCCTTGTTCCAGTATCTCGCCAATGATTCTGTTTTTAACCAAAGTCATTGCCTATTTTTACATTTTAATAATGTCGACCAATGACAATCTGCACGTCTAGCTTCCTCATCATGAAAAACAAATTGCTACAGAAACTACCAATACAAGAACAAAACAAAGTGTTTTGATTGTCTTCATGTGGATGGGCAGCTGCAGGGATATCCATATGTCTCATAAGAAGTGAATATTGGACAAGAAGAAGAAGATTGACAATCTATGTTCTTGACAATCTATGTTGTGCGAGAAATGTGTGTGAGTCATATAATGAGTATGTTGTTAGACCTTACTAATTGTGCCGACTCTGTAGCTTATGGCATTGCACATCCAGCCATTCACACAGACCAAAAACCCGATGAGTGTGAAGTAAACTTCTGTGTTTGAAAGAAAGCTCTACAAATATCCCATATATGATACAGAAAAAGAAGAATGAATAACATATTCTCTAGGGTATCAGAAGAAGATGATTTGATAAATGTGTTTTTCATCCACAGTCATCTTTACCAACACTTGTACCTAATTTGCCATCAAGTAAACACATCAAGTGAGATCAATCTGACTTAGACTGTCAATGCTAAAAACACTACACTCTCCTGTGTGAGATCTGCTTGTCAATGTTGTGGTTGTTGGTGATCTTGGCCTGGGTAGACGTACAAATTGACATTCTCACCTTCTTGGGCTCACCTTCCAATCGCAGTTCCCCATTGTCCTCTCCCCCGACCAAACCTATCGTCTCTTCCTACTTGATGTCTGTTCACTGTACACCTCGATCCCCCACTCTGATGGTTTATTGGCCCTCCGTTTCTTCCTTGACCGAAGGGTTAACCCATCCATCTCCACGTCTGCCATCGTCCGTCTAGCAGAACTCGTTCTTACTTTCAATACCTTTGAATTCAATGGCCAGTTCTTCGACCAGATCAGCGGTGTGGCTATGGGCACCAGAATGGGCCCCAGCTACGCGTGCCTGTTCATGGGTCACCTGGAACACTTGATCTGGCTTCAATTCCAGGGCCCCTTTCCTTTGATGTATTATCGATACATCGACGATGGGATTGGTATTACTGACATGTCGGAGAAGGATCTCCTCAACTTTATCGACTTTGTCAACGACTTCCATCCCTCGATCAAGTTCACGTCTGACATTTCCCTCACGTCTGTCCACTTTCTGGACATCACTGTCTCTATCTGCCCTTCAGGCCTCTCCACCACTGTCTACTACAAACCCACTGACGCCCACAACTACCTCCTCTACACTTCCTCCCATCCCCTATCCTGCCGCGATTCGCTTCCTTTCTCCCAACTCCTCCGCCTCCGACGCCTATGTCAGGATGACGACGACTTCCTTCTCAGGGCCCACGAGATGCTTGACTTCTTCCGCAAGCGACTCTACCCTGAGACCACTCTCTCCTCCGCTCTTCAGCGGGTTCTTCTTATCTCCCGCCAAGACTCCCTCACACCCACCCGCCGTCCTCCATCTGACCGTGTGAAACTCGTCCTCACCTATCACCCTCACAGTGTCTCTGTCTGGGATATCCTATTCCGCCATCTCCCTATCCTTCACTCTGATCCTGCCACTCGCAAAGTTTTTCCCGATCCTCCCCTTGTCGCCTACAAGCGTGACAGGAACCTGAGGGACTTGCTGGTCAGTAGTCGCCTACACACCAGCCCTCATAGCCTCCCAGGCACCAGGCCGTGCAAATATTCACGTGGCTGTGTTACCTGCCCTCATGTCATCCTTTCTCGCTCCATTACCTTTCCTAAGGCTGAATTCTTCATCAAAGAGGGGTTCACATGCAAATCTCGTAACCTCATCTATTCCATCATCTGCCGCCAGTGTGGTATGACTTACATTGGGGTAACTGGTATGGAACTACGGGAGCGTTTCCGCCAACACCTCAACGACATCCGCAACAGCACTGGTTCCCCAATTGCCAGCCACTTCAATGGTCCTGAGCACCGGGGTATGGCTGACGTCAGTGTCACTGATCTAGTTTCGTGCTTCTCTGACGATCGTCATCGATTCGCCCTTGAGAACAGACTTATCTCGAGTATGGGCTGTCTCCAACCACATGGTATAAATATCTTCCATACTTTTTCTTAAACCCTCACACTGGCCCCCATCTATTTGCCTTCCTCCCCCCCCCCCCCGCCTCCCCCACTCTTCCATCAGTTCTCTTCCCCCCTCTCTTATATCAATATCACGCCCTCCCGGCTTATATTGCCTTCTCATTGTTCTCCTATCTGGACCACTATTTGGCCACGCTTGGCTTATCAGGCATATTCCGCCACTTTTTGTTTGACCGCTCCTATTTCAGTTTCTATCGAGTACTTGGCACAACCGGTCGCTTAGACAGAAAGCGTCTCCCACCTGAAACAGATGAGTTGACCATTTTTTCTTATATGTTGATTTGTTAGTTCAGTGTTGTTGTCCCTGATGAAGGCCTATTGGTCGTAACGTAAGTTTTGTTTGTGTTCTCGTCTCGGTGCGGTATCTGACCATACCCATTTTAAAATTTTGATTAAGCTCAACCTTACTCAACTTTTACTAGTTTTTTTTTCATGTTTTTTTCCCATAGGGCAAAAAGAATTCAGCAGGTCTTTTTGATAGGTCTGATTGCATAAACAGTTTATTAAACATATGTTTTGTATTATATATTAAATTTACATTTGTTCTCATAAATATAATTAATAAAGTAATATAAAACAATACAATACATTACATTTTCTTTAGCCATACATTTTGTTGACAATATTGACCACAATTTGATTTGAAGCATTTTTGAAGGTATTTCTAGCTGAAAATACCTGAGTTGAGTTGACAACAGTGATGTAAATGTCCAGACACTTGAACGTGCATCAAGCGGCTGCTTCAAAACTCAAATATAAACATTTAATCTTTTATTCCATCCTTTAATAATTTGTCAGTCTATTTGGATCAGAGAATATCATTAATTCAAAGTTTGAGTAGACCTAAAACAAAGCAAACAAGAATTTATCTCACAGCGCATGGTTTTCCACTCACCCTGTAATAATATGAACCTAAAATGCAATTGAGACATACAATATACAAAGATTTACCTTCATCAACAGTATCCACAAAACTATCCGATGTCTGAAGTACAATTGACTCCTCTTCAGACAGAACATGAGCTTTCTGGATTGTAGAGTTTTCTAAGCTCTCTCCTGGAGAAACAAAATTATCACATCAATGAGGAAACAGTTTAGTTGTATCACATCAGGGAAGGTTTGAAATAGTTGTAGTGTTTAGTTGTATCACATCAGGGAAGGTTAGAAATAGTTGTGGTGTTTAGTTGTATCACATCAGGGAAGGTTAGAAATAGTTGTGGTGTTTAGTTGTATCCCACCAGGGAAGGTTTGAAATAGTTCTGGTGTTCAATTATAACTTTTTTTTAAAAACATGTAAAGCATGATTAGGCAGGCTTAAGTGTTGATAACATATGACAAGATTAAGAAGTTCAACACTAATAAAAAATCAATGCCTTCACCGAAAGATAACAAAACTTTATTATTAACTTTGTGTCAGGTGACCAGATGTAATATCAAACGCAGATCTGCTGCAAGGATCAAAATAACAAATACAGCTGGGAGATTATGGAGAAGAAAAATAGATGTATAGGTTATAAGTCACACATACAGGAAGAAATCTCACAATATAACCACAAATTCACTGGACTTCAATTCACAGGACAATAAGTTGGGGATTCCAAGGGCCATCTGACAAAGAATAGTGGATGAGGGCAGATAGAGTATCATAAACAGAACTTGAGAAGATCGCAGCTAAAAAAAGAAGCCAACCACGGAGAGTTGTTGTTGCAACCTTGTGTCCAAGATGAATGAGCAGAAATAACTTATTAAATTAACTTCTTTATACTGGTTTAGAAGATTCTGCAGTATGTATACAACCATTTTCTTCTATTCCACTTAACTTAAAAGTAAGCATCCAATCTATTCTGGAATGCATTAACTGACCCTGCCTCCACTATTTCCCGTGGCAATGTATTCCAAGCATACACCACTCTCTGACTAAAAAATATTTCCTAATATTCTTCTTCTTCTTCTTCATCGTACGCTGTTTACAGCGATATTTACGTTGCACTGTTTTATTTTGTTAAGCCTGTGGCTCAGTGCATCCGATTTCAACAGGTGTTTCTGTAGGGTTGCCCTCCTTAGCCTTTGGCTGTCCCCAGCCTAACTGCAAGGCAGCAGTTGTTTTTCGTCAGAGTTGTCTCTCTTTGGGAAGTTGTCTTGCAGGACTATCGAGTCTTCCCCACTCGTGTCTATAGGGTTTGGCAATGATGTGATCTGATGGACTATGTACTAGTTTGTACTATCCCGGAAGAGAGGCAGTCCAGTGTGACTGTGTCCCAGGATCGTCACATCCTGCCAGAAACGTAGCATATGCATGTGAGTGAGGTATCTCTTTGCTCCTTGTATTTTCTCGGCTCATCTGCAGTGATGGTACGCCTAGCATTCCCCGCCACCTGGGAGGTTGTCACAATAGGGCAGAGGGTGCAATGTCCGCTGGACTGCATTTATTCTGTGTCCATTGGGATGACTGATAGCAGACAGAGGTAAAGAGCAAGGCAGGAGTGCATTTATCCAGGTGCATTTCTGCGGCTCGACCGGGCCGGTCTGAGACGCAAGCACCAGGTCCCAGCCATGTCGTAGCCTCCCATCACAGCGGTGCTGAGATTTAGAAAGGGATTCTGGCTTAGAGGCGTTCGGCCGTAGTCCCTCAGATGGTAGCTTCGCACCATTGGCTTATCAGCCAAGCACGTGGACCAAATGTCAGCGACCTGTGATTTCTCTCGAAGGAGTGCATTTGACCAGGGGACAAGCCTGGTCACGGCACGGAGATTGTGTTCGCCTGGTGTGCGGACATATCTCATGGTCAAGGGTTGAGTCTCAGCAGTTCGCAGTGAGGTAGCTGATCTACTGCTTAGGACACCCCGACAGAGAACTAAGTCTTCTACAAATTGTTTCATACCTCATCGCCGTATGGGGTGAATATCGAGCAGCTTCCCGCCCGCTTTGATAGGCGGACGGCAGAGACCTCTTTCTTCCTAATATTCAATCTAGACCTTTCTTCAATTAATTTGTAGCTGTACTCTCTTGTTCTTGTAGCCGGCTGTACTTTTAAAAACTCGTTATAATCTCATTTATAATTGACCTTGATTATCTTATAAACCTGTATAAAATCACTTCAAATTCTTTTCTATTCTAGACACTATAGTGCAGTGTTGCTGAGTCTTTCCTTATAACTATAATTCCAGAATCCCACTATCAGTTTTGTCGCTCTTCTTTGTAACCTTTCCAGCATGTTTATGTTCCTTCTACGATAAGGACTCTGCACCTGCATACAGTACTCCAATCTAGGTCTAAGTAATGCTTTATACAATTTGCCTATCACATCCTTACTCCTATGTTTATTATTTCCTTTTATAATACCTAACATTGCATGTGCCTTTTTCCCTACTACCTGGACATCCTCACTCACCTTACCTGTATGATCTTTTATAATCCATATTATCCTTTCCTTATCTATCATTCCATCCAGTAATTATATTCCATATTGGATCTACCTATGTGAATGACTGCACATTTATCTACATTAAAATCTATCTGCCAGCTCTGAATCTTACTTGAATTTTATCTAAATCCGACCTCAAAATAAATCGCATATAAAATAATTGTCCAAGTAACAGAGGCCAAAGAACTTGCATCTCATGGCATAACTGACAAGACAAGCAAGCTAATTGCATCAAACCTGTCTCTATAGCTACTAATAGATGCATCCCCTCAGCTTACGACAGCATGAAAGGGAACTTGTCACTGTATCTAATGAAAGCTACGAATTCATACAATGATGTCTCCAACACTACAACTGAAGAACAAGGGGTGTTCAGAAATGCATCACGTCGTTTTTCTAAGCTAATAATATAAATCGAATCATGAAATTTTGCACACTTCAAATATGGCATGTGTTGATTGTGTGTACCAAATTTCATCACAATCTGCCAAATAATATGGCTGCACTAAACCGCTGAAATGGAGTATGTTAGCAACTTACATTATAAGCAGCAAATTGTGATAGAATTTCTTGTTGCAGAGAAGGAAATGGTTGTGAAAATTCACAAGCATCTTTGTGATGTGTACAAAAGTTTTGTAGTCAACAGAAGTACAGATAGTTGCTGGGTTCAGAGAATCAAAGACTCAGGAAGTGTAGATACCGAGCTGCTTGATCGGCCGCGCAGTGGACATCCTGTCACAGCTACCAACGCAGAAATATTGAAATGTGCTGAGGGCATTATTCTTACTGATAGGTGAATCACTACTCAACAACTGGCCTTACAGCTGTCAATCAGCATTGGTAGTGCAAATGCAATTATAAAAACTCTTGGATTTTCTAAGGTTTGCGCAAGATGGGTTTTTCGAAGTCTCACTAATGACTACCGATTGCAAAAGAAAACACTTTCTTCAGAATTTTTAGAGCGTTTCAATGCTGATGGAGAAAACATTTTGGGTAATATTATTACAGGTGATGAAATCTGACACAACATTTTGAATCTGAGACAAAAAGACAGTCCATGAAGTGGCTTCACTCGCAATCCTCAAGAAGAAAAAAATTAAAGACAACTCCTTCAGCTTGAAAGATCATGATCACTGTCTTTTTGGGACATTGAAGGTGTGATTCTTGTGGATGTGATGCCAAGAGTAGAGACAATCAATATGCAAGCTTACATTAAGACTTTGAAAAAAACTCAATCGACGTTTCTGCAGAGTTCGGCTGCACAAGAATTCAGCAGACTTGCTTCTCCTTCATGACAATGCGCGCCATTAGTTTGGCAACACAGGAAGCAATCACCAAATTGGGTTGGACTGTACTACACCATCCACCCTATAGTCCCAATTTGGCACCCTCTGATTTTAATTTGTTTGATTCACTCAAAAATGCACTCTGTGGGACAAGGTTTGAAGATGATGAAGTGATTCATGCAGCCAAGAAATGGCTACATTATCAAGACAAAATCTGGTACGGGCTAGGAATACATGCACTTGTTTCGCGCTGGCATAAAGCTGTACAAGTTGATAGGGATTATGTTGAATAATACAGATTTTTACATGACATACCCATGTATATTGTGTAGAAATGTCATGCCTTTTGAATAAACAGCTCCTGAGAAAAATGATGTGGTGCATTACTTTCTGAACACCTATCATATTTGCTGTGGGACTACCTTATTCTTACTACAGTTACACATAAAACACCTGCCTTTAGTCTGGTGTACACAGAGGCAGAATACTTGCTACAGTAACATTCTATGTATATTTATTTACTTTGCTACTTGATATACTGTAAAGGAAATGTATTAGACTGAACATTAACTCATGCACACCCCCGTGCTGATGTATAGGCTTCCGGCTTTTTTCAGATAACACAGGCGCCAATGTATCGGCTTCTGCCATTGTGTTCCCCAAATCACATATTTTCCCATTTCTTATTCTCCTAAATGTTTTATTTTGGTTATTAATGTAAGTCCAGATTTTGTACTTTTCATTTCCAGAAGAGTTAGCATGGGTTTCATTGATAAAATTTTTATTTTCGTACTTAGAAATCTTTAAATTTTTTGGGGGAGGGAAGGGCAGCCTTGTATGTAGCCCATGCCCCTTCAGCCAGACAAAATACAAAATAAAATTAAGTTTTTACAGTACAAGCTCGGCAATAGATAGATTATATTTTTGCTAACGAAATCAATCGTTTTGATAGCGATATTTCAATTTCTTTATTAGCTCTAAGTCAATCGATCAAAGTGAAACTAAATCTACTGACAAGGGGGTGGAGCCCTCTTTTTTCTTAAGCAATTATAGCAACAGTTCAACAATTCAGTAAAGGTTCAAGATCCTGCACAGCCATGCTAATGTGAATAATATAAATGTGTGTGTATACATATTTTGAATACAGGAGGAATATTCTTATTTTTGAGCACGTTTTCAACTTGATGTGCCTTAAGAAAAATGTGAATACTGTGAAATAAACTGCACCAAATTATGTGTAACTTTCAGAACATATACTCTTGTGGATTACTGTCAATAGAAAGTCATTACATTATTCGTGCATTGGTTTATAGCTGAATAATGTGTTGATGAAGGGAAAAACATTTTCATAATTTTTTTAAATAAGAAAGAATTATGCAACTATAACCCGTCATACACAAATGTTCACCTCCATTTGTAAAATATATGTATTCTTTGTATTCTGGACTCAATCATGAACAGTTTGGTATATAATATGTGCTATATCAGTGAACCTTTATTGAAGATAAATAGATCACAACTAAGTAGTGCTGTGTTTGAGTTTTACATTAAAAAAAGAGTGTATTAGTTGAATTAAGTGATTTGGAGATTCATTGGGTAATAGAATTCTGCTTGAACTAGAAGTCTGTTCAAAGCATTTTTAGTCACACTGAAATTCATGAGATAAGATTTAAGGAATTCAGTTTGTATTGTACCTGGATAAAAAAAATGATAGCTGAATATCAAACAGAGTTATACACAAATACAGTCATACTTTTACTGTACATGTCTAAAACTATCTCTTAACACTGTGTTTCTTTTTCAGTAACCATTTTCTTTTTCAGTTTCACTACAGTCCCTCATGTGCTGAATTTAGTAGAAAAATGCTCAGGCAAATTAAATAAATTTACAACACTACAAAATGAAAGACCTTACCAGGATGCAAGAAAAAGCTACAGAGGCCAACCTTCAGAACTTTCTGACCCAGCTGTAGTTTTCCATCTCTGTCAACAGGATCCAGCACAACTGCATACTCGCCCTTCTTGACCACAGTCTTTTTCACAAACTTCACAATTTCCTAACAAAGCAATAAAAATAATACAACAAAGTATCCCAATGTTAAAACATACATCTTCTTAACTGGGTCACACAAGTTTTAGCGCTTTACCACATCTAAAACATGCAGTAAACAAGTACCTAACTCTGTTAGAGTTAAGGAAGGTAGGACAGCGAGGAAGAGAGCAGGTCAGTCTGCCTCATAAACTTAACTCTGTTAGAGTTAAGGAAGGTAGGACAGCGAGGAAGAGAGCAGGTCAGTCTGCCTCATAAACTTAACTCTGTTAGAGTTAAGGAAGGTAGGACAGCGAGGAAGAGAGCAGGTCAGTCTGCCTCATAAACCTAACTCTGTTAGAGTTAAGGAAGGTAGGACAGCGAGGAAGAGAGCAGGTCAGTCTGCCTCATAAAAGCTGAGCCGTATTTAATTGTCTAACATGTCATGTCTTACAACAGTATTTTACGAGGCACAACATTTCCCTTTGCAATACTGCCAGGATTCATACAGAATTGCTTTTATATATTAAAGAATTTTAGTTGATGTAAACTTGTTGTTTCTTTTGTTATTTTAGGAAGTTTTGACGTTGGTGTTTGTATTATATTTCTCTGCTGTAAACAAATGAAAAAAAACCACAGATTATGACAGTAAAAGCAGCTAATGACAATCAGATTATACTGTGAGACACTGTAGAGATTCATATATCTTGGTAGTAATATAGACCTGGCCAGAGGTACCAAAAGAGATATCAAATTTAGAATACAAAAGGTGAGAGGGGCTTTCATTGTTTTAGGAAATGTGTGGAAATTGCAACTATATTTCATAACCAAGCTGTGGTTTTGTACAATGATGTCTCTAACACAAAAAAGAGCGACAAAGCTGAAAGTGGGATTCCAGAATTACAGTTATGAGGAAAGACTCAGAAAAACCGGCCTACTGTGTCTAAAAAAGAGAATAATTCTAGGTACTTAATACAGGTTTATAAGATATCAGAGAAACGGATAAATTAGACTATAATAAGTTTTTCAAAATACAACCACCCACAAGAACAAGACGGCATAGCTACAAATTAATTAAAGAGAGGTCCAGATTAGATATTAGGAAATATTTTTTTAGTTAGAGAGTGGTGAATGCTTGGAATGCATTGCCACAGGAGGTAGTGGAGGCAGGGACAATTAATGCATTTAAGAATAAATTGGATGCACATAGCTTTTAGAGCACGGTGATGTAAATGAAACTGGTTGTATACAGACTCTGCAGAGTCTTCTAAATTAGTATAAAGATATTAAGTTAAAAGCAGCTAATGACAATCAAATTGTACTGTGAGACACTGTAGAAATTCATATATCTTTTTTGCAGTGGTGGTTTCTGTGGCAAATTGTTTTACATGATAAGGTTGCTAATCCCCATGCACAACTCTCTTTAGTCATTTTTACAACATGCGTGGAGGTACAGTTGGCCTATTCTTTCCTCCCAATAAGAGGCCCCAGGATCCAATCAGGGAAGATCTATCCATTTAGCAACCTTAAGTTTTATCCCTCCTCTCCTATGTCCTCTTCAATGTTAATTGATTAAGTATAGAAATAAGACAAAATACTATCAAAACTTGTGCATTGATTCATGTTAATGTTAGTGACACAATGACATTTTCAGGTGAGATTTACAGCACTTACCACACCAACTTGAGTTGAGTACTCGGATGACAGATTACTGGTCAAAAGCCACTCCTCTCCAGCTTGCCTTTGAAGAGATACAGATAAGAAAACCTTCCTTCAGATTAACATTCTATTTCTCTATGACAGCACACTAACACACCAAGTGAACATATCAAAGATTAATTTTGTGCTTCTTTTCAATCAATCAATCAATTGAAACCTTTCAATAGACAGTGTTGCAACTGCAACAGGGTATTCACTTGATTTAACCTACAACATATTGCATGATATTAACCTTGGCAGGAAATGTTTTGAGAATGAGAAAGAGGTTCAATGTGAAGTCCAAATGTAGCTGATACAGCAGCCAAAAGACTTCTATGCTGCAAGTTTTTGGAGCCCTGACCGATAAAGCGATGGGATAAGTATATCAATGTTGGTGGAAATTATGTTGAGAAATAAGGAACAATAATAAATGGTTTTCAAGTTCGAATCTCATTTAGTGTTTTCTAAATAGCCATTTATGATCTATTTGCAGACTTGCCCTTGTAGCTCGAAATATAAAAATAATCTATACAGCTATTTTATCAAAATAGGAACTTAAAATATTAACTAATTCTGTATGAAGACAGCTAAAATTGAAGTTCTAATATATGAGACAAGTAACAAACAGTCCAGGCATTTTACTGTATCAAGATTTTTGTGCCAGTCCATGCAAAGGACTTCAATGTGCTATAAAAATCATTTTGTTTGATACTCTATCCTTGCTTCAGAAAGTACAGAAGGTGGTATGACTAAAGTATGAGCAGATAGTGAACATAGAAACCTCAATCTGAAAACCTGAGTTCATGTACTGTCCTGGTTTTGCTGGCACTCACAGCAATGAAAGAGCTGACATCTTTTGGTTTCAAAAGCACCCATTGTGGGGACATCAGATATGGATAAGGTGAACATATAATGACACTGCAATTGATGAATTGGTGGTCTACAAACTTGTTTGCCACAATGGAGGAAAGTCATGTGTGTGCAGAACCAATGAGCTACAGGACCCTTCAGTGCCCATGGCATTCACCATTTGGTTAAATTGACTGAGCACTATATCTCTGCATGATGTGGGTTTTTTTCTTCTCTTTCATCTTGTTTCCTAAGGCGAGGCACATTGTACTCTTTTTTTTTTGCACCTAATGGTCCAGTGTATTTGACTTCAGTGTTCATTTTTTTAATGGACTTACTTCTCATAAGGACATGACCTTGATGTTTCATGAATTCAAATGCTGGCAAGTTTGAGTTGTGTGTCATGCCACTAACTGCTTCACCACTTCCTCCTCCCCCAGGCCACATGGAGTGCACCAATGTCAATTGTATATTGATCAATAAATCAAATCTTGTCAGCTCCATGTGAAGCATAGGCCCTCAACAAATTCCTGCCAAGCCCTTCTGTCCTATCAATTCCAGCTCTGTCCATATGTTTCCTGTTGACTTTATATTTGCCACAAGCTTTCTTATCCACAAGTGTCAGGTTTGCCTTTACTTCTCTTACCTTGGAGATACCAAAACAGCGCCTGTCTTGTAATCCTAGCTGTTAACAAAATGTTTGTCATATCCAACGTCAGCAACTCCAATTACATCAAGTGCTACTGAAATCTGCCCACTTCTTACCCACAGTTCACATTAGGGACTTTATCATAACATTTAAATCCTCACTACTCAACACAGGCTCTGATTGATGAAAGTTTGAACCATTTTCATTGTGGTCTACATTGTTCCCCAGAAGACAGTTCCGTATAGTAGGATGAAATTTAGAATTCTGTAACATTATCAATACATCTTCTTCTTCTTCTTCTTTGTTCGTTCTCAATCTCCCACTACCAAACCCTGAAAGGGCTTAAGTAGCAGAATGTAGTCTAGAGAACGGAATGCGTTGTGTCGGAGTTTACAGTTTGACTGCGATATTTGCACCTTTCGGTCGAACACATCCGACTTCAGCAAGCATTTTTTTAGTACCGGGTTAGCATTCCCTCTTCGATCCCTTCTCCTTAGCCAGTCTACCCTGCTGCAGCCTGTTATCCAGGATCACCGCGTGGAGGTGTAGAAGGGTCTTGGCAGCTATGGTTCGCTGGCCCTGACGCTAGCAGTCAGCTATGGGTTGCTGACCACTGCAGCTCATGTGCTGCTCAGCATCTTGATCCCGATCAATACATCTAAAACATATGCTACTGTTCTTATATAAAACTGTGTTTTTAATCTTTTTATGCTTATCAACCCTTGTCGGTATTCAATTTTACTGCAGTGCCACACATATCCCTGTGCAGAAAAAATATTCCAATGATTACATTCAGATCTTAAGATGCAAATGTGAATATACAACCTCTGTTTGCCATCGAGGTCTGTAAGAGTTTGTGTAGCTCGCAGATGTAAGCCAGTATCTGGGGTCAGTGTATGTACATCACTTAGGGTCATCACCTAAAGGAAAGTTAGTTAAAAAGGATGGAGGTGAGATTAACGTGTTTCATTTTATTCAGTTGATTTTTTAATAGCTGATCAGGAATTCTTTCTTCATCTGCATTCGTTCTAAATCTCCCGATACTAAGACCTGAACAGGGCTTTGCAAGATGCATGATGTAGTATGGAGAATAGATTGCATTGTGTCACTAGTTTACATCTTGACTGCTATATTTGCACTTTTTGGTCCGACACATCAGTCTTCAACAGGATCAGGAATTAACCCACTGATGACATCTTAAATGAGTATGTAGATTTTTAGAAAAAATAGCATACAAAGCTTTGATATGGAACATGGCCAAAGTAAAAAAATTCAGAAAACACCTTGGGAAAAAAATTAGATCAATCCCAAAGGAAACAAGGGAAAGACAAATATAATAAATATGGTTTGGCCATGTCAAAATAGGTGAAATTTGTTAGTGACTTACCCAACAGAAGCAGTTACAAAACTATGGATACTATATTTTGTGAATTTAAAGTAACAGCAGCAAGAGCATACAAAAAGTAATTCTATCTGGCACACATATTATAACGAATACAATTAATTACTTCAGCCAAAAATGGGTAAATGACATATGATACATAAAGGTAATAGAAATGATTATCTTAATCATTGTGTTGAAGACTAATGGAACATTAAAGTGAAAAAGATATTGAAAATAACTAATTAATTAAATATGATAGTGGGTGTGCCACCCACACCGTAGACTGAGAAATCTCAAAACGAAGAGCTGCAGCCTGGTCTAGCTATAATACTCTAAAGCCTGTACTCCTGCAGCTGAAAGACACCATGGCAAGGGTGCACCTTTTCAATGCACAGAAACTATGAGTTACCCAGCGATGGACAGATGCGTCCTTGGTATCTCGATTAGAGATCAAATCCACAACACAGAAATAAGAGAATGCACTCTATTTCAAGTCGGCGTGGAGGCTGCATTGTCTCGCAACTACCACTGGGCTGGCTACGTGATGCGCATGCCAGATAACAGATGGACACTCAGAACAACGTTTTGGTGGCCATATGACTATTCACAGCCACGTGACCGCCCACCCATACGATGGCAAGATGGTCTGCTAAGAGACCTAGGTCCGAAATGGTACGACACTGTGAAAGATCGGACTGCATACAGGACATTGTTGGCTACCTCGCATACGGCACATCCGCCGGACTGAAGTCGAGGATGTTGTATTGTATATAGTGAAACAAGAAGAGAAAAAACATTTTTAAAGTAAACCCATAGAAGATGCTACCATATGCGGTAGGAGTATGAGAAACTTTGTTATGCTAGCCATTCACTGCTATGAGCTGGAATGACAGGTTTACATTCTCAATGTCTTGCCCTTCATAATTAATAACAGAGTATAGCAAACATTTATAGTAGTAAGTAAAGATCCATTAACAACGACCACCTTTACTTTATTTGATTATTTTGACAATCAATTTTTTGGCTTGTTCGACCCTAGCAGCCCTTTTGCGATAAAAACAATCCCGCACCAACTGAGGATCTTCTTCTTCTTCTTCTGCGTACGCAGTCAGATAGTAACCATTATTTTTTCGAAAAAAGCGGCGGTCATCCTGAGGCTGTCGCCACTGCCATAGAGCTTGTCTTGCAGTTCCACTGGTAATGGCCACATCTGCTCTCTCTGATCCTCGTATGTCGAGCAGTTCTGCAGCAGATGTTCAGCGGTCATTTTACCAGTACCGCACGGGCATTCGTCGGTACACCCTATCTTCAATTTGTTGAATAGGTGGTACCTCAGTCTATTGTGGCCAGTGCGAAGTCTGAAGACAACGACCTGCTCTCTTCGGTTCAACTGGTAATAGGCATCGTTTTTGGTGTAACCAGTATGTTCGGTTTCCCATTTGGTCATGTATCTGGCTTTGATAAGCCGTTTTGACTCTTCGTACGTCATACTGGTATCTGTTTGTGGTAGTCTTGCACCTTCTTTTGCCAGTCTGTCTGCCTCCTCGTTGCCTTGGATGTTACAGTGTGACGGGACCCACTGTACCACTACCATTTTTGGTGCGGACTGCTGGCACAGTTTGCAGAGTGCTGCTCTTAAGTCATTAAGCTCAGTGTTTTTCTGGCTTTTTAGCGCTGTGACTACGGCGAGAGCATCTGTCAGCAGGACTATATGGCTCTCATTTTCACTGTGTGTCACCATTTCTTCCACTGCCGCCCTCAGTGCCTCTGCCTCCGCTCTGAAATTGCTTGTGTACTTACCAGTAGCGAATGACAGTGTTATTTTTCTGCCATTTGGTAGGTTCAGGAATGCTCCTGCCCCTCCGTTCTGTGTTGTGTTTGTTACAGAACCGCCGGTGTATGCATGGGTCCAGTCCATGCTTGGGTAGCTTTTCGTTATGAAGCTTAGGGTAGTATCTCTCCTTTCTTTTTCAGTCTGGCAGTTTTTGTTTCCAATACCTGGTATATTTTCTACCACCTCTGGAAATATATCCTGCCTCCAGGTAGGTTTTCGTACAGTAGTGATGGGTTTTGGTGTTGTTAGTGCGTTTATGGGATCTTCGTGCATCTTTGCTTTGGCTATTTCTGCAAAGTTTCTCCGCTTTAGTTTCCCATTTCCCAAATTGTTTAGTCTCTGGTGCATTGGATGGTCGGTCAGTCTTCGGAGTTTCTCTGACTGCAGCTGGGCTCTGCAGTCTCTTCTATCGGTCATGGATTGCAGTTTTGTAATCTTTTCAAGTTCTACAATTGGCGTTGACTTCATGCAACCTGTTATAATTCTCATGGCTTGGTTTTGAAGTTTGTTAACTTTATCGAAGTTCGCCTTCGCTGCTGTTGTCCATGCCGCAATGCCATACTCGAGAACTGGTCTCACTCTTCCAGTGAACAGTATGCCTTCGTCTGCTCCCCAGCTTGTGCCAGCAAGTTTCCTCATGATTGCCATTCTTTCTCTGGCTCTCATTCGGTTTCTCTCAATCTGACTTTTCCATGTCATGCGCCGATCAAATGTGACTCCCAGATAGGTTGGGTTGTCGTTTGGCTGCAGGAATTTGCCATTTAGACTTAATTTGGTACTTTGGGGTTTTAATGAAAGCGAGAATATTGTGCATGTGGTTTTCTCCTCGTTTATTTTGACCAGCCATGAGTTCGCCCACTCTTCCAGCGATGTTAGGGCCGTCTGCATCCGATTTCTTGCTATGGTGAGATTCTTTTCAGAGGTCCACATAGCCAGATCGTCCGCAAACATTGAGCTATGGACTCTTCTTGGTATATTCTCTGTAATATCGTTTATATATACCAGGAAGAGTGTGGGTGACAGTACTCCCCCTTGGGGTACTCCCTGCTCGAGTGTCACCTTTTTGCTCATCTGCCCTTGTACTTGGACTCTGGCCGTTCTTTGTTTGAGGTAGTGGTTGATCCACTTGTACATCTTCCCACAGACATCACTTCTTCTTAGCTTGACTCTAAGTCCATCTTTCCAGACTTTGTCAAATGCCTTTTCCAGATCCACCCAAACAGCTACTGTGTGTTTCTGTGCCTGGTAGGCATCTTCTATCTCCTGGGCTATGAGGATGACCTGGTCCTCAGTGGATCTGTGCTGTCTAAAGCCGGCTTGCTGTGGAATTAGTATTCGTTTTTCTTCCAGATGCCACATTAGTCTGGTGTTTATCATCCGTTCCATCAGCTTGCCGACACAGCTCAGTAGGCTTATGGGCCTGTATCCATTTGGATCTGTTTTGTCCTTTCCTGTTTTTGGTACTGGTACCAGTATTGTGTCTTTCCATGCCTGTGGTACAATTCCCCTTTTCCAGCTTTGGTTCAGGACCGATAGCAGTTTCTTCTTCGCTGTTTGGCCCAGCCCCATCAGCATTTCATTTGTTATCCCGTCTTTTCCGGGAGATTTCCTTTTCTTTAGTGTTCTCATAGCCTCTTCCATTTCGCGCATTGTTAGTTTGGCCATCATGTGCTCTTCAGGTGCCGTATTCATGTTTTCGTGTCCCTTTAGCTCTTCGCTAATGTCTGTATGCTTTTCTGCAGGGACCTCGATGTGGTTTGCTCTGGCATAGTGGTCGACAAAGGCGTTTGCGGCTTTCTTACCTGTGATCAAGTTCTCGCCCTGCTTGATAGTAATTTTTTTATTTAACGGGGTTTCGTCGTTCATGGCTCTGACTAGCTTCCATAGCTTGTTCCCGTCTTTGTCCAGGTTTAGACTTTCCGTTTTATTTTTCCAGCTTTCTCTTGCTGTTTGCTTGAGAGTGTGTTTGTACTTCGCCGCGGCGGCTTTGAGGGCGCAACTGAGGATCAATCCTGATCGCTCGGCTGGGAAGCCAGTGCCCAAACCGCTGCGCTATGTCAGTTCTTTTAGCTATAATTCCCAAACTATTCTCCTTCATTAACCAAAATCACTCATTAGAAATTCTGTTTTATAATGCAGGTAGGGAAGGAAGACTAGCATCTGGTCAGGCAAAACATACTGATCAGACATGTCAGTCAGTGTCAGGCAAAACATACTGGTCAATACCCTCACATTGCTGCGTACGAAGAAGAAGAAGAAGAAGAATACCCTCACATTGGCTTCCTTGTAGCCATTCCTGCAATTTTCAGGGCAGCCTTGCTAACAAGGTGAGGGATCAACATGATCGCTGTAGTAGTGAGTGGCACACAGATGAAGCCAAGCATAGCACAACCGACTGGAGGACCCCTGTCCACCTCCATCAGCATGGTTGGGATGTGAGGAAGGCTAGTGCAACCCACTACTTAATGTCATTTTCAGGGCACACAAAACAGTAAACCTACTCATTGTGGGCATTCAAAACAACAACCTAATGCAGGTAAAATGCTAGCTGCACAGAAAACAAATAGGAAAAGTGAAGAGAGATAGGTAAATCATAGGATAGGTAAATCATAGGAAGCAAAGATTATATTAACGCAAAATCTTTACTTTAAATATCTCTTAATATTTTTGCAATCACGCAAAAAATGTTTAATTATACACCATGAATATTTAATCACCCATGTTACAGGTATGCTCTTTCTTATTTACTAGTTGCACAAAATGTTGAGCAATTTGAAATGGAGCACACCTCATATCGTAATGAAGGTTGAGCTAGCAACACACTGAACCCAGTAGACTAGACTCGTTCATTTTAGTTTGGGGAGGAGTGGTGGTACATGTAGACATATTTTGTCAATTCTCAACCCTCTTGCAAGTGTTACAAAAATGATTTAATTTAATAACAAGCGTATGTTGTATTTAAATAGCAAATAAATACTTATTAGACTGTTTTAGTGTGCCTGTGCTCCCAGACTGGTCACTTTCTTCAGAGTACTCTTTCTACACTTTTATATTAAATTTGAATGTGTATTCTGAGGTGTGCTGTTACCCAAAGAAAAACTATTTTTATCTAATTTTGGGCAATTTACCCAATTAAAACATTGATTTACAGCTTAGTAAATAGAAAAAAATGGATGGTGCAATGATCAGGCTGCATTTCTATGTCCCCTTGTCATACAAGTGCTCTAACCACTTTGCTAATCATATATGAAAGTATATGACTGGCGATTCCTCATGCTGAAGTCGGATGCACTGGGCTGACAGGCGCAAATTAAAACCACAGTGCAATGCACACCGCCTTGGGGGATTAGATAAATAAGGCAAACGCAAAAAAAAAACAACAAAAAAAACAACTGGCGATTCCTTAGCGAATTGGAGGACCTGCCATGAGACATGACATTGGTGTGTGGTGACTTCAATGCACGCAATGTCACTTGGGGAAACCCAAAGAATAACCCACAGAGGCAAGCGATTGGCCAGGTTCTCCTTGAATCCAGTCTGAATATCCTCAACTGTGAGATGAAAACCAGACTTGCCACTGGAATAACAGACTCAGACTCTAACATTGACCTCACACTGGTTTCATGCCACGGAGAGACATACACCAGGTGGTCAGCACTGACATATCACGGAAGTGACCATTTGCCATGTTCTGTTTCCATCACGAAATGAAACAGCAGCCCAGCAGACAGACTAAGATGCAACATGCGCACCAAAAACTCGATGCTGGGTAGCTTGAGACAATTGGCATGGAAAAGCAAGAGAGCCCAAACCAACACATGTCAACCCCCTTGGTGGTGCAAGCAGATTGAGGCCGCATGGAGAAGCGAGAAGAATGCCACCAAGGAATGGCAGCAGAAGAGACTTACAAACGTCACCTTGGAGACCAGAATGAGAAGGGTCACTGAAGATTTCAAGCAAATGGTCAGAGCAGCAAAACAGCAAAGTTTGGAGACATTTACGGAAGAGGTGGTGGCAGATAGAGCCCTACATAAATTCTGGAAATTACATAGGGCAATGAACTGGAAGATGCACACAAGATCTAGTGTGTGCATGAGAGATGAGTTGGGACAGGTGCTGACTACTGACAAACAACAGGGAAGAGCTTTTTTTGACAGGTACCTTAAGCAGACTCACAAAGACGACATCGTTCAATGAAAGGCACTAGTGACAAATCTAGGAACAATGGAGTAGGTGCACGGCCTGATTGTGTTGAGGAGGTCAGACACTCCATAAAGAGAACTTTGGACAGTGCACCTGGGCATGATGGAATACGATACAACTTGCTGAAGAGCTGTGGGGATGATGAGCTCGCAAAGATTACACATGATTTTAACGGTAGTCTTAAGGCAGGCCATGTACCAGAAGAGTGGCTACACAGCTATCTTATCCTCCTAGCAAAACCAGGCAAAGATGCTAATAATATAAAAGGATACCGCATCATTATACTACAGAATGTGTACGGTAAGGTGCTGGAGAGAATCATTGCTAGATGAGTTGCCAGGGAGCTGGAAAACACAGGTCAATTTCCAGACACCCTAGGCACATACAGACCTGGCAGAGACACAGCCACCAATGCAGCTGTTTTGGCATATGACATATATGATAGCTTCCAGACTAAAGAAGAAACTGTCGCCACGGCGATCGACCTGAAAGATGCCTACAATAGGGTCAACATCAGCAAACTAATCGACCTCTTAGTAGACCTCAATATTGACCTCCGGATCGTCCATTGGGTTGCAACGGTCCTTATGTCAAGAAGCATCGCTCTAAAGTACGGTTCCTGGACGTCAGAGATCAGAACCATAGTGCCGGGACGTCTCAAAACTCTCCTCTGTCTCTTGTACTTTTTAATGTGTACACTTGCAAAATTGCACAGATGGAGGCGAATGGGCCTGGTAGGATCCTCACTTATGCATACGACATCCTGCTATACAATCAGGGCAAAGACAGAACTGAAATGTCGTGGGTGTGCATAGCAAGCTGGGGAAACTTTCTTAATGGTACACCTGAATGGTGTATCAATGCAATCAAAGTCATGACAGCCATAGACATGCAACAATGGACTCTCTTCCTGTTGATGCAAGCACTAGTTTTGTCTGTCCTGGACTACAGTCTTTGGTTACTCCCACTATTGCAGACATAGGTAGATATGTTGGATAGAATCCAGAACGAGGCTGTGAGAGCAGTTCTGGGATGACTAGAGATACTCCAATTACTGCCATGAGATTCCTGCTTGATTTGCCAAGCATCAAGGTGCAACATCAAGTAGCGCAGGTAAAGGCTTACGCCAATGTTGCCAACATCGAACACCACCCTTTGCACGAAGACTTGGATACACTCAAAGGTGGATACACTCAAAGGTAGACACATTAAGCAAGGAGGACTCCCTGATGAGGGTCTGTGCATTAGAAAAGATGGGAAGAGGTAGTGAATGGGTAGAAGTGGGAAATGAGAACCCCCTGACAAGGGTAGTGACACAACTGAGCAGAGAGAATCACAAGTGGGGTGGCACTAGGACAGAAGCTTCAGTACAGGAGCTGATCCAGCAACACTCAGGACCACAAGACCCAATTCAGTGCACGGATGGCTCCGCCGGCAGAGATGTAAACAAGTGCGGCTGGGGTTTTGTAGACTACCAAAATGGCAAGGAGGTGGTGGAGAAATCAGCTGTATATTCCACTGTCCCATCGAGTATGGGGATGGAGATTGAGGCGGTAATAGCGGCCCTGACTTGGTTGGTGACGCAACCAGTGACACGTGCAGTGATATTGTAAGGGCACACTCCATAAGATAGAAAGATGCATGCTAAGTAGGGAGTGGGCCTCTCTTCAGAACAACTCTGGTATACAAGGTGTCACATGAATCCACTGCCCAGGACATGCAGGCACCTGGGGCAACGAAAGAGCTGATGCAGTGGTGGGATGAGCTATGGTGAACGGCACGGTGATGACGAGAGACAGGGTTAAGTTGATAAGGGCAGTCATGAACAGTCTGCAGAATGATGAAGAGACAGAGGGTCACGAAAATGCATATGTGCAGAGGATGAAAGATTTGGGAGTGACTAAGGGAGAAAGTGTGTTCTGTCTGGAAAGATCAGAAGAACACGAAATCAACACCTGACTGGGACTCTGGGTATATATACGCTTGGCTGGCTACTTGGACAGAGAACGGAGCTCTTTTGGGAATGTCCCCTGTGTGGTGATGTTGGTTCCTAGAATCAAGAAAGTAACACGGTTCAATGGTAATTATTGTCATCTTTATACCACTAAACCATTTAAAGAAAGAGGTTTACCACAGAACTTGAGCTTTTTACAAAGAACTTCACAACAATTTATACTTGTAATGATGGTACAATAATAATGAAAATCACAAACACAGCAAAAAACTTCTTTAAACAAACCATCTCAAATACTCCAGGGAGGTATGCACCCGGTTTCTTCACTAGCCACTCCTCACCTGTCATTCTAGAGCTGCCAAGTAAAGTAAGGACATTTTATTTGTAAAATATGCTAGCAAATGAAATATATAATATAATTAAAATATAAAACATTAATGTGCAGGTAAAGGTAGTCCCTTATAAGATACTGCCACTTAGGATAAAGTGTTAGACACTTCATTGTAACTAGGTCGGAGCTTTCCCTGTGGTGGAGGACTCTGTCAATGGTAGAGGCTTCATTGTGCCAGGTCTCAGCCCATTCTGAGGTGGAAAGACACTGTCAATGGTAGAGACTTCATTGTGCCAGGTCTCAGCCCATTCTGAGGTGGAAATGGAAAGAATGTAAATGGTAGAGACTTCATTGTACCAGGTCTCAGCCCATTCTGAGGTGGGGAGACACTGCCAATGGTAGAGACTTCATTGTACCAGGTCTCAGCCCATTCTGAGGTGAGAGGACACTGTTAATGTTAGAGAAATTAATGTGCTAGTCTATGTCTGAAGAGAAGACTTTCTTCACTGTGTGTTTTCCATGGCCCATCTTTTCATTTTAGTTTCCTTGTTTACAGATCTTATAAGTTGTGTGGATGCCTGTATAATTCTAGCTGTATGTCACTGTTTTTATCATGATCCCTTCTCTGCCAGCCTGTCTGCCTTATGACAGTGTGTGTTTGTGTGTCTAGGGAACCAATGCCCACTATTTTATGGCATCCGCGGTGATAATGTCATCTGCGTTTACAATGTCCAGCATATTCTTAAACTCGAAAGGCAAACATTGAGTTAGTAAACATATCAACGTTTTGGGCTGTTTTTATCCTGATCCCTTCCCTACCAGCCTGTCTGGCTTATGACTGCAGGTGTGTTTGTGTGTTTATGGAACCAATGCCACTATTTTGACGGCATCTGTGGTGATAATGTCATCGATGTTTACAATGTTCAGCATATTCTTAAACTCAAAAGGTGAACATCGAGTTAGTAAGCATAGCAACGTTTTGAGCCTTTTAAAAACTGTATTCAGATGGTACAAGGTTGCTACCACTGCAGTGATCTTCAAACAATATAACGAGACATTCACTGAATTTGAAACTACAGTGGTAGAGAAGAGATTAGATATTGGGTAATATTTTTGTAGTAAGAGAGTTGTGAATGCTTGAAATACATTGCCACAGGAAGTAGTGGAGGCAGGTACAATTAATGCAGTCAAGAAAAGATTGGATGTGCATAGCTTTTAAAGCAAGGAAATGTAAATGAAAATGGTTGTATACAGACTTTGCAGAGTCTTCTAAACCAGTATAAAGACGTTAAGTTAAGAAGAGTGGTGACGTCAAAGAAGAGCGGAAGAGAACATCAGGGAAACTGGAGTTTTATGAGCAGGCATCAAGAAGACAGTCCAAAATTGGAATTGGCTGAGAGTGACCGCTGCAGCCTTATGTTCCAAAGGCAACTATAAGATTTGATTTGATTGGTAAAAAGCATAAAAATATGACCAAAAAAACTGAACTACTACTTAAGGAATCATCATCATGTAGCATGTGCTTTGCAGATAGTTACTAACACAACAGCTGATCTGTAAGACTTTTGATCTCTAGCCAGAAGTACCGCCTCTGTCACTGTCATCTTCAGAATTTCCATGATGTCTTGTGTCCATCTTCTCCTTGGTTCGCCTCTGCCCCGCATTTCAGGCACCACACCTTCCACTATCATTCTCTCCAGGCCATTATGAAGTTTGATGTTGCCAAAATATTTTAGCTTTCTAGATAAGATATTGTTTTCTAACAACTTTTTTTCAAAATCCATTTTTTTTAAGATATCTGCATTTTTCCTTTTAGCTATCCATGGTATTTTGACCACCGTACTGTAGCATTTTAGTTCAAAAGATTCAATCTTTTTTCTTAAGTGTTCTTAAGAAATAGTCTGTTATATTTATATCATGACAAATAACCTTAGGTAAGTTAGTAATAGACATAATGAAAAAAGTAAACAAAATTATAACTAAATTAGATCTTGAAAGTGCCTTACATGCCAAAACTGTCAGTGGTGTCTTCAATTGCCTTTAGCCTCAGTATTTGACCGCTTTTGATTACTGTTGGAGTAATTATTTCCTCTATTTTCTAGTGAATGGAAAAGGATATTTTAAAAATAAATGTACTATTACAATTGTCAAGGTATCTCTTCACATTCAATCAAATTTATTTGCCATTTAACTCGTTTTGGAGAAAAATAGATTATGATGTATAAACAACTGTCGGCATTGAGTACATGGATAACCATTTCACAATGTTGTATCATCAAAGATTATTTCGAAAGTTAAAATCACATGGAATAGGTGGGGAAGTTGCCAAATGGATTGAAAATTGGTTAACGGGAAGAAGGCAGAGGGTGGGCATAAATAAGGAGTACTCTGAGTGGAGTGAAGTGAAAAGTGGTGTGCCACAGGGCTCGGTTTTGGGACCAATTTTGTTCTTGATATATATAAATGATTTGGACATTGATATGAGATCCATGATTGCAAAATTTGCTGATGCCACAACACTATGCAGTAGTGTCTCATCTAAAGCGGAAGTGGATATATTGATGTCGGATTTAGATAAAATTCGAGAATGGTCTGTAAGCTGGCAAATGGAGTTTAATGTAGATAAATGTACAGTCATCCACATGGGTAGATCCAATATGGAACATAATTACAGAATGGGAGAAAACAATATTAGAAAGATAGATAAGGAAAGGGACCTAGGGGTTATAATAGATCATACAGGAAAGGTGAGTGAGCAAGTTAAGGTAGCAGTGAAAAAGGCAAATGCAATGTTAGGTATGATAAAAAGAAATATTAAACATAGGAGCAAGGAAGTGATCGTCAAACTGTATAAAGCTTTAGTTAGACCTAGATTGGAGTACTGTGTACAGGTGTGGAGTCCTTATCATAGAGGGGACATAAACATGCTAGAAAGAATACAGAAAAGAGCGACAAAGATGATAGTGAGATTCCAGAATTACAGTTATGAGGAACGACTCAGAAAAACCGGCCTACAGTGTCTCGAAGAGAGAAGAATTCATGGTGACTTAATACAGGTTTATAAGATGATCAGAGGAATCGATAAATTAGACTATAACAAGTTTTTTAAAATACAGCCACCTACAATAACACGAGGGCATAGCTACAAGCTGACTAAAGAGAGGTCCAGGTTAGATATGAGGAAATATTTTTTTAGTCAGAGAGTGGTGTCTGCTTGGAATGCATTGCCAGGGGAGGTAGTGGAGGCAGGGACAGTTAATGCATTTAAGAATAAACTGGATGCGCATAGCTTTTAGAGCAAGGTGATGTAAATGTAACTGGTTGTATACAGACTCTGCAGGGTCTTCTAAACCAGTATAAAGACGTTAAGTTAAGTTAAGTTATTTCTGTCTCCACATTGTGTGATATTGCATCAGCCCACCATATACATAAACCTCAGACAGTATTGCATCATCAGTCAACCATATACATAAATCCCGGACAGTGTTGCATCATAAGCACCATGTACATAAACCCCAGACAGTGTTGCATAATTTTTTGATGCAATGTAGTTCAGTCACACAATCACTAATGACAACATTTGTTAGTTGCAAGCGCAGTCCCATAGGATCAACAAGTCAATTGGACAACTCCCATTTACCCCTTCATCATGAGGAACTGAGAAGGTATTCCAGTCAGGCACAACCTACTGACCAAGATGTCGTATGAGGGTCAGGTACAATATACTGACCAAGACCACTATCTCTCTTCCATGTAGCTTTCCCTGAAAACAGGCTGTTTTCAAGGCAGCCTGGCTGACAAGATGTAGATTGATGTGATCTCCATAGTAGTGAGCATCATGCAGATGAAGCCAAGTATGGCACAACCACTTGGAGGGCTGTGACCCACCTTCATCAGCATGCTCAGGATGTGAGGAAAGCTACTGCAACCCGCCACTTAACGCCCTTTTCAGGGTGCGCAAAAGAGTAAACATACTCATTGTGAGTATTAAACAACAACAACCCATTCACCATAAGTAGAGCCTTATAAATCACTGCAGTCTAAAGCCAGCCAGCAGTAGAGATGTCTTGTAAATGTGTTTATAATGCACATAATTTGTATTATATTTGTGGGGAATTAACGTTTGCAAGTCATGAAATCCTCATAATTCCAATAGTCAAAACAGAGTATAACCTTTATTACAGATGCACGATTGGGGACCACGACAAGATGCAGACGTCACACATATGCATCACACACGTCTTGCATGTGCAAGAAATCTTCAGAAGTGGCTGAATGGTGAAAAAGTGGCAATGCTATTTGCTGTTTCTATTTCGGAGAGAGCCAAGCTGTCATGCAAATGAATGTTATTTCTGCATGTTTCCTAATGCAAGTATTTCTGTACGGTTCCAAATATTTCTGCCGGCATCACCATAAAAAGGAAATGAACAATAGCATGCCCACATTTATAATCAGCTCTTCAACCAGTTCCGCACTAGCAAAGGACTTCTTGTTACTGAACCTCAAATTAACTTTCCTTTGATTCAGATGATGAGGATCAAGGCGAACCAAGGTCGGGTTATCCACAGCCTTTGGTGTCTATTGTTGATCGATATGTCTACTGCAGTGCATCGCCTGTGCCACACATTCTCACACAAAAAGAACTGAACAATCTTATTGATGATTTGGAACTGTTCAAGGCTAAAGCAGAGTCACTTGAATCAATACTTAAACAATGGAATCTTATCAATGAAAATGTTAGAATTACTTTGTTTCATAGTCGTCGTGAGCAGTTTGCTCCTTACTTCAGAAATGAAGATGACTGTGTTCTGCTCTGATGTAGATGGTCTAGTGAATGCCCTAGGAATCAGACTGGCAAGATTGAAAAATATTTCTTTAAACTGAATCAAGGCAGTGTTGCTGCATAATGGAAACCGACCCCCATCCATTTCAGTTGGACATGCTGTGTATACGAAAGAATCTTACGACAGCCTGAAACAGCTCTTGAACTGTCTTCGTTAAAGTAAGTATGACTGGCATCTCTGTTGTGACCTGAATATTGTGGTTCTGTTGATGAGTCTGCAGTTAGGAAATACAAAGTACTGCTGAATTTTATGTGAATGGGACAGCTATGCAAAGACTTTGCAACTGTGTAAAGAGCGGCTGGCCTCAGAGAAAATCTATGAAGGTCAGATCAAAGATTGTGCAACACCCAGCACTGGCAGAAGCACACAAGATCCTGCTACCTCCTATACACATCAAGTTTGGTGTGATGATAAACTTCATTAAAGCCATAGTGATGAGCACGTTGAGGACATTCTGATGAGAAACAATACCATTGGATGCTTGCCAGAGGTGATCCTTAACAGCTACGTAAACATCATAAAAAGCAATGTCTGACATTGATGAAGACATTTATATTGGTACAAGGGCAGGTCAATAAATATGTCGCAAATGGCTTTAAAAAAATAGCTAAAAGAGATACAAACTTGAAAACCACTCATTACTGCACTTACGTTGTCTCTTATTCCTCAATTTAATTTCCACTAACCTTGATACACTTATCCTATTGCTTTATCAGTGCAAGGACAGGCCGAGCTTCATTAACAATTTGTGAGAAAATGTAACCAGCATGCTGTTCTTTGATCTTATACTCAGTGAACACGAATGCCATTTTATCTGTACTGCGCATGTTAAAGCTAGATGTTGTTGCCCCATAATGACACATTTAGAAATTTCCAACTACATTTTCCAGCTAACCAATATTATCAGTTTGTGGCCAGCTTACTGAATTACACTCGTTCATGTTATATATATATATATATATATATATATATATATATATATATATATATATATATGACCCAGTCAAGTGCTCCACAAGCGCGCTTTCAGTTTTGTATCTTTCGTTCTCTCACTTGAGTGCAGTGTTATGCTAATGGAGTTTTCTGTGTTTAGTGAATATTTCATTTAGAGTGATTATTGTAATGCTATAAGTCACTGACCTTGATGCCAGTAGTCAGCTTTGGGTCGCTAACTGCTACAGATCATGCACTGCTCAGTATCTTGATCCTGTTATGTCAGTAAATTGTGGAATATATTTATTGAATATATTATATTATTATTAAATGGAATATCTCCCCGGGCTGTAGTCTGATCCTCTGAGGGACACAAACTGTTCTAGCAGTTCTAATGACTATTTCCCGAATTTTTCAAAACTACTTTCCATCACGAAAATCACAAAAAAATGTCAAAGTTTGTGGATACCGCCATATGTGTTATTTCCAAAAATATGTGTACTGTGTGGACAATATTATGACCCAAATTCAAGCAGTACAGCCCGAAATACACCTTAGAATAATGGTTCACCTATCACACCAAATCATGGGTGGCTCAAGGAGTGGGGTGTCTACACACACACCGTTAAATGGGTGTCACGGGTTCAACGAGTTAGCTATTATATGCAAACACCATTATTGGTTAGCAATTTTTATTTTTAGCTGCACTGTTATTTATCTTTTTATTCCGTTATATCATGAACATCATCCCATAACTCTAGTATTCTCAAACTTTAATTAAAGCAAATAATGCACTTACAACTTCAGGTCTTGGTTTGTATGTTAGTGGCCCCTTAAGTTGCCATCTATCACCAGCCACTCTTGCCACTCCATTGTCATCATGGTCCAATATAGCAGTCAGTCTGATTGCACTGTTGGCTTTCACAATGGGCAATGACTTGATAGCAGCTTTATAGTCCGTGGCACCACGACCAAAAGTGGAAGCAGACTCCAGCCATTCACCCGGGTAAAGAGAAAACGGATCCTAGAATTAAAAATCATTACAAAAATTATTAAAGTAATTATACCTTAAAATACTATTTTTAGTTTTATGTGCATCTTTGAGGTCATTCCAATTAATCTAATACAATTTATAATCATTTTACATTCCCCTCCGTAGTCTCACAAAAACTCAGACACCTCCCCCTCAATGTGATGTCAAAAACTTTTTTATCAACAAAAATTGTCCCCGCCATAATTTTTGTGGATTAAAAAATACATTAAGAAAAAATCTTTCAATCTATCTTTTTGCCGTTCATCTTGAAAAGGATGTTGAAAAGCATGGTATGTCGTAGTTTACAGCAACACTGCAATATCTGAACCTTCGGCCCTACATACTTGGTTTCAGTGTTGTATTTGTGGGGTAGGGTTTGCCTGTCCTCATCCATTCCTGCTGAGTTTGCCTGTCCTCATCAATTCCTGCTGGATGTGTCTGTCCTCATCAGTCCCTGCTGAGTTTGCCTGTCCTCATCAATTCCTGCTGAGTTTGCCTGTCCTCATCAATTCCTCCTGGATGTGCCTGTCCTCATCAATCACTGCTGGGTTTGCCTGTCCTCATCCATTCCTGCTGAGTTTGCCTGTCATCATCAATTCCTGCTGGATGTGTCTGTCCTAATCAGTCCCTGCTGGGTTTGCCTGTCCTCATCAATTCCTGCTGGATGTGCCTGTCCTCATCAGTCCCTGCTGGGTTTGCCTGTCCTCATCAATTCCTGCTGGATGTGCCTGTTCTCATCAGTCCCTGCTGGGTTTGCCTGTCTTCATCAATCACTGTTGGGGTTGCCTGTACTTGCCAATTCTTGCTGGGTTTGCCTATCCCTATCAATAACTGCTGGGTGTGCCTGTCCTTATCATTCCCTGCTGGGTTTGCCTGATCTTCTCAATCACTGCTGGGTTTGCCTGTCCTCAATTGAATCATTGCTGGGATACCTGTCCTCATCAATCCCTGCTGGGTTTACCTGTCCTGATCAATCCCTATTCTCTTAACCAGACTACATTAATGCGCATGTTTTCCTTGGCTGCCAAGGTTTGGTTAGCTATGGTTGGCTGACCCTGACACAAGCAGGCTGCTATCAGCTCAATATTTGCTGCGTTTTCTGCACCCCCTTTTTTTAATAATGAAGGTTAATCAAGTTCTGTTCTGCTATGTTGCTCTTGTGGAAGCCACTCATACTGAGCTTATTCAACTTTTGATTATATTTCTTTGTGGGTTTATTACAGTGGCACTTCTTACATCCTGAGGTATACTTGAGAAGGTGGACTGGGGACCTCCTGGCTGTAGTGCAATGCGAGACTCCTCAACAAACTTACTACTATGAGGATTATAGTGCTGGTCCTTACCTCATTGCCCCACTACTGTGAAACAGTCTGCTTGCAAGGAGCTAGATGCAGATGTATACAAATAGGGGTCTTGTATTTTTCACCAGACTTTGATGTTACTCTTCGTTTCCCTGTTCTGTTATACCCCGAACAGGGGAAACCTCAATTGTGCTCATTCTCCCTCAGTAAATGGTAAAGAGTGTGGCTAACGATGTTTCCCAATACCCACTGCTTGTACATACTCCTGCTTTGTTCTCACAGTGTCCTAAGTGATTGTTTTCCAAATTCTGCAATCTTGTTAGTTCCAATAAATTAAATTGGCCAGATAGTTACATGGTGTCTAAAACCTGCTCCAACTGAAAAAATGTACCCAATAATCAACGTAGCACTACCTGAGACAGAAGAAGTGATTGAAAGAAAAAAAAAGGTAAACAACTCAAAGCACCTTATGTTGAACACCAGGTGCAGTGCACAAAACTAAAATCTAGACGAAGTTCAGGTCAGATCAGGTCATCCCGTAGCCAGTGAGGTCGTTGGGGTACACATGAAGACATCCTCACAACCCCACCCCACGCTTCTCTGTCAGCGACCGGTGTCTGTGCCTTTTCTGGTCGGAAATTGGTCCATTCTTTTCTGTTGTCCTCCTACCTCTTTTTGGGACAGCCTCTTCAGCGTCTGCCTTGCACCTTTCTGTGCAGGATCGTATTCGGAAGACCAATTGATCTCGATATGTGACCGTACCAAGCAAGTTTCCTTCTTTTAACAGTTGCCAAGAGGTCTTCAAAAGGCCCTATTGCTGTTGTAATTCTATCTCGTATTTCCTCATTTGTAACTCAATCTTTGTATGAGACGTTTAAAAGTTTTTGGAAATATCTCATCTCCAAGGCCTGTATCCTCCACTAAAGGTCAGCTGTAACTGTCCATGTCTCACAAGCATAGAAGAATATTGACAGGACCAATGTACGCATTAATCTAATTTACGAGCATAGTGATAACCGTTTATCTTGTCAGATTTTGTTATGCCGTGCAAGGGCTGCTATTTTCTGTGCTATTCTGGCCAACACCTCACATTTTGATCCTTCATCACTGACAATCGAACCCAGATATTTAAAATGGCCAACCACTTTGAGTTCCTGGCCATTAGCTTTTATCCTGCTGCTGAAGCCCGTGGCGTTGTTGGTCATTAATTTTGTCTTTCCAGCGTTTATCTCCATACCATAGTCAAGAGCTGTTTCATCAAGCCTTCTGACCTATTCTTGGAGTTCTGCTTCTGAACCCACAAACCCATCAATGTCATCTGCAAAACGAAGGTTGGTAATCATTCGACCCCCTTATCTTGACAGTACCAACGTGACCTCCAAGTGCGTCACTCATAATTCCCTCAAGGAATATATTAAAAAGAGTTGGAGAGAGTGTACAACTCTGTCTCACACCAACTGATGTGCGAAACCAGTCCCCGCGCTTCCCATTCACAAGCAATGTGCTAGTCGTTTTGTCATACAGGTGTTCAAGGACCTTTATAATATTTCAGTTGATTTTATACATCCTCATAGACGAAGTTACTTACAGTTAACACAGCCTCTACAGACTAGTCCCATAAAACACTGAATCAAAAAATGGAATGAAAAAACACAGACTCCCTAGATCAAATTGTGGGAGAAACCTTCACCTGGATACCACTTGTCTTATGCAACATAGAAGTCACTCAGTGGTCTTGAGTAAGGTATACGCCTCGGGTGCCGGAGGTTGCGGGTTCAAATCACGGTGGAGAAAGTATTTTTTTTTCACGTTGATCTTCTAGTAAAAAATTACCCTGTTCTCTGGGTAGTAAGATTGGATTTCTATGTTCAGTGTAGAGCATGTTAAAAATTCCTTGGCAGTATAAAAGAGTAGGCTTAACGTCCATTACCCAGACAAAATACAAGTTAAAAATCTACCCAAGTTATTTGTACCTTTCCTCAGGTGGTTTGTTAAGAGCAGCTACAGATGGCGCCTAACTGACTGCAGGTTAATTAGCTCTAGTGTATGAGTCTATTAAGATGGACTCACACATTGGTAAAAACAACCCTCTAAGAAAGTCTTGGGGTTGTACCCAGACCACCTGATGATCTGCCAAAACCTTCCGGAAACATGCACTTCGATCTGTTATGTCCCATTCTCATATGGAACAGGATCCTTTGCTCTGCTCGATCAAGGCAAAGATAGTTGTCTCTCATTTGGTTGGCAGTCTGATACAATGGTCTCTCTTGTTAAAGAGGTCTCATATGGCCATCTCAGAGCTTATGACACCGCCTTTATCTCCATTCTCATACTACAAGTTGTTGTCATGCATGAACCACACTGCCCAGCCACAACTTTACTTCTCACTCTAGCAGAAAATCCTCATCCTGATTTCTCAAAACACAGCCCCATTCATCGATATTTACAACAGCGACTTTATCCAGAGTGTTATCACTTATCAACATCAAGCTTAGCTTTACCATTGCATAATAATCTGCATTATCTGCCAAAGGAAATGGTAACTCAAGTGCAGTCTGTCATTACGTCTCCAAAACATGTACCGCAGAAATGGATATAGTTGACACTGGTAGCAAATAGCAAATAAGAAAACAAATAATGTGGAGGGCAAAACAATATTTTAAAATAGAAGATGATAATAATGTTGACTGCGTGACATCATGTTTCTTCAACGTCCCCCCTTTTTTTGCCTCACTTCGTCAAAAAATGGTGGCTTTGTCATCCCACCCCTACCCCATCACTTGGTGAACTGACCCCTATTGCAACAGATACAGGTCTGCATGGGTTTACAGTGATGTTGCTCTTATTCCGCAGATATTTTGGCCGCTGTTGAAGTCTCCCACTGCTAGGAAGTTTCCACTGGGGACATCTATACTATGTTCAGTGGTATGTCGCTGGGGCCGTAAAAATTGAGGAGGTCCAGCTCCAGAGTGTTCTGTTTGAGATGGATTATTTGGTATTCTGGACCTTCTTTGTGCACCTTGGTTTCTATAGTATTTATGCTATTCCGTCTCAAGATTAGAATACCTCCCTTCTTCCCATCTTTTCTGTCCACTCTGAAGCAGATATCCCCGTATCTTAAACTGGTTTCCTTCCTGTAGATGAGTTTCTTGTATACAGAATACACTGATTTTATTTTGGAATAGTGTATTTTCTCATTCATTTTTTTTTTGCTGATTCCCTTCGCACTCCAATGCATAACATTCAGAGGGGTTGTTTTGTCTGGTTGGCCAGTATTTTCTCCCTTGTGCCTCCTGACTCCACAAGGCATGCTTGCTAGGGAGACTTCAGTAGCTGTAGTCGAGGCGCAGAACCCGGCACTGCTCCTGCCTGGAGGGACTTCACAGTGAAAGCACCATATCTATTTTTCTTTAACTTTGGGGGCACTCTCTCTGGAAGATTTCCAACATCTACAGGGGTCAGACAGGCTGCGTCCTTGCTCCAATCTCTTCTGTCAAGCTGTTGACTGGCTCCTGGACCATCTCAGTTCTCAACACCATGGAATCACTATTGACTAAATGTGCATCACTGATCTCATCTACGTGGATGACATAGTCCTGTTAAGCCTTAATAGCACAGAGCTGCAACAGTCTTTTGAGTATCTGGATAGCACAGCTCAAAATATGGGACTATCAATCTCATGGGCAAAGACCAAAATTTAGTATCTTGGCTCTGATACAAGGTCCCAGAACATAGCAGTTTGCTGTCACACAGTGGAGAGTGTACATTAACTTTCTTATTTCGGAAGCACAATGTCATCTGACGGACGCAGTAGCCCAGATATGTCAAGATGGATTGGCTTCACTGCCTTGGTGATGAACGACCTTCGCCGAGTGTGGAACAATAGTAGATTATTTCTGAGTTCAAAGTTGTGTATTTACCAGTCATGTGTGATTTCAGTGCTAATGTATGGAGCTGAAACCTGGACTCTGCTGAAAAAAGACATCTCAAGACTTGAGTCCTTTCATATGCACAATCAGTGGCGTATTCTTGGAATTTGTTGGTATGATCTTGTACGAAATGTCGAGGTCTCTACTATGACTAACCTCCCAACTGTATCAGAAGTCCTGGACTGCTGTCACCTTTCCCTGTTTGGACATGTTGTCCGACTGAATCAGGAAGTTCCAGATCCCTAGATCCTTCTCAAGGTAGTTCAAAGTGCTAAAGGTATCCAACCAGCTGACTGGAAGCACAGGAGAGGCTGTCACTAAAACACGTATATTCAACAGATAGCAACTTCTCCCTCTCCCCCCCTCACGCTATAGACAAGGTCTGGCAGAGGGCCATTTCAACTGGTCATGGTGGCATTCGACCGATGCAACAGGCCTCAGATGCCTAGGTGAACTTTATTATTATTTTGTGTTGACATACAAAAAAATGGAATAGGGCGGATTGCATGGTACCATGGTTTCTAGTGCACCTTCTGGTCTGGTACCTCTGTCTTCAGCACCTGTTCTGTGGTGGAGTGTGCTCCACCTCCCCCATAAGGCTGGGCCTCTGATTTCGTCTTAACATTATTCACAGTCCCATCTTACCTCCCCTTGGGGTTTACACCCAACCTTTGGCAAGATTACTGGGTATAACAGGATCCACCAACACGTAGGTGAGGTAGACTTGGGCAGGAGGAGAGGCTTTGAGTCTTGTATTCAGCGATCACTGCCCCATTCGGATCCCAGTGCAATAACTTAAAATGATAATATTGCTATCATACATACACAATGAAACTTGACTTTTGTATGACCAAGATGGAGGGTGCATTTTTCCCCTTCAACATATTCTCTGGAAAGATAGAATGAAATAGTAATTTTTTTTTAATTATTTCAGACTAGACACTTACATATTATACATCTTATTTTTCTTATTACTGGCCCACAATTGTTGAGACTGTAGTTGTTGTTACGGATCCAGCAGCATCCGGGCTCTCGCCCTTCAACCCAATGCCACGAAATGGTATCTGAACATGTCTATCAGCTGTTGTCTAGTGCCATACAAAGTGTTCCATATATCTAGCCACAAAGAAAGAAGCATTTTTCCTAAAATCATTGAGCGCTGAGCACTCAAAGAGATGATTACCAACGGTTTCATATGGGTGTGTACACAGCTGGCACTCAGGAGTATGTTGTGGATGGATTCTGTTCAGTTGGATGTGTTGGGTTCTCAGTCGGAATATGGTGCTCGGATCCTTCCTTGTGAGTTGATTTACACTGTCATTTGGACCGGGGCTTAACATATGTCTGTATACCTCCCTTCCCATGGCCCATATGCTCAGCCAAATTTCTTTATTCGCTGATATTATGAGCTGTTTGGCTGTTTGTAAAGTTGTTGCTGTGTGTGGCTATTCTTGTCTTCATCCCTCCTTTGCTACTCTGTCTGCCTTGTCATTGCCAGGTGTGCTTGAGTGTCTAGAGATCTACTGCAGAACTATTTTGACAGCACTGGAAGTGATAATGAGGTCAATGTCTAAAGACATTTGGATAAGGTCAGGTCTACAATGACCAGCAACTTCTAATGCTTGAAGAGCTGCCATTGAATCTGTGAAAATAAGTGTTTTTGGCCTTTGAAGGAAAGGCATAAAAAACGGTCCTCAGATGGTACAAAGTGGCTTTAAGTGCAGTGATTTCAGCTTTATAGTTGGAGCAAACCTCCCCGCAAGCATTAGACAGTTCATCAGAGGATCCGTCCGGATATTTTATATAAACACCATAACCTGCTTTGATGGTGCCTTTAAACAAAGATCCATCAGTTTATACATGTATCCACTCATCGAAATAGGCATCAATAGTTCTTTAAGCTGCTCGAATGAGAGCACTTGGATCTGAACTTTTGGTTGTATCATCTATTAATTTTGCCTGTATTTCTGGTGTTTTAAAGAAAGCTTGTGGAGGTATGTCTTTTACTACTCTCTGTAACTCTTGCCTTCTTTCTGGTAGATGGTATCTGTCTTTGATTTCACTAACATGGTGAAGTATAGACTTTTGTTTAATTCTGCTTTTTGGCTGCCAGTTTTCCACAAGAATGATCTGTCTCATTCTGCTACTTTGCTCATAAACAACTATCACTGGCTTCAGGTTTACTTTCCTGTTTTCCCCAGACAGACTGTCGACCAATGATCAGGCTCTATTTCCATTTTGTCTGAGATCTAATTTGGAGCATGTATCAGCCCATTTTTTTTCACTTTTTGCTTTCTTGACTGTCAGCTTTACTTTGGCACATGCTTTGTTGTACTGCATCTTTGGTTATAGTGATGGCATTGTTTCAAGGGTTGTTCTTACATTCTTTCTATCATGTATAGCACTCTGTATTTCTCAATTCCAGAATGGTCTTTATGATTTACGACAGCCCCTTGGGATGCACTGTGATGCTGCTTCCAAGATTGCCTTTTTAATCTCTTCGTTGAGCATTTCAACACTGTTGGTTGTGTTTATAAGGATACAGTCTGATATTTCTTGGAATAACTGCCAGTTCAGTTTTTAAAGTTCCAGCGCGTTTTCTGTTTAAAATATGCTCTTGATATATGTTCTTATGGTTGTAAGGAGTGGTTTGTGATCATTTCCAATGTCATCAAGAACTTGCAGGTTGCAGGAGTTTATCAAATCAGATGAACAGAACATCAAGTCAGGTCGACTGAGAGAGAGGTTGGCTCTGTGTAGCAGCATTTGGGTAGAGTCTGCATTCTGCAATACAGACAAGTTGGTTGCATCGCAGAGCTTCTCGATACATTTTCCTGTACTGTTGTGGTCAGTGTAACCCCAACGAGGCGAGAGTCTATTAAAGTCACATGCAAGGACTGTTTCTGTGGGGGGCTGTATATGTTGTATATAGTGTATTTTGATGCAGTGTGCCAGATAGTGATCTCCTGTATGTCTGTGGCATGGGCTGTTATATGTGTGACATATCCCTGAATGTAATTTTGGATTTAGGTAACTATGCCATGGCAATTAGGGCACTCAAGGCATAGCTAGTGTATTCTGTCAAGTTCAGGTCAATGTCCTTGTGTAGAGTTTCTTGCAGGAGAGTCACAAAACCTTAACAAGCTCAAGCTTCTTTTTTCTCAGGCCACAAAATTTAACTGTAGAACATTAAATGAAAGCTTGTTATCTTGTTTCTGCCCACTGCCAGGCGAGGACCTTGATGACTAAGCCGTCGTCCGAGCTCGTTTGTAAAATTTTTTAATTTGTACTTCCCTTATTTTGGCATTGTCGGGTCTGTGGATTTTCTTCCCACCCCAGGCAGAAACCAGAAATGTACTGTCCCGACATTAAGTAATTGAGGTGGTGTATTAGCAACGCTCCAAGTTACTGAAGCCACAGTAGAGTTCACTGCGCTCATTCCCCGCTACCAATTGTCTACTGATTAGGCTTGAGTAGTGGAGGCAGGGACAATTAATGCATTTAAGAATAAATTGGATGCACATAGCTTTTAGAGCAATGTAATGTAAATGAAACTGGTTGTATACAGACTCTGCAGAGTCTTCTAAACCAGTATAAAGACATTAAGTTAAGTTAAGTTCTCCTCAGCTCTAGACCTGTGATCAAAGGATCCAGACAATTGGATCGTCACGTCCTGAGCCACTGTGCCTTCACGATTTGCCTCGACTGTCATGGTGCGGTGAATGTAGATTCCCTTTTCCCTGGTCTATTCAGCATGGTGCTGGTTCCTTCCTAAGAGGGTGCATGCGTATTGTCCAATAGGAGACCCATTTGTACAGATGGGTTACTGGTAAGGCTTTAAGAATAAAACCCTCATTATATAGTACCTCATCTACTAAGTTATACTGTAGCTTGGTGTTAGTTCTGATAGGTCATGGAAGACGCCATCAGAGATGACTCATGTGAGACTGTCATACAGCTTTAATTCTTCTATTAATGTTTTGTTTAAAATAATGCAGCGGAAATACATTTTTTGGACTTCAATTCATCATTAACTATCCTTGGAATGGAGGAGCGGAGACTAACATCTAATCTAGTCTAGCAAAACAAACTGTTCGGACATGTTAGTCAGGGTCAGGTAAAATATACTGACCAAAACCTCCAACTCGACTTCCTCGCAATTCTCCCTGGAAATTGGCTGTTTTCATGGCAGCCTGGCTGACGAGGTGGGAATCGACATGATACCTGTAGTAGTGAGTGATACGCAGATGAATCCAAGCATCGCACACCAGACTGAAGGACTCTGGCCCACCTTCATCAGCATGCTCGAGATATGAGGAAAGCTACTGCAGTCTACCTCATAACACCCTTTTCAAGGAGCACAAATGGGTAATCCTACTAATTGTAGCCATTCAACAACAACGTCCTTGGTATGTCACCAAACATGTTTTCTGATACTTAGTTTTCCAAATGTCATTTTGAACAGCTACAAACATTTTTACTCCACAATATTTTAATTCTACTTCTGATTGGCGTAGGTGATCATGTATCGTCACACCTTCCTTTCATTATTCGTGTTTCTCAATTTTATTGTTAATTCTTCTTTGTGTCATTATATTGAACTGTGCAATAATTGCCTGATGTCCCCCTCTGGTTTGTTACATTCTACGTTTTGTCCCACTTTGCAGCGTTACATTCTATGTTTTGTCCCACCCTGTCGTGTTACATTCTATGTTTTGTCCCATTCTGCCGTGTTACATTCTAGGTTTTGTCCCACTCTGCCACATTACATTCTACATTTTGTCCCATTCTGTCATGTTACATTCTATGTTTTGGCCCACTCTGTGTTGTTACATTCTATGTTTTGCCCCACTCTGTCATGTTACAGTCTATGTTTTGCCTCACTCTGTCATGTTACATTCTATGTTTTTTCCGACTCTGTCGTGTTACATTCTATGTTTTTGTCAGACTCTGCTGTGTTACATTCTGTGTTTTGGCCTTTATTAAACTATCCTTGAAATAGATACAAATACTTTTCATTGCAGCTCATATTCAAAGTTATGATTTTATGGAAGTTTATTATGGAACGAATAAAAACATCAAATTACAGAGCCAAATAATTTCCAAATGTATTAATTTCTTCACAAACATGTTTAACTTTTTCAGTAAGGCTACAATGCACCATTACTAACTTGACTGGATCATTGATGACACAATAGAACCCAGGAGGAACAACAATCATTGGAAGAGGTCCAGCAGAAAGCTCCTCATTAGCTTGAAGTACCAATGTCTGAGGTCCGATAACAAGCCGAACAATATTTGTGTTCTACAAGATAAATTAAAGATGTGATAATTAAACACTTACACATGTATTACAGTTACATTTTGTTTAATTAAAAAAATAACTTTTAGTGGTAAAATCTAATTAGTTTATTGAATTGTAATGATACTGATAAAGCTTAGGACTAAACCATTTGATAATGTCATTTTATGAAGATATACAAACAGACATACCAACCAAAGATAGAGAAGGAAGATATTGATGTCACCAGAGGAACAGCGGAAACGATTGACTGAGTATTTCAAAGAAAGTCTAAACAGTGTTTCCACCACAAGAAACACCAAATATCCTACCAGCAGAGAAAACCCTGAACATGGACTGCAACCCACCAAGTAAGATAGAATTCCAAAGGACCATATCCAACTTCAAGACAGGGAAAGCGGCAGGACCAGATGGAATAGCAGCAGAAGCTATAACGGCAGAAATAGGTAAGGCCACAGATACGTTGCAAGGATCATTCATGAAGATATGGGAAGAGGAGAGATTGCCCACAGAATGATAAAATAACATCTGAATGAACTGCCTAAGAAGGGAGACCTGCCAGATTACAGGATTATAGGGGGATTACATTGTTGTCAGTGCCAGGCAAGATAATCAACAGAATCATATTGGACAGATTGAATGTGGAAGAAGGGAAAAAGCTCTGAAAGGAACAGGCAGGATTTCACCATGGGAGATCATGCACAGATCATATTGTTACTCTACACATCATAGAAAAACAAAGTATTGAATAGAAATCATTCCTAAATGCAAATTGTATAGACTATCAAAAGGCATTTGACAGTGTGGATCGAAGTACTATATGGCAACTGTTGAGACACTATGGGATACCAGATAAGTTTATAACTCTTATACAACAGTATGTATGAGGATACAGTTAGTAAAGTGATATCTGAAGGAGCACTGACTGATAGCTGCGGGGTGCAAGAAGGGTGAGACAAGGATGCCTGCTTTTGCCTTTCTTATTCTTGTTGGCTGTAGATTGGATAATGAAGACATCAATTGGGGATGAAATAGAACTGGTATTCAGTGGAAACTATGGTCAAAATTGGAGGACTTGGACAATGCAGATGATCTGGTACTTTGTCCCCCAGTCATAGATAAATGCAAGAGAAACTTGATAGGGTGAAAGAACGTTCAGCAAAATTGGGATTGAATATCAACATGAAGAAAACCAAGCTCTTTAAAATCAACACTGTCAACAAAGAACCAATCATGCTGGAGGGAGAGCCATTGCAAGAAGCAGAAGCATTAACCAAATGGGCAGCACAATTGACACATCAAGAGATACAGATGTGAGGACCAGAATTGGAAAGGCAAGATTTCTGACACTAAACAATATATGGAGATCCAGGGAAATCAAGATTCACACTAAAATTAGAATATTCAATTCCAGTGTCAAGTCAGTGTTGCTGTATGGAGCGGAGACATGGAGACCAACCGAGGCCATAAAACAAAAACTCTAGTCCTTTGTTAACAGACAAAGGATAATGAGCAGCATAAAGTGGCAGGACATGGTGAGGATAAAGATATTTGGAAAAGAAGCCAATAACTGCCACAGGAACAACAAATTCTTAGCTCTTAGTCAACCTGTACTTCTACAAGGGCAGATGCCCCTGTGCAGGTCAGCTCTGGTATGAGCTGGACATAGGAGAAGAATTTCCTGCTTAACGGGCTAGGCGTGAGCAGCTTAATATTCTGCTGCGTTGGGTGGTTAACCGATGTGCAAATCCATCTTGATAGACTCAACACTAGCGCAAAGTAGACCCGCAGCCTGTTAGGCGCTATCTATGCTGCTCTAAACAAACCACCTAACCATGGCCAGTGTTATGCCATGTCACACAGTTAGTCACCTATTATGAAATGCTCTCTGTGATGCGGTAGTGCTATTCTTGTCCTTGTCATACACATAGACCCTGGCAGGCCACTCAAAAAAAATTAAGCAAGAAAATGGCGCTGGATATGACATAAGCTATGAAAGGCACCCTTCAACATTGCCAGACAGGCTCATACTTCGAATCCTCAAGGGAAGAGAACGAAGTAGACCCAAAAATACATGGAAAAGAGAATGTGAAAATAAAATAAAATTAAATTAAATGATTACATCTGGAGAGGTTTAGGAAGAGCAGCACAGAGTGGTGTATTTTGGTGGTTGGGTTGTTGTTATTGGCCTATGTATGAAGAGGAGTGACAAGCTTTGATTGATTTGAAAAGACATAACACCTTACTGATGGGAAAGGTCTAGGGCAAATGTATCAGAGGTAGACGACATGTACTTATGCACTGTAAGTCACTAGGATTTTTCTTTACACCCATACGAGAACACATTTAGCAAGGATCATTAAGGCAAGAGACAGTGGATGATGGAAATCAACTGAAACCAACTTTCATTGTGGCGGAAATGACAGTTGAACTGAACTGTAAATTAAATTCTTTAAATCAACAAACAAACAAAAAATGTAGGCCCTATATTTTTGGTGTAAATAATGCACATTACATCTGTATCTGTACAACATATATACGGAATATATAATGAGAAATGTTCGAGAAGATGTGAACATTGAAAGTTTCGACCAATTTACGATTGGGGGGTACGAGATTCCAGAGTTACGATACGCAGATGATACAGTGATACTATCAAGAAGTGCAGAAGGGCTAGAGCAGCTAATTTCAGCGGTTAATGGACATAGTAAAGATCAAAACCTGTTCATAAACATAAATAAAACAAAGGTAATGACCACCGACAAAACACAATGTCAACATAAATTTACAGTGGGTGGTGAGGAAATAGATCAGGTCACACATTTTGAAAATCGGGGCTCCAGAATTGACGAAAATGGTGACTGCTCGAAAGAAATCAGAAGAAGACTAGCTATGGCACCGCAGAGACTGAACAGCCTGAAGAAATTATGGAAGAGCACCAACAAAAAGATAAAAGTAAAAGTCTTGAGAGCCTGTGTTTTTCCTGTGGCAGCTTATGGCTGTGAATCATGGACGATTACCAACACTTCTAGACAAAGAATCGAATCCTTCGAGTCAAAATGTTACAGAAAGATCCTCAGAATACCCTGGACAGAGAAAAAACAAATGCAGACATTCGGCAAGAGTTGAGCATAGAAGAGAACTGGTTTATCAATTCCATTTTGGCTAGAAAATGCAAGTACTTTGGTCACATCAAGAGACACAACGGTCTTGAGAGAACGGTGATGGAAGGTATGGTGCCAGGCAAAAAGAGGAATGGGTAGACCAAGAAGACGATGGCACAAAGATGTCCAGGAATGCCTGAGTATGCCTGTGGCGGAGGTTGGTGTTTTGGCAAGGGAACGAGTTTCTTTCAGACAGACTGTGATGGAAGTGAGTTAGTGACGTTCTACAAAAGACATGCTTCATGATGATGATAGTAATTTAGTATATATATATAATTATATATCTAGTAAAAACATTTTAGAACTTCTACTTAATCTTATTCAACTTTTAAAAAACTCGTATGTAGTTTTTGTGTTTGTGTTTTTTTATTTGTAGTTTGTTATAGGCCCTACTTAGTTATAAATGAATACTAATAAATACTTTTGTTTATTCAGACTTTGCGCTTACCGTATCCAAGATATGAGCAAACTGCAGTGGATGGATTCTCGTGATGTTATTCATGTTCTTTAACTTTATTAGTGCCTTAGTTACGCCAATTGTTATTCACATCTGTTTCAACAAACCCAGATTGCTATTTTCTTTGCTCCAATTACTTCCTTCACCCGGTGAACCTTGTATTTTTAGTAACTGACTAACTTGTTTTCTTTCGTTTACGACTGCAAAAGTGTAAAACAATGTCACTCTAACTTTTGTAATACTTATTCCAAGAACGAGCACTCAATCAACCTTAGCAGAATGGCCGACTTCTCAAAGTTAACTTACGCTTACACCACCCATATTTGATATATTGATGTTAAGAATATCCACTAGAAGATTCTTATTTTCTGACAAATTTATCAATGTTTTCAATGGCAATGGAAGCTATATTTTTACTAAAATCTTAAGACGAAAGCCATACGCATCCCAAGTCCTGACTTGCCACCTGCGTCAAAGGAATCTCCCCCACTGGACTTCATTCTGTGTTTACTATCAAGACGTCATTAATGACCAGTTTGGGCAGTCGCATTTTAATTGGCAGGTATTTTGTATAATGAAATTGATCTCTTCTGTTATGTTATACATCATCCGCAGTTGATGTATTTGAAGTAATTCAGGATGCCTCGACACAGAGCGTTTCTAACTTTCTACAGAATCTTAGAAAAGTGAAAGTAAAGAATGGTGCCAACTCAACTTGCTACATCATTTAGTGGATAGCGAGCATACACGCCTTACGAGTTAAACCTTCATGAGTTTGTGTGAATCTACTGTCCTGGTCATGCTGAAAGAACTGACATCCCGGCTTCGAAAACATTTATAATGGGACATGATTAAATATTGTTATGGAGACATACTCATACTGAAATCAAAAACACTAACAGAACGGCATTAATGGCCTACTAAATGATGACAGTATGATTCATTATATGAATTAGCAATCCATAAATTGCAAGGGTTAGATATTAGAGTCAACTCAGAGAGAGATGCATGAGAGAATATAATATGAGTGTGGGCTACAGAAACAATAAGTATCCATATTGTCAGCATAGGTTTACTAAAGAGAGATTGTATTTAACAAATCTATTTAAATCATCAATGGTCTGCTGAGGAAACTATGAGTTGGAGGATATTGAAATTTTGGAAACTTGACGGTTAGTATGTGCTGTTTACATCAGAAGTGATGTTATCGTGCGCATTGTACGTATGTTCACATGGTGCAGTTATGTCCAGTTTTATTTGAACATACCTCGTGCATAAAGGATTCGGACAATGATATTGGATCCATGATGTGTACAACTACAAATTAATTAAAGAAAGGTCAGATTAGATATTAGGAAATATGTGTTAGTCAGAGAGTGATGAATGCTTGGAATGCGCTGCCATAGGAAATAATGGAGGCAGGATTAGTTAATGCATTCAAAAATAGATTGAATGCACATAGTTATATTTAAATCAAGTTAAGAAGGGACTAGTTATATACAGACTGCAGTGTCTTCTAAACCAGTATTAATGTGTTAAGTTATATCCTCTGCCACTTTCTCATGTTGGAAGTTGTTGTCATGTTTGCATCACTCTCTCAGCCACAACCTTACCTCTTACTCTAGCAGAAAAGTCTTATCCTAATTTCTCATCGCTCTACACCGATTCATTGAGATATACAAAAATCATTGAGAGTATTGTCATATAATTATCAAATGTTTGACATTCTTTACTTTCTGATTGATTCACTTTGCATTTCTTGCCAACAGTGATGATGACTCGAGCGTAATCTGTCATTTCATCACCAGTATGATCCATGAAGCTCAAACATGTATCTCAATATCGCAACAGGGGGTGAAGGGAGGTATCCCTTGTGCACCTACGGCTAGCCGCATTCCTTTATACTGGATTCGCTCCAGCCTTTCACATTGTGACCTTGAAAGTGTGATGATACCTAGCCCAGAAATGACTGATATAGTTGACACTAGTAGTAAATAGCAGATACAAATATTAATAATATAGTAGGCTAATATAATTTTAAAATAGAAGACGATAATAATATATTATTTGATGTCACGTTTCTTCAACCACCTCCCCTTCCCATCGTCACACTTCACACATTTTTTAAAACCTTTTCCCCTAACTGCATGACATCATACATTATCATTTCCTTGGGAGTGTGTCTCAGATTGTTAAATATTGACCAAATTTCTATGCTCATGATATGACGAAAGCTACAACAAATCACCACTTAATGTCCTATTTCAAAGCGCACAAAAGAGTAAATCTGCTCATTGTGGGCATTCAACAACAACAGTTGATTTCTTGAAACTCATGACCCAGAATGGTGACTTTAGGATCCCTATTTCAAATGCTTAAAAACAACCATGACTATGTTCAATCACTGATAAAAATTAGATAGTTCTTGGATTGATTTGGATCTATAGCTTAAGGAGCACTTACTCACTTACTAGTTATTCCTCTTCTACTGTTGGGTGTAGTTGTTTGCCAGAGAGAATGTCAGACTGTTCTATCTGCTGTCTTCCTTCTGGTCTGATTTCAGTCTAGTCCTAGATCTCTCAGGGACTGTTCTATGTTTCCATATGTGTCATGATAGCGGGTCTTGTTTCATTCTGCAGTCAAGACCAGACCACTGTAGTTGAGATCTTTTAAGGGCCCCAATGATTTAAAACGCCATCCAGACACCCTTGAATTGAAAGAAAAAGATATTTACAGTCTGTAATAACTATACTCATTACATATGTATGGCCATACACTCAAGGGAAAACCATAAAAATCACACAAATTATGGTTAATATGATTAAGTTAACATCTCTACATCTCTTGATTTGCTCATTATCAAATTTTCTCAGGTTGATAGCAAAAATTACCACGTGCTTAGAACTGGTTGCTTCCCCTTTATCAAGTACCACTGTTCCAGCAGGCCATACGCAGATCTTGATGCTGAGAACTACTTTTACACATTTCTGAAAATTCTCAATTTAGGTAAACTTAATTAGTAGTATTGATCATGTTGATATTTGTTTATATTCTCTATTATTCTAACATTCTACAGCATGGGCTAGTGGTTAAGTGACACGGCTCACAATCCCAATGTGCTAGGTGCGCTACCCAATTTACCCAGGGGGAAGCAAGATAAAACCATAGTGCAACACACACTGCCTTGGGAAATAGAGAAATAAGGCAAATGCAAAAACACAAAAATTCTACAATTATTCTTAAATTTCTGTCCACCAGGGGGAATTTATACGACAGAGGAATAAATGCCACTTGTCTCTGCTGTCACATATAGTGTGTAAGCTAGACTTTTATTTTAGGCCCAATAGATATAACCTTGCCTTACCTGTGATACAAACCAATGTCCCCTTGATTAAGAGACAAGAATCCTAATCACTTGATCACCCACTCCTCCTAAAGCTAGTGTTTCAGATTGAAATGTACAGAACTATAAATGCACTTAGCACTTTAAACCGTTTATACAAATATAGAATTTGAAAAACCAACCTTTCTAACCTCTTAAAGGGGAACTGAGACGCTATTCCAGTCAATATACTGACCAAGACCACAATGTCTTTTCCATGTAGCGTTTCCTGTAAACAGGCTGTTTTGAAAACAGCCTGGCTGATGAGATATGGAGTGATGTGGTCCCCGTAGTGTTGAGCATCATGTAGATGAAGCAAAGTATAGCACAACTGCCTGGAGGAACGTGGTCCACTTTCATCAGATCAGCATGCTCAGGATGTGAGGAAAACTACAACAACCCGCCACTTAACGCCCTTTTCAGGGCGCACAAAAGAGCATACTTACTCATTGTTACCATTTAACCACAACAACCTCTATTAATATACGGTTTTTAATATTACCGTTTGTCTGGACTGCAAACCTTCACTAACAGATGTCTCCACCACAAATTGCATATTTGATTGTCAGATAAAATATCAAACACAGACGTGGGACAAAGAACATAACAGCAATCAATAAAATTGAAGATTGGAGAAGTAAAGTGTGTATGCATAGAGTGCACTCACAGTAATAAACTTAATAATGAAACCAGACATGTGCTTGGAAATAGAAGATTGGTGATGTCAGAAAACACCTAGCATAGAGTAGTCATTAGAAGAGGAGGTCAGGGCAGCTGAAGTCTCATGGCCACAGCGAAATGAGACATCACAAAATAGGAATGAGTGAAGAGTATCCTTTTACAGTCACATGGTCTTATGGAAATCAGGAGTAAGTCAATATTAGATTTAGATGAGTGAATTGAGAAGACATTGACCAAGCATAATGATAACATTCTTATTAAGTCAATATTAGGATTAGATAAGTGAATTTAGAAGACATTGATCAACCACAATGATAACATTCTTATTAAGTCAATATTAGATTTAGATGAGTGAATTGAGAAGATATTGACAAAGCGCAATGATAGCTAAAATGCATGTTTTTCTAAGCATTGTAGATTTGATGTTATAATTATTGCTGTGTTGTGTTCATTTCTGTGTGGTATGTGCACAAATGTATGAGAGTCTGAATATGTGTGAAAGTGACAGATGGAGAGAGCATGCACATACATTCCTGTTATAATATGTGTATGTGTAAGCGTGCATGCAAGTAGTAAATACAGTTACCTTTTTTACTGCAGTGGAGATATATATTTTAGCAGTGCTAACAATTGGTCACTAATAGATTAGTTTATTTAGTTGTGTTTCTATCAGTTCTCACCATTATTAAGATACAAGCACATCTTAATGGAGACAAATAGACAGTTGATAGATAGTATTTTTGTACCAACTCTCTGCTGCCAGTGTCAGACATGAGTTCAAAATACGGAACTTAATGACTTAAGAGCAGTACTCTGTCAACTATGCCAGCAGTCCGCATCAAAAAGATAAGTAACATTCAAGGCAACGAGGAGGCAGACAGACTGGCAAAAGAAGGTGCAAGATTACCACAACCAGATTCTAGTGTGACCTACGAAGAGTCCAAAAGGTTTATTAGGGCCAGATACATGGCCAAATGGGAAACAGAACATACTGGCTACACAAAAAATGATGCCTATTACCAGTTGAACAGAAAAGAGCAGGTCATGGTCTTCAGACTCCACACAGGCCACAAGAGACTGAGGTACCATCTATTCAATAAACTGAAGATAGGTGGCACTGACGAATGCACCTGTGGTACAGGGAAAATGACAGCTTAACAGCTGCTGCAAAATTGCCTGACATACGAGGACCAGAGAGAGCACATGTGGCCATCACCAGGGCCAACACTAGACAAGCTCTATGGCAGTGTCGACAGCCTCAGGAGGACAGCTGCTTTCTTTGAACAAATTCAAGTTGACGTCTGACAGCGTGCGAAGAAGAAGAAGAAAGAAGACATGAGCTCTCGCCAAGATACAAGAAAAAAATTATGGTATGCCAAATGAGGTTTTTGAGAAAAGCTGTCGGATCACACGGCTGGACAGAGTACGAAACAAAGAAGTCGGACAAATAGTGGGGTCATGATGCAGCAGTGAATGATTTGACAACAGCCATCAACTCGTAACTAGCTGCTTGTATCAGGATCAGCGGACCATAGCTGTCCAAGACCCTATTCCGCCTTTACGTTTCGACCCTGGAAACAGCTGTACCAGCCACTAGTGTAGTCTGGCCAAGGGATAGGAATTGCTTGTGGAAAGGCAAACAGGTATTTAAAAAATCCAGCTGAAATTGAATGTATCAAGCCAAAAGGTGCAGATATCGCAGCCTCGCTGTAAACTATAACACAATGTCCTTTTCGGGGCGAACGCCAAAGAAGAAAAAGAAGACAGAGGATGGATGTAATACTATGCATGAAATACACTGAAAGGCATAGATTTAAATGGTTTGAATACCTGACAAGAATGCAGACAAAGTTACCAACTGTGTAGATCTACAGCACCAGACAAGTAGGCTGTAGAGTAAGATAGAGACCAAGGAAAAGATAGTGTAAGTGAGACACTGAAGAAACACAGAACGACAACAATATTGGATGCACATCCGGCACACAAAAGAAAACTACACCTCCCCACAATGTCTGCAACGACATAAGTGGAGAGAAGATAATGATTTAGTTGTGTATCCCTCTAGAAAAGTGCTTCTTAAACTGTATTAATCTGTGACTAACTTCTTCCCTATCATGTATGTGCCGTTGCAATGCTGAATTTCTGTATAAATTTGTTTTACATTAAGCAGTTGATATGTATTTAGACCATGTCACGAATGAAGCAGTTCGGGACACCGGTAAGAGAGAGATCGGCCAATATAAAAGCCTATTGACTATGGTAACAACCCGCAAGCTTACATTGAATGAACATGTTTCAAAATTATCTGGGTTGACCAAGATGATCCTGCAAGGTACTGTGCCTGAGAAATGTAAGAGAGGGTGGCAGAAAAAGAGATGGAAAGACATCACAGAGTGGACGAGAAGGTCCATAGCTAGAACAAATACGAGTGGAATGGCGGGAACTGGTACAACAAACTACAATATTGGTGCCCAAATGACCTTTCAGATTGGGGGACTGATAATGAATAAGAGTTGATATATACAACCTCAGTAGTATATCTATTCTATCCCCGACAACAACAACTCTGCTGACACCAGATTAGGAATCACGGATCTAGAATACCACAGATCTTCATTTTCCTTGTATACATATTTTCCACAGACACGAGTGCACACATACTTGAATTTGTCTTTGTGTCATTATAAATATGAAAGTGTTTTTTGTTTCTGACTTCCCATCCAGGCATACCAACTCTGGCATATGGGATTGGATCATGGTGTTTAATCAAGTGCTCAGAGGATGTCCTGATGTCGGATGGAAAAATCGTCAAAGTTTACTTTCTTAACAAGGAGAAACCAGATGCTATGTATTGATTATACTTCAATAGCAGTCCTTGTATGCCTATACATCTGCAGCTAGACTAACAAATTTTTACAATATTTTACTGACATGATGCAAATACATATTTTACCATCATTATTAATATAATTTATTTATACGGTTTAGTTATAAAAAAGCTATTCTCCAGGAATACAAAACAGAAGAGGACTGAAACTCAGGTGGTGCTGGATCACAAACAACAACAGCAATAAATTAGAAGAGCAATCAATATAATATAGACATATTTGACTGCAGTTCCACTGGTTTTTAAACCAGTCATCTTTTAGGTTCCAGCCAGAATACATCTTCCATTCTTGTTCACATTAGAAATGGCTCCTCAGAGTTATGAGCTTAGCTTTGGCTTCAGTGTAGGAGTAATTTTTACATGCATTGTTTTATTCATTCTTGCCGTCAACTTATTTGTAGCAATTATAAGGTTTGTGTTTAGATTTGTTGTGAGGGTCATTGCAAAAGGTCAGAAGAGTAGTCCCGTAAGTAGTGAAACAGTAAAAGGTGAGCGAAGAATGGAGAGTGAAGGTCATTCTGGTGAGGGGTCACATAAAAGTTTAGAACTATCAGCAGACAATAAGAGCAGCGGTATATCCCCTGACAACAATTGTGTAAATACAGCAGGAAGTGACACCAAGGGAGAAAGTTCATCCATTGTTACAAAGAGAAAAGCCAAATCAAGAGGGAAATAAGTTAATATTTCTCAATAGTTTTCTCGTAACAAGAGTGGTTGCCATTTCTTACTTCATGCTTATTTAGGGCGAGACATTTGAATTGAAAGTGGATGTCCATAAGACAACTCTCAGTCACATACACATCTATAAAGAGTAACGTAGGAGTGAGCGTCACACAGATGAAGCCAAGCATAGCCTGGAGGACCCAGGTTGATACTTTTGTGTTAATTCACCCACGGATTATAATAGGTCAAATTTAGTAGAATGTAGCCACACGAATCACCATACTTTTCAATTCGCGCGGTAAACCTATGTCCATGTCATTCTCAGATCTAACACCATGCGTGGAAGATGGATTTCTTGCACATGTACGAGAATAAATGTGTGCAGTTTTTGTAGGAAAGATGACTTATACACACCGTCCGACTGTGTGCTAAAAATGTGACTTTGTCTCTCACAGTTCGCCAAGATCGTTAGAGATGTCACACATGTCAGCAGGACATTCCTGTTCATTCTAGTACAGGGTTAGAGGGCTCACGTCTGTCCTATAGGGAGATTATTCTCTTCATGTACTGAGTAAAGAGATGACTAGCATTGCTTTCTGTAAATCAGAGCTAGGAATAATGGAACAGTAACCTCCGTGAGGTTTGTGCAAATTCATTAATTGCCCACAAACCAGCATCAAGGTCCTTTTTAGGGCCTATAAAAAACAACAAAACTGCAGCCAACCAAACTGCACCCTGATAGCTAGACACTTATAATTATTTTTGTATGGAAGCTTGTGTGGTCATAGAATTTCAGAATGGGTCAATTAACGCACAAGAACCCCCAGGTCCATCTTCATCAGCACGCTCAGGATGTGAGGAAAGCTACTGTAACCAATCACTTGCTGCCCCCACGATCCACTCTGAGAAATTGGCACATTAGTATTTGCAAATTTATTGTTCAAAAAAGTCATATACACACAAGGGACAGTCATTAAGTAACATCAATTTTATTATGATGAAGTGCATGGAAGAGCACAATGGAAAATATTATTTCGGGACACAAAATGGCTCTTTATCAGTGCTCCATGTATAGATTGTGATGATCGAGGAGTATGTACAATATGGTCGCATCACTGTTGACTTGCACCATGGCAGAACCACAAGATGTTATTCACTTTTTGTGGTCAGAGGATGTGACACCTTCTGAAATCTACAGCAGAATGATGGTTCAGTATGGAGATAGTTGTTTGAGTCAAAGGAGAATGTATGAATCATCGATAGGAAGATTTCAAAATGGTAGACAAAACATCATTGATCAACCACAGCATGGGACACTTTTGATGAAACAGTCGGAGATTTCAACATGAGTCATGGCACTGCCACCGAAATTGTCCATAATGACCTCAGTTATAGGAAAGCGTGCAGCAAATGGGTCCCAAAACATCTGACAATGAGGTAATGGAGACAGTGCAAAACTGGCTAAATCTCACACCAAAAGACTTTTCTAAGAGGATATCCACAAGCTAGTGGACAGGCACTATGTAAAAATTTTAAAAAATATTTGTGGTTCGCAGTCTTGTAAAAATGTTATTAATAAAATTGCTGTTACTTATTGACTGTCCCTCGTGTGTGTGAGTGTGTGTACATCTGAAGACGTCATAACTCGCTAACAAAAAGACATATCAAACTTAAATTTATTTAACTGAACATTCTATGGACAGTTTTTAGATCATCAAATTTATTTCCTGTTATGTATTGTTTTCCAGAAATTTAGATACATGATGACATTATGATTCAATTGTCTTTAAATCCTGGGCAGCGCTGTTTTATTGTATTGTTTACTGAAACGGTGAATAAATATGTGCTTGGCTGAATAGTTTCAGTGTCTGCCTGCTGACATGGGGGACAGCAGATCGAATCCCCTGTTGACAGTTTTATGAGGGTTTGTTTTTTTAACTGAAACGGTGAAATGGCAACATGAACTAACATAAATTTTCTTCTATTTGAAAATTGTTTGCTTCATTGGCTTGACTTCGCTTCGTTCGTTCTCAATCTCCCACTACCAAACCCTGACATGGGCTTAAGTAGCAGAATGTAGCCCAGAGAACGGAATGCATTGTGTCATAGTTTACAGCTTGACTGCGATATTTGCACTTTTCGGTCCAACACATCCAACTTCAGAAAGCATTTTTTTAGTACTGGGTTAGCATTTCTTCTTCGATCCCTTCTCCTTAGCCAGTCTGCTCTGTTGCAGCCTGTAAACCAGGATCACTGCGTGGAGGTGTAGAAGGGTCTTGGCATCTGGTTCGCTGGCCTTGATGCTAGCAGTCAGCTATTGGTCACTGACTGCTGCAGCTCATGCGCTCCTCAGCATCTTGATCCCGTTTGCTTCATTAAAAAATTAATTATGTTGTTTCCTTGGCGATTGTGTATTGAAAGAAAGAGATGGCCACATTGAAAGGAGAAGAGATTGTAGGTTGGTGTGTCAGAGTCCAGGTTTTCACAGTGGTTTATCTATCTAGAATGTTACCACATGCATCCACACCATTCACAACCACACATAGTAAATAACATAGCACACAGCAGGTGGCATATTTATTACATGAATATTCACAAAACCAACATTTAGCAAACAGAACAGCGGAATCAATATTATTAATGAACATACACAATATTATTTATATCTACGCCGAGGTTGTAAGCACAAGCTATTGAATATTGCCCCCAACTAATCCAACCCAATTCTAACCGCACACTCTCCTGCCCTTATCTGCACTCTCAACACACAATCACAAGCTCGTCCTCATGATCAGATTACATACTCAGACGAATCTGTATGCTCACATATAATCAGATCACGTATTCAGGCGATCTATACAATTCAGAACATACACCGTCCACGAGGTGTCCAGCACATACAACATACATTCAGCTCTCGTCCCTAGGCGATCTGTACACTCGTGTAACCCTTCAGAACATACATCATTCACAAGGTGTCCTGCACATACAACACACATTCAGCTCTCGTCCTTAGGCGATCCGTACACTCGTGTAACATTTCAGAACACACATCGTTCACAAGGTGTCCTGCACGTACAACACATATTCAGATCTCTTCTAGACACAGGGTGCCCAACACACACCTTGTAGAGCAACTGGCCAAGACTCAAAGGTGTATGCTGGTTCAGGTACCCTGAAAATTAATTCTATCTTTCTAACATTCATAAAACAACCTATCAATCGCTTTTCTATAAAGTCGGCGTTTTTAAACAGACCCCTAGCTAAAAAATTGTTCTCTCTCTCTCCCTCCCTCTCTCTCTCTCTCAAAATGTCACAGCAATACCTGATGGCCTCTGTCTGTCACTAACCCCCCCCCCCCCCCCACTACTCAAATCGGAACGCCAGAGTGGCAGCTCCTACCCCTTACCTGTTTTCCTTTGTCGACTTAGTGTAGAGACGGTGAGTGACCTTGGCATAGTGTCGAGGTGGTGAATGACCTTAGCACACATTCAGGTACCTAAGTTCTCAGAGTCGCAGACTACATCACCCCTGCCCTAAACACTCATGCTCCGGCTAGAACTCTTATATTGGGGGGGAGATAAGCAAATTGACGGGAAAGAAGAGATTGATGAGTTGAGGGGGACGAGAAATGGGGTTTGTTGAGGATAGGGATTGGATGATTGTGATGGGAAGAAGTGGGCAGAGAGATGGCATGTTAAAGTGCAGTATGGAAGTGCAATGGGGAAATGATGGATGAGTAGTGTTTTAATTCTATCATAAGATGATCAGGGAAATGGATAAATTAGTCTATAACAAGTTTTTTTAAATACAGCCACTCACAAGAACAAGAGGGCAGAGCTACAAATTAACTAAAGAGAGGTCCAGATTAGATATTAGGAAATATTTTTTAGTCAGAGAGTGGTAAATGCTTGGAATGCATTGCCACAGGAGGTAGTGGAGGGAGGGACAGTTAGTGCATTTAAGAATAAATTGGATGCGCATAGCTTTTAGAGCAAGGTAATGTAAATTAAACTGTTTGTATACAGATTCTGCAGAATAAAGGCGTTAAACAATTAACTAAAGGGGGAAATGTTTGCATTCCAAGAATTCCGCTAATTACACCCGATAAAACTACAGCTGGACGGTTAGACTGTATTAGAAATGGACAAATTGAGAAAGGGGAAGAAATGGATGAGGTTGAGTACAGAAAGAGGTTGTTTTTTTTTTTAAATTGTTGAAACTGCATTCCTCATTATCCTGGGCAATGCTGTTCAATTATATTGTTTCCGGAGTCAAGTAAAGAGAGCAGCGTGGAAAAGGAGGATAGTAGATCAAATTTCCTCGCATACGGCAGTTGTTTATTTTAGCTGATACCATAACCAGTTATGACAACAACAAATTATAAATTTGAATTAAATTTATTTGTTTCATTTGTAATTACTACCAAATAGTTTGTATTAAAACATTATGTTATTTTTCGGATGAATTGGGTAATAAAGCCTAAAGGAAAGAGACGGGCAGATTGAAGGGGGAAGAAATCGTAGATTGGGAGGAGATGGACATGGAGTGATTAACAAATTAAGGGGACTGAAGAGATTGGCGAGTAGAGATGGATGGGGGGGGGGGGGGGGATTGATGGATTGAGAATGGAAGATATGGACAAAGGATGGGCTAAGGGAGCAAAGTGATGGCATGTTAGAGGGTAGGATTGGAGTACAATGGAGATATGATGGATGAATGGTATTTAAACAATTGACAATCTTCATAATTATCCCGGGCAACACAGTGTAAAATATTACAGAATTGTGTGCATTAAAAAAATTATGTTATTTCTCATGCGAAGTTGGGTACTAAAACTAGTTAGTTTATAAAGTTTTATCATATAATAGTTTTGCTTCATTAATTGTCAAAACTTTTGGTTGACTGTTTTACTATTAAATAATGATGATAATGCAGCTTTAAAGTTCAGAAACCAACTGTTTTATTATATGCATAGTATTTGCATATTTAGTGTTTTAATAACATTAAGTTTAAACTGTATCAATTGCACTGAACACTGAGTTGAGACTTGTAATGTACTTCGTAACTCATGTTTCACATAATTAATTAAATTTAGTTATCTGGATACAGATGATGTATTATATAGAACTAAACTATATCTTAAGTATAGGTCAGGTCATCCCGTAACCGGTGAAGTCGTTGGGGTACACATGAAGACATCCTCACAATCCCACACCAACCATCTCAGTCCTTGGCCACTGTCTGTGCCTCCTTTGGTTGGAGAAAGGTCCATTCTTTTATGTTGTCCTCCCACCGCGTTTTGAGATGACCTCTTTGTCATCCGCCTTACACCTTTCTGTGCAGGATCGGATTAAGTATAGGTAGGTGGTTATAACACTTTAAACTTATGTTTGATCAAGGCCATGTGAAGTGAACATCCACAAGGTCGGAAGGGTTTATCAAAAGGGGAGAGTTTAAAAAAATACCATATTTTTGTGGATAATCCCAAATCATGTCACTTGCAGCATAACAGGTTCTTCACTTAAATGAATGATGGTTGAATCCATCATTATCATCACCGTTATCAGTCCTATACCCTTAAAAGTCATTGGGGCACCAATGCTGCAGTTTGTTGAACCAGTTCCCATACTCAACTCGGTCTTGTGCTTGTGCCACGGATATTCGTTTTTGCTGTTGACCTTTCCATCCACTCTGATGTTGTCATTTCTTTTTCGTCTTCCCTCTCTAACACTTCCCAGGCACAGTACCTTGTAGTATCATCTTGGTCAACCCAGATGATCACAATACATGCTCATACAATGTTAAGCTTGCACGTTTTTACCACAGTACCTGTTACTTCACTTTATTTTCTACAGTTCAATGTATATATTTTCTGAGTGCTCAGAAAAACACTTGTTATTGTTGGCACTAATTTACTTTATGTTGATTCACTCTTACAAGTTTTGAGAACATTTTTATAGTCCTCTATAGTACACGAACTTCAAGACAGAACGAAGAAGGAAAATCAATAGGTAAAAAGAAAGTCAACATCCCGTTTCACGCCATCTGGCGTATGGGAAATATGGTGTTAGGACCATATTATTTGGTGACCCACGGTACATAGTGGATGATGTGGTCAGTATCACGTCGATCACTTTTACTTCCCTGATTTTTTCTGGTACCCAATTTCTGTGGCTGGGTTGACCACAGGAACAGGTTTGCAGTCGGGTAAAAATCCTGCACCAAAGAACCCTGATCACTTGACTAAGAAGCCAGTGTACTAACCACTGTGCTACAATAGGTGCCGAGCTTTAACAAGATGCTTCTGGTAAAAGGGACGAGAAATAGCTGGACTCTTGCACTTGTGTCTATAATGTTCCCATGCAGTCTTTCAAATCCATTACATCCTTTGTCAGTCTGTGAAATAATAGAAATAAAAAAATCTCAGATTTTAAAAGCGGCATCATACGACCAATCATTATATTTTCAGACATAATCTGTGCTTCAAGTTTTAGAAAACAACATCTGCAGATGTCAATAACATCCACAAATTAACTGACCAACTTTCCAACTCTTATGGAGACAAAGTGGATGCCAGGCAATGCCGTAGTCCATAGAAATTAGAAGGCTGATGAGCTGGTCAGAAGCAAAGCAGTGCTACCACAGCCATTACATAGTATCACACTACAGACCTGCAGACAGTTCCTGAGAAACAACTATAGATAGGAATGGCTAAATTGATGTGCTGCATTCCAGACAGGCCGAACATATTTCAGACACCAAGCAAAACCAGATCCCCAGGGCCCAGCAAAGAAATTGAAATGAAGGGACCAGAGTTTGATCTACAAGCTGAAAACATCTGAATAAAATAGATCCACTACATGAACCAAATTATAGATTCTATCATGACCATAAGGTGTCAGTCGAGCACCTCCTGTACCCATGACTAGCCAATCTGCGAACCCGGCTGCTTCCACCACACCCCAACATACACAACGCACTCTACACATCACCACGACAACCGAGAAAGGCGTGTTTTTGTCCAGGAGGCATTGGGCTGTCAAGATCTACCAGCTCACAGCTAAAGGGATTTTATCAACATCATTATCAGTCTGTTGAAGATTGCCATATTGTGTGTAAATAAAAGCAGCAAAGTTTTGACTAGTTAAATGAACGTGTTCATATAAACAAAACAACTTTGATTCATTAGCTTCAGATTGTTCAAGTTTCTGTACTGCACTAGTAGGGCTTTACTGTGTCAGATATGTTGATGGGACTGCAGATGTTCACCAACAGGCGGCGCTGCTGCATACTTCATGTTAGATGGCCAGATGTAATAGCAAGCACAGGTCTGTGTCAAAGGGTGCAACAACAGCCAATACATCTAGAGATAGAGGGAGAAAATGGAGATGAATAGGATACACCCTCAGAAAGACATTTAACATTATAATCAAACTTGACAAAGAACACCTGGCACACAGTTATGGAAGCATGGGTGAGACTGCTGGGAGTCTCATAGGTGGAGCTCAAGAAGGTAGCCTAGATAACAATTTGAGGTAAAGCTGTTGGTGAACTATGTCCCATGAAGTAGAGCTGAGCAGAATGGCAGGACATTACTGAGCTCGATGGCAAGCTTTTATTAAGGGGAGTGACAGGACCTTACTGAGGTGGATTGCAGGGCTTTATTGAGGTGGATGACAGGACTTTATTGAGGTGGATGACAGGACTTTATTGAGGTGGATGACAGGACATTACTGAACTGGATGGTAGGACATTACTGAGTTGGATAGCAGAACATTACCAAGCTAGATGGCAAGACCTTACTCAGCTGGATGGTAGTTCCTTACCAAGCTGGATGGCAGGACCTTACTCAGCTAGATGCCAGGACCTTACTCAGCTAGATGCCAGGACCGTACCAAGCTAGATGGCAAGACCTTACTCAGCTGGATGCCAGGACCTTACCAAGCTGGATGGCAGGACCTTACTCAGCTGGATGGCAGTTCCTTACCAAGCTGGATGGCAAGACCTTACTCAGCTGGATGGCAGTTCCTTACCAAGCTGGATGGCAGGACCTTACTCAGCTGGATGGCAGTTCCTTACCAAGCTGGATGGCAGGACCTTACTCAGCTGGATGGCAGGACCTTACTGAGCTGGATGGCAGGACCTTACTCAGCTGGATGGCAGTTCCTTACCAAGCTGGATGGCAGGACCTTACTCAGCTGGATGGCAGGACCTTACTGAGCTGGATGGCAGGAGCTTACTGAGCAGGATGGCAGGGCTTTCCTCAGCTAGATGGCAGGACCTAACTGAACTACACAGCTTGTTTCTTAAAGTACTTGCCTATATACTGATAGTGCACATACTGCTCCTTTTTGGTTGTGCATTGTAAGAAGTCTAGTATATCTCATATGTGATTTGTTTTCTTGTTTTTATCAAATGCAATTAGTAATAATGCTTTGAGCATAGTATTTTTATATGTGCTGAAATATGAGTGCAAGCATATTTTTCTTTCACGAATTTTTTATCAGAATACCCACACCTTGGGCAGAAGAATGGAATTTAATGTTTCTTACAATTTTTTATGCTTTTTAGCATTTGGCAAAATTGCATTTCTTCATCTTTATCCAGTAGAATAAACAATTACATAAAAAATCATTGTTTACTGAAAATGTTGTTTGTGAATGCCCACAAAAAGCAGGTTTACTCATTTGTGCGCCCTGAAAAGAACCTTTAGTGATTTTCCTCAACCCGAACATGCTGATAAATGTGGACTGGGGTCCTCCAGGCAGTTGTGCTATGCTCGGTTTTATCTGTGCGTCTCTCACTACTACATTGATCATCCCACCTTGTTAGTCAGGTTGCCATGAAAACAGCCCGTTTCCAGAGTACTACATGGAAGTCGAGGTGGGGAGTCTTTGCCAGTAAGTTTTGCCTGTCTGCGACTAATACGTCTGATAGTATATTTTACCTGACCCTGACTAACACGTCTGATCAGTATGTTTTGTCTGACCCTGACTAATACATCTGATAGTATATTTTGCCTGACCCTGACTAACACGTCTGATCTGTATATTTTGCCTAGCCCTGACTAACACGTCGGATCAGTAGGTTTTGCCTGACCAGACGCTAGTCTTCCTCCCCACTGAAAACATTCAGTTCAGTTCAGGTGCCATCTCCGCATTGAAGGTCAGCTGCAATGGATCTCCAGTGTACTCTATCTATCTCTTGCTGTAATTATGCTATCTGAGAGACTTTCCAGTCCATCTACTGATGTTATCCACCCACTTAAAGCGTTGTCTGCCTCTTGAATGACTGCCTTCCACCGTAGCCTTCAGTATGTCTTGTTATATGACCAAAATAACGTAACTGACTAACCCTGATTTCAGTTAATAATTCTCTTTTCACCCCCAATTTTTCCAATACCTCCAAATGTTTTTTTTCTCTTTCCAAGAAATGCGACCCAATCTTCTATATACCCACATTATGAAGGCTTCAATACTCTTTTTCAACATGTTATTCATTGTCCATGTTTCTGCGCCATAAAGTAGTGACAAGTATACATAACACCTGACAATTCTCATTTTCAAATTCTGTTTGGATGTCAGTATGTGTCACATGTTGTCGAATACCATCTTGGCCATGCCTATTCTCTTTCTGATTTCTTTTTCACAGCTGCCTTCTTCCGTTATTATTTGACCTAGATAGGAGAAACTCTGTACCTGTTCAAGTAGTTGATCTTTTGTTGTTATCTACATGCATGGTTTCTTGTCACTTTCCCCAATTATCATAGTCTTTGTTTTCTTAATGTTTATGTCTAATCCAAACTCTTGACTTATTGTGTATATTGTTGTCACAAGCTCCTGTAATTTTTGCTCAGTTTTTGCCATCAAAACTGTATCCGCATATCTCAGATTGTTCATTGCCACTCCTCCAATGACAAGCCCTGGCATCCCCTCTATCTGTTTGAATATTTGTTTTGTGTAGATATTAAAATGACAAGGGGAAAATGCACATCCCTGTCTCACTCCTCTTTTTATATCTATACTTGGAGAGCATAGCTTTCCTGATTTTACTGTAGCAGTTTGTTCCCAGTACATATTGCAGAGCAGACGTATGTCTTTACCATCTAGACCTATTTCTTGGAGACATTTAATTAATTTTTCATATTGGACTCTGTCAAAAGTCTTCTGGTTGTCTATAAAGCAAATATAACTGTCATTATTTATTTCTATATATTTTTCTGTCAAAGTTCGCAAACAGAAAATTGTTTCCCTTGTCCTGTTAAACTTTCGAATACCAAATTTTCTTCTGAAACTTCTGTTTTCTTCTGAAAACATTAGGAAACAAATATTGACTGTGTCTGTCCTTTGTTTATAAATCACAAATCTTGAGCAAACGGGAAGGTGTGGACATAATTATAGCTGATCAACACTGGAACTAAGGAATCCTGATACCATAACCTCCATGCTATGGATTCCAAAAGGAAGGTGAGACCTTCAATCCTACTTTAATCATTGATGACAAAAACGAATCCCCAATATTTTACAACCATGAGAGACAACAGCAATGGAACAAGTACTTTAAAAAAATCTTCAACCCGTCACGCACCCTGGGACAATTAATATTCAACCCAAGAATTATATCTTCAATTTTGTGCACTTGTGGCTCAGATTTCAACTAGAAGGTATGTCTTGTTATATGACCAAAATAACGTTCTGTTGTGTCCTGTTCTAAGTTGCAGCACAACACTTTGCTCTGGTCTGTTCATCTAATGGTAAGTCTTGTGTTAATGTTGGTAGCTCTCTGATTGATTTCTTCTTCTTCTTCATCGTACGCTGTCAGACATCAACCTTTATTTTTTCGAAAAAAGCAGCGGTCATCCTGAGGCTGTCGACACTGCCATAGAGCTTGTCTAGTGTTGCCACTGGTGATGGCCACATCTGATCTCTCTGATCCTCGTATGTAGTGCAGTTTTGCAGCAAATGCTCAGCGGTCATTTTCCCGGTACCACACAGGCATTCGTCAGTGCCACCTATCTTCAATTTGTTGAATAGGTCCTCAGTCTATTGTGGCCAGTGCGAAGTTTGAAGACCACGTCCTGCTCTCTTCTGTTCAACTGGTAATAGGCATCGTTTTTTGTGTAGCCAGTATGTTCGGTTTCCCATTTGGTCATGTATCTAGCTCTAATAAGGCGTTTTGACTCTTCGTATGTCATACTAGTATCTGGTTGTGGTAGATTTGCACCTTCTTTTGCCAGTCTGTCTGCCTCCTCGTTGCCTAGGATGTTGCAGTGAGATGGAACCCACTGCACCACTACCCTTTTTGGTGCGGACTGATGGCATAGTTGACAGAGTACTGCTCTTAAATCATTAAGTTCAGTATTTTTCTGGCTTTTTAGTGCTGTGACTATGGCCAGGGCATCTGTAAGCAGGACTATATGGCTTTCATTCATTTTACCTGTCACCATTTCTTCCACTGCCGCCCTCAGTGCCTCTGCCTCCGCTCTGAAATTGCTTGTGTATTTTCCAGTAGCGAATGACAGTGTTATTTTTCTGCCATTTGGTAGGTTCAGAAATGCTCCTGCCCCTCCGTTCTGTGTTGTGTTTGTTACAGAATCGTTGGTGTATGCATGGGTCCAGTCCATGCTTGGGTAGTTTTTCGTTATGTAGCTCAGGGTTGTATCTCTTCTTTCTTTTTCAGTCTGGCAGTTTTTGTTTCCTATACCTGGTATATTTTCTACCACCTCTGGAAATATATGCTGCCTCCAGGTAGGTTTTCGTACAGTAGAGATGGGCTTTGGTGTTGTTAGTGCGTTCATGGGGGTCTTCGTGCATCTTTGCTTTTGCTATTTCTGCAAAGTTTCTCCACTTTTCTCTGATTGATTTGATCATCGTTATCTTCTATTGGTATGTAATGTAATTGATACATCCGGCTGATCGTCTGCAGCACCCTCCTTTGTCAGTTGATTTGCTCTATAATTTCCCGGTATTCCACAATGAGAAGCTTGCACGGGTTACTCAGTTCAGAGAGTAGAACCTGTAGACCTGGCAGTTTCCCGGATTCAATGTTCGGAGTGCTGATTCTGCATCTGTCAGAAGTACTACAGGCTGTGAACCAAGATTAGGGTTCAACAGTTTCTCAATTGCCACATTGATCTCCTGAATTTCAGCATTGTAAGTATTTCCCACTTGGTACTCTGACCATATCCCTAATGTTGTTTGGGTATTCTTTGTACACTCACCCTCCTTCACGCTTTACTGCATTCTATGCTGACCCATCCGTGTACACTACTCTGTTGACATTTGGTTTCCTGTCTTAATGTAGGTTCTGCAAGTCTGATAGATACTTTATATGGCGCTGATCAATGATGCTGGGATGTTCTCCTTTTCCAAGCATTTCTAGAGCCTGCTCCATGGAACCTTATCTATGCCTTTTCAAGGTCCAAGAAATAGGTGCATTTCAGTATCAAACTTGAGATTTTTCACTCAGTTATTTTAGTGTGAACAGGTCTTGGGTACTTCGGGTTTCTGTGAAACCGTATTGGGCCTCACCTATCTGTGGCTCAGTCAGACGTCTTGTCTTAGTCTCTGCTCTAGTATTCTAGAGTAGACTTTTTCAAGGACAAGATAAAGGACATACCTCTATGAAAGGAAGGATATATCTATATGAAAGGAAGGATATACCTATATGAAAGGAAGGATATACCTATATGAAAGGAAGGATATACCTATATGAAAGGAAGGATATACCTATATGAAAGGAAGGATATACATCTAAGAAGGAAGGATATACCTCTAAGAAAGGAAAGATATACCTATACGAAAGGAAGGATATACCTATATGAAAGGAAGGATATACCTCTAAGAAAGGAAGGATATACCTATAAGAAAGGAAGGATATACCTCTAAAAAAGGAAGCATATACCTCTATTAAAGGAAGAATTTAGAATACAGCAGTGCTCCTGACAACATGCTCACATACTAATATACAGTACCCTACATCTTATTAGTGAAGCAATGAGGTCAGCATCCATTGCTGCATGTGAATGGAACCCCTTGATATGCAAAGAGATGTGGCTGCTATGGAAGTTTATGAGAGGATTAAAAGAATAACCAAAGACCACCCCAATAGAAGGCTTGTAGAAAAAGGGCAACAAAAGCAGAGAATAAAACACAAGTCAGTCCTCCAGCACGTCAGTGAGATTAAAGACATATAGCACGTCCCAGACAAAAGTCAGTCCTCCACCATGTCAGTGAGATTAAAGACAGATAGCACGTCCCAGAAAAAAGACAAGAAACACAGAGAGTAACAAGAAATTTACAACCACATGCACGTTTAAAAATGCCAGAAATTATAACAAAACCAACAGATAATACAACAAGAAGTGCTGATCCAATAAGTTTTATGAGAGCATTACAGAGAACGATTGACACCTACCCAGAAGAATGGATACATGTCTATACTGATGGATCTGCTTTTGACGCTACCATTCTTCTTCTTCTTCTGTGTTCGTTCTCAATCTCCCACTACCAAGCCCTGAACAGGGCTTAACATGTAACAGGATGTAGTCCAGAGAACGGAATGCGTTGTGTTGCTAGTTTACAGCTTGACTGCGAAATTTGTACATTTTGGTCCGACACATCCATCTTTGGCAGAAAGCCACCATTGAAGTGAGATATGGAGTCTACATTGAGTATCCAGACAGAACATCTGATGAGCTGTTTGATGCCTGTGGGGAGATATGTTCAAACTATGAGGCAGAAATAACAGCACTGGAAGTAGCTCTGTACCACTTGAGGACTGTTTTGATGCTTTCCCATCAAAAGCCCAAAGCATCATAATCTTTACCTACTAATTACCTGCCTATCAAGCTCTGAAAGATAGTGGTCATAGTAAGCCTGAACATACCGAAATATCCCTAGATGCCAACCAACTTCTCACATCCCATGAAGTCAGAATAGTTATGCAATGGATCCCTGATCAATCACTCAAATACATCTGGCAATGACAAGGCAGACTGGCTAAGAAGGGATCAAGTCAAGAACAACAATACACACCAACAACCCTACAGACAGCCAAACAACAACTGAAGACTACAAACAAAGAGGCTGAATAGATGGCCAATGGGAAATACTGGGAGAAAAATCTACAAACATATGGCCATCCCAAAGACAACATCAACCTCATGAAAAGGAGAGACGAAAGCACCATTTTCTGACTTCGCACTCAACACATAAAACTTAGCAGTCACTTGAACAGAACATACTCTAGAGTGCTGGCTGTGCACACATCCTTATGAAACTGGTGAACATCATCTTTTTGAATGTCTGGCGCTTGTTGGGGTTAGTAAAGAGCTTCTTCCTCCGAAGCCAGACAAATGGAACACTTTGTGCGGAACTAAACAACAGCTTACAAACACAACCTCCTGAAAAGGAGAGACGAAAGCACCATTTTCTGACTTCGCACTCAACACATAAAACTTAGCAGTCACTTGAACAGAACATACTCTAGAGTGCTGGCTGTGCACACATCCTTATGAAACTGGTGAACATCATCTTTTTGAATGTCTGGCGCTTGTTGGGGTTAGTAAAGAGCTTCTTCCTCCGAAGCCAGACAAATGGAACACTTTGTGCGGAACTAAACAACAGCTTACAAACACTTGCGGATACCACTATATGGCATTGGGCCAAAGGGCAGGAGCCCATAAGCTGCTGGATCAATAAACAACTAACCAACCAACGAGAGAACTTCTAGATCCTCTAGTGGTTTCTCTACACTTCCTACTGCTGCCAAAATAACCTTTTGATTTCTAGTACTAACTTCTAGCTTATAGGTCTTTATTCTTGCTTCTCCTTCTCTGGTGTTTGGCTTTTTAATGGAGTGTGCATGTTGTTTTAACATAACTTCTTTGTACTGGTTTAGAATGTTCTGCAGTCTGTTTACAACAAGTTTCTTTAACTCAATTTCATCTAAAAATACATGTACGATATTCTCTCTATCAAACAAACCCCAAAACACCAAATTAAGTCTTAACGGCAAATACCTGCAGCCAAACGACAACCCAAACTACCTGGGAGTCACATTTGATCGGCGCATGACATGGAAAAGTCAGATCGAGAGAAACCGAATGAGAGCCAGACAAAGAATGGCAATCATGAGGAAACTTGCTGGCACAAGCTGAGGAGCAGACGAAAGTATACTAAAGAAACTACACTGGAAGAGTGAGACCAGTTCTCAAGTATGGCATTGCGGCATGGACAACAGCAGCAAAGGCGAACTTCGATAAAATCAGCAAACTCCAAAACCAAGCCATGAGAGTTATAACAAGAGGCATGAAGTCAACGCCAATTGTAGAACTTGAAAAGATTACAAAACTGCAATCCATGACCGATAGAAGAGACTGCAGAGCCCAGCTGCAGTCAGAGAAACTGACTGACTGACCATCCAATGCACCAGAGACTAAACAATTTCGGAAATGGGAAACTAATGCGGAGAAACTTTGTAGAAATAGCCAAAGCAAAGATGAACGAAGACCCCCATGAACGCACTAACAACACCAAAGCCCATCCCAACTGTACGAAAACCTACCTGGAGGCAGCATATATTTCCAGAGGTGGTAGAAAATATACCAGGTATTAGAAACAAAAACTGCCAGACTGAAAAAGAAAGAAGAGATACAACCCTGAGCTACATAACGAAAAACTACCCAAGCATGGACTGGACCCATGCATACACAAACGGTTCTGTAACAAACACAACACAGAACGGATGGGCAGGGGCATTCCTGAGCCTACCAAATGGCAGAAAAATAATACTGTCATTGGCAACTGGAAAATACACAAGCAATTTCAGAGCGGAGGCAGAGGCACTGAGGGCGGCAGTGGAAGAAATGGTGACAGGTAAAAGGAATGAAAGCCATATAGTCCTGCTTACAGATGCCCTGGCCGTAGTCACAGCACTAAACAGCCAGAAAAATACTGAACTTAATGAGTAGTGGTATAGTGGGTTCCATCCCACTGCAACATCCAAGGCAACGAGGAGGCAGACAGACTGGCAAAAGAAGGTGCAAGACTACCACAACCAGATACTAGTGTGACATACGAAGAGTCAAAATGGCTTATTAGAGCTAGATACATGACCAAATGGGAAACAGAACATACTGGCAACACAAAAAACGATGCCTATTACCAGTTGAACAGAAGAGAGCAGGTCGTGGTCTTCAGACTTCGCGCTGGCCACAATAGACTGAGGTACCACCTATTCAACAAATTGAACATAGGTGGCACAAACGAATGCCCGTGTGGTACCGGGAAAATTACCGCTGGGCATTTGCTGCAAAACTGCCCGACATACGAGGATCAGAGAGAGCAGATGTGGCCATCACCAGTGGCAACACTAGACAAGCTCTATGGCAGTGTCGACAGCCTCAGGATGACCGCTGCTTTTTTTGAAAAAATAAAGGTCGATGTCTGACAGCGTAAGAAGAAGAAGAACAAGATCTAAAAATAACTAAGTGCAATCTATTGTGTTAATGCACTAACTAACCTGCCTCCACTATTTCCCTACATTTACCATTCTCTGACTCTCGCAAAATATTGTATAATATCTAATCTGGACTTTTGTTTTAAGTTGCAGCTGTGCCCTCCTGGTCTTGTAGCCGGCTGTAGCTGTGCTCTCTTGTTCTTGTAGCCGGCTGCAGCTGTGCCCTCTTGATCTTGTAGCCGGCAGAACTTTGAAAAAAGCTTGAAATAGTCTTAATTTATCCTTTCACCCGATGAACTTATAAGCCTGTATTATATATCGTCTCAACTTTCTCTCTTTTCGAGACACTAGGTTGGTTTTTCTGAGTCTTTCCTCATAACTATAATTCTAGAACCCCAGTGGATTCTGTTAACTCTGAGAAGGGCTGTTTTTTTCAGTTAACAATGAGAATGATATGGTTTTCTCAGATTACTTTACCGTGAAAGACATTCGTTTTTTTTTTTCCGTTAATTAATTGGAGGACGGATTTTCTTCCATAAAAGTACTGATTTTTTCCCAATAGTTCTCTGAGAAGGGTTGTTTCTTTCGTCAGTTAATCATAGAAAGTTATATTTTTTTTCCATGAGTTAGTTTATAGTTTGCTTTACACTGATGATGTTAAGTACCGTCTGTCCTGTACCAAGTGCGTTTTGTGGTGCTTTATTGTATCCTTTTCAGCATATTTATAACCCCTCTTCGATAAGGACTACAATCTAGGTCAAACTAATGCTTTATGCAGTTTGACTATCACATCCCTGCTTCTATTTTTCTTTTTATCATACCTATTATTGCATTTGCTTTTTTCACTGCTATCTGGATTTGTTCACTCACCTTATCTGTATGATTTATTATAACCACTAGATCCCTATTCTCTTCCACCCTCTTAAGATTGTTCTTTCCCATCCTACAATTGTATTCCATATTGGATCTACCCATTTCGATGAATATACATTTATCTACATTAAACTCCATCTGGGATCAAGATATCGAGCAGCTATCAGGAGCATATATCCTATCTTTTGCAATATTGTCTCAGTCAATCATCTTATTGAGTTTCATTCTTCTAGCGTTCTAGGACACCATCAATTAGATTGCTGGCTCCAATTTCTCCAATCACAGTAAATCTTTATATTGGGGATTATGAGTCTGGTCTGCATCCTTTGATATTCGGTGCAGTGGTGGTATTTTCAGAAGCCTGCGATCACGGACGGAAGTTCTGCTGCGTTACCCGCTCAAATTCCGACCGGGCGTCTGTTTAATCTGAATTTATCTAATTGTTTTTAATATTTGTCTAAACTAACTTCTGTTGTATTTTTCCTTGCTTCTGTCTATATATTTTGAATATCTTCCTATTGGTCTTTTGATTTAAAATGTAAAAGCTCATAACATTTCTTCTAAACTTCACGGATGTCCTGAGAGAACTTCCGGACACCTAAGGGTCCGCTGACCACAGGTTAAGAGCCGCTGCTCTAGCTCTGTGCTACCTCAGATTAGCACTATCATATCAACACATATCTGGCACCGCTAGCCTCACGCTGTATAGACAGACAACCACCGGCCGAGATTGCGTTGCCAGGTTGGATCAAGTGTATTCCAACTGTCTGGTCTAGGTTCCAATGAAAGCGTGGGAGGCTGTGATTTAATTTTCGCCCTCTCTCGCACTTTCAACATAATCTCTATACTCCATTTTGACATTTGTCACTGGTGAAGTCATTGCTACGTGAGCGCCCGATTCAACTGTCCAGTTCAGATAACTGCCAACATGGAATTCTCAAGCGGAATTGGTTGCATGTGTATGTGTAACTTTTTCTTTTAACGGTTTGCCTTCATTCGAGAGGCAGACCTCGTTTGACAATGGACAGTCTCTTTGTTTATGTTTAGGGCACTGTTGCCATTTATAACTGGGGGACAGTCTAGCCAGATTTTATTCGTGAGAACGTTTGGAATTGTGGACACCATTTTTAGTCAGCTCAGAGAATGCTTCTTTTCCGTTAGTTAACACGGAAGGACAATTTTATTATATTATCATATTGCGTAACAGCGAGAAGGACTATTTTTCTCCCATTAGTAAACTTTTAGAAGGACTGTTTTCTTTCATCGTTAACCCTGAGAAAGATTGTTTTTCTTCCGCTAGTTAACTCTGAGAAGGGCTTTTCCCGCGTTAACAATGAGAATGATATGGTTTTCTCGGATTACTTGACCGTGAAAGTGATACGGTTTTTGTTTCTGTTAATTAACTCATACACAGGACGGTTTTTCTTCCATAAAAGAATATTTTTTTTCCAATAGTTTTCTGAGAAAGTTTGTTTCTTTTGTCAATTAACCATAGAAAGTTATATTTTTCTTCCATTAGTTATTTTATAATTTGCTTCACACTTTTGATGTGAAGTGTCGTGGGGGGCTTCAGTCGTCTGTCCTGCGCCAAATGCCTTTTGCGTCGGCCAATGTGATCCATGTCGCTGCGGAATCACATTAATGACATATATCCACCTGCCTCGCATCTGCCGCCTTGCTCTCTAGCCAAATCTACTAGTACTAGCATTGTAAATCATCAGTGATGTTGTTATATTCTCATGAGATGACCGAACCAACGTATTTTGACCCTGAAAATGTACTCTGCACAAGACGTAGTACCAACCATACTTTGAATGTCGTCGTTTCTCATTCTTTCCTGGTAACACCAATGACCTCTCTCAAGCGCTTCATTTCACACGTTGAAATTCTGCTGTCACGCGCCCTGGACAGAGGCCATCAGTGGTAGTACAGAGTCGGCATTAATATAATGTTTACCAGCTGTTGCGTTGCTTGCCAAACTAATGCTCGGGTGTCTAAGCGGTGGTTACATCTGATGCTTTTTGACACATAGTGTCCGTTTTCCCGTCGTGCCTTTAGTTAACTCTGAAAGACTCATTTCTTCCGTTAGTTAGACCAATGTAGAACCTCCTGTCTTTATTCCGTTAGTTAGACCAGTGTAGAACCTCCTGTCTTTATCTCGTTAGTTAAACCAGTACATAATCTCCTGTCTTTATCTCGTTAGTTAGACCAGTGTAGAACCTCCAGTCTTTATCCCGTTAGTTAAACCAGTACATAATCTCCTGTCTTTATTTCGCTAGTTAGACCAGTGTAGAATCTCCTGTCTTTATCTCGTTAGTTAGACCAGTGTAGAACCTTTTGTCTTTATCCCGTTAGTTAAACCAGTACATAATCTCCTGTCTTTATCTCGTTAGTTAGACCAGTGTAGAACCTCCTGTCTTTATCCCGTTAGTTAAACCAGTACATAATCTCCTGTCTTTATTTCGTTAGTTAGACCAGTGTAGGTCCTCGTGTCTTTATCCCGTTAGTTAGACCAGTGTAGAACCTCCTGTCTTTATCCCGTTAGTTAGACCAGTGTAGAACCTCCTGTCTTTATCCCGTTAGTTAAACCAGTGTAGAACCTCCTGTCTTTATCCCGTTAGTTAAACCAGTACATAATCTTCTGTCTTTATCTCGTTAGTTAGACCAGTGTAGAATCTCCTGTCTTTATCTCGTTAGACCAGTGTAGAACCTCCTGTCTTTATCCCGTTAGTTAAGCCAGTACATAATCTCCTGTCTTTATTTCGTTAGTTAGACCAGTGTAGAACCTACTGTCTTTATCCCGTTAGTTAGACCAGTGTAGAACCTCCTGTCTTTATCCCGTTAGTTAGACCAGTGTAGAACCTCCTGTCTTTATCCCGTTAGTTAGACCAGTGTAGAACTTCCTGTCTTTATCCCGTTAGTTAGACCAGTGTAGAACCTCCTGTCTTTCTTCCGTTAGTTAGACCAGTGTAGAACCTCCTGTCTTTATCCCGTTAGTTAAACCAGTACATAATCTCCTGTCTTTATTTCGTTAGTTAAACCAGTACATAATCTCCTGTCTTTATTTCGTTAGTAAGACCAGTGTAGAACCTCCTGTCTTTATCCCGTTAGTTAAACAGTACAAAATCTCCTGTCTTTATCTCGTTAGTTAGACCAGTGTAGAACCTCCTGTCTTTATCCCGTTAGTTAAACCAGTACATAATCTCCTGTCTTTATTTCGTTAGTTAGACCAGTGTAGAACCTCCTGTCTTTATCCCGTTAGTTAAACCAGTACATAATCTCATGTCTTTATCCCGTTAGTTAAACCAGTACATAATCTCCTGTCTTTATTTCGTTAGTTAGACCAGTGTAGAACCTCCTGTCTTTATCCCGTTAGTTAGACCAGTGTAGAACCTCCTGTCTTTATCCCGTTAGTTAGAGCAGTGTAGAACCTCCTGTCTTTATCCCGTTAGTTAGACCAGTGTAGAACCTACTGTCTTTATCCCGTTAGTTAGACCAGTGTAGAACCTCCTGTCTTTATCCCGTTAGTTAAACCAGTACATAATCTCCTGTCTTTATTTCGTTAGTTAAACCAGTACATAATCTCCTGTCTTTATTTCGTTAGTTAGACCAGTGTAGAACCTCATGTCTTTATCCCGTTAGTTAGACCAGTGTAGAACCTCATGTCTTTATCTCGTTAGTTAGACCAGTGTAGAACCTCCTGTCCTTCTTCCGTTAGTTAGACCAGTGTAGAACCTCCTGTCTTTATCCCGTTAGTTAAACCAGTACATAATCTCTTGTCTTTATTTCGTTAGTTAAACCAGTACATAATCTCCTGTCTTTATTTCGTTAGTAAGACCAGTGTAGAACCTCCTGTCTTTATCCCGTTAGTTAAACCAGTACATAATCTCATGTCTTTATCCCGTTAGTTAAACCAGTACATAATCTCCTGTCTTTATTTCGTTAGTTAGACCAGTGTAGAACCTCCTGTCTTTATCCCGTTAGTTAAACCAGTACATAATTTCCTGTCTTTATCTCGTTAGTTAGACCAGTGTAGAACCTCCTGTCTTTATCCCGTTAGTTAAACCAGTACATAATCTCCTGTCTTTATTCCGTTAGTTAGACCAGTGAAGAACCTCCTGTCTTTATCCCGTTAGTTAAACCAGTACATAATCTCCCGTCTTTATCCCGTTAGTTAGACCAGTGTAGAACCTCCTGTCTTTATTCCGTTAATTAGACCAGCGTAGAACCTCCTGTCTTTATTCCGTTAGTTAGACCAGTGTAGAACCTCCTGTCTTTATCCCGTTAGTTAGACCAGTGTAGAATCATCTGTCTTTATCCCGTTAGTTAGACCAGTGTAGAATCTCCTGTCTTTATTTCGTTAGTTAGACCAGTGTAGAACCTCCTGTCTTTATCCCGTTAGTTAAACCAGTACATAATCTCCTGTCTTTATTTCGTTAGTTAGACCAGTGTAGAACCTCATGTCTTTATCCCGTTAGTTAGACCAGTGTAGAACCTCATGTCTTTATCTCGTTAGTTAGACCAGTGTAGAACCTCCTGTCCTTCTTCCGTTAGTTAGACCAGTGTAGAACCTCCTGTCTTTATCCCGTTAGTTAAACCAGTACATAATCTCTTGTCTTTATTTCGTTAGTTAAACCAGTACATAATCTCCTGTCTTTTTTTCGTTAGTAAGACCAGTGTAGAACCTCCTGTCTTTATCCCGTTAGTTAAACCAGTACAAAATCTCCTGTCTTTATCTCGTTAGTTAGACCAGTGTAGAACCTCCTGTCTTTATCCCGTTAGTTAAACCAGTACATAATCTCATGTCTTTATCCCGTTAGTTAAACCAGTACATAATCTCCTGTCTTTATTTCGTTAGTTAGACCAGTGTAGAACCTCCTGTCTTTATCCCGTTAGTTAAACCAGTACATAATCTCATGTCTTTATCCCGTTAGTTAAACCAGTACATAATCTCCTGTCTTTATTTCGTTAGTTAGACCAGTGTAGAACCTCCTGTCTTTATCCCGTTAGTTAGACCAGTGTAGAACCTCCTGTCTTTATCCCGTTAGTTAGAGCAGTGTAGAACCTCCTGTCTTTATCCCGTTAGTTAGACCAGTGTAGAACCTACTGTCTTTATCCCGTTAGTTAGACCAGTGTAGAACCTCCTGTCTTTATCCCGTTAGTTAAACCAGTACATAATCTCCTGTCTTTATCCCGTTAGTTAAACCAGTACATAATCTCCTGTCTTTATTTCGTTAGTTAGACCAGTGTAGAACCTCATGTCTTTATCCCGTTAGTTAGACCAGTGTAGAACCTCATGTCTTTATCTCGTTAGTTAGACCAGTGTAGAACCTCCTGTCCTTCTTCCGTTAGTTAGACCAGTGTAGAACCTCCTGTCTTTATCCCGTTAGTTAAACCAGTACATAATCTCTTGTCTTTATTTCGTTAGTTAAACCAGTACATAATCTCCTGTCTTTATTTCGTTAGTAAGACCAGTGTAGAACCTCCTGTCTTTATCCCGTTAGTTAAACCAGTACAAAATATCCTGTCTTTATCTCGTTAGTTAGACCAGTGTAGAACCTCCTGTCTTTATCCCGTTAGTTAAACCAGTACATAATCTCATGTCTTTATCCCGTTAGTTAAACCAGTACATAATCTCCTGTCTTTATTTCGTTAGTTAGACCAGTGTAGAACCTCCTGTCTTTATCCCGTTAGTTAGACCAGTGTAGAACCTCCTGTCTTTATCCCGTTAGTTAGAGCAGTGTAGAACCTCCTGTCTTTATCCCGTTAGTTAGACCAGTGTAGAACCTACTGTCTTTATCCCGTTAGTTAGACCAGTGTAGAACCTCCTGTCTTTATCCCGTTAGTTAAACCAGTACATAATCTCCTGTCTTTATCCCGTTAGTTAAACCAGTACATAATCTCCTGTCTTTATTTCGTTAGTTAAACCAGTACATAATCTCCTGTCTTTATTTCGTTAGTTAGACCAGTGTAGAACCTCATGTCTTTATCCCGTTAGTTAGACCAGTGTAGAACCTCATGTCTTTATCTCGTTAGTTAGACCAGTGTAGAACCTCCTGTCCTTCTTCCGTTAGTTAGACCAGTGTAGAACCTCCTGTCTTTATCCCGTTAGTTAAACCAGTACATAATCTCTTGTCTTTATTTCGTTAGTTAAACCAGTACATAATCTCCTGTCTTTATTTCGTTAGTAAGACCAGTGTAGAACCTCCTGTCTTTATCCCGTTAGTTAAACCAGTACAAAATCTCCTGTCTTTATCTCGTTAGTTAGACCAGTGTAGAACCTCCTGTCTTTATCCCGTTAGTTAAACCAGTACATAATCTCATGTCTTTATCCCGTTAGTTAAACCAGTACATAATCTCCTGTCTTTATTTCGTTAGTTAGACCAGTGTAGAACCTCCTGTCTTTATCCCGTTAGTTAAACCAGTACATAATTTCCTGTCTTTATCTCGTTAGTTAGACCAGTGTAGAACCTCCTGTCTTTATCCCGTTAGTTAAACCAGTACATAATCTCATGTCTTTATCCCGTTAGTTAAACCAGTACATAATCTCCTGTCTTTATTTCGTTAGTTAGACCAGTGTAGAACCTCCTGTCTTTATCCCGTTAGTTAAACCAGTACATAATTTCCTGTCTTTATCTCGTTAGTTAGACCAGTGTAGAACCTCCTGTCTTTATCCCGTTAGTTAAACCAGTACATAATCTCCTGTCTTTATTCCGTTAGTTAGACCAGTGAAGAACCTCCTGTCTTTATCCCGTTAGTTAAACCAGTACATAATCTCCCGTCTTTATCCCGTTAGTTAGACCAGTGTAGAACCTCCTGTCTTTATTCCGTTAATTAGACCAGCGTAGAACCTCCTGTCTTTATTCCGTTAGTTAGACCAGTGTAGAACCTCCTGTCTTTATCCCGTTAGTTAGACCAGTGTAGAATCATCTGTCTTTATCCCGTTAGTTAGACCAGTGTAGAATCTCCTGTCTTTATTTCGTTAGTTAGACCAGTGTAGAACCTCCTGTCTTTATCCCGTTAGTTAAACCAGTACATAATCTCCTGTTTTTATTTCGTTAGTTAGACCAGTGTAGAACCTCCTGTCTTTATCCCGTTAGTTAAACCAGTACATAATCTCATGTCTTTATTTCGTTAGTTAGACCAGTGTAGAACCTCCTGTCTTTATTCCGTTAGTTAGACCAGTGTAGAACCTCCTGTCTTTATCCCGTTAGTTAAACCAGTACATAATCTCCTGTCTTTATCCCGTTAGTTAAACCAGTACATAATCTCCTGTCTTTATTCCGTTAGTTAGACCAGTGTAGAACCTCCTGTCTTTATCCCGTTAGTTAAACCAGTACATAATATCCTGTCTTTATTTCGTTAGTTAGACCAGTGTAGAACCTCCTGTCTGTATCCCGTTAGTTAAACCAGTACATAATCTCCTGTCTTTATTTCGTTAGTTAGACCAGTGTAGAACCTCCTGTCTTTATTCCGTTAGTTAGACCAGTGTATAACCTCCTGTCTTTATCCCGTTAGTTAAACCAGTACATAATCTCCTGTCTTTATCCCGTTAGTTAAACCAGTACATAATCTCCTGTCTTTATTCCGTTAGTTAGAACAGTGTAGAACCTCCTGTCTTTATCCCGTTAGTTAAACCAGTACATACTCTCCTCTCTTTATCTCGTTAGTTAGACCAGTGTAGAATCTCTTGTCTTTATTCCGTTAACCTCTACAGGACAGTTTTTTTGTAATGTTGAAGGATAGAGCTACCATGTTTTTTTCTTCGATCAGCTGATGCTATACTTCTAACGGTGAGGTTCAAGAAGGAGACTGCGTTTCAAGCCTCCACCGGACTTCCACAGCTTTTCGAACAAGGCCACTTCACCATACCAGATTGTCTCTCTTTGGTCTGCACAAGTGGGGCAGTCCTGCAGGATGTGTTCTGGTGTTTGCTTCGGTGCTCCGCAATCGTATGTGGCGGTGTCTCTAAGACGGATTCTGGGAAGGTCCCGTTCTGAGTCTGAAAATCTTTGCCTGCCCATCTGTGCCAAGTTTGTCTATGCTGTCAATTGTTGGTTTATATTATTTGTGCTGATCTCTCCATTCCGCCCTCATCGATCGTTTGATGAGTATCTTTGTTTCTTTATAGCTTTGTATGCGTGCCGCCATTTCCGACTTTTGCAAGTTCATCTGCCTTCTCGTTTCCAATGATACCACAGTGGGTCGTAATCCACTGTAGATCTTAATCTTGGTTTTGGGACAGCAGCCCGATGTTATTTTTTCATTTCATGTAAAAGTCTTTCTTGTTTGGGGCTTGGAGTCTGTTAGAAGGATCGTTTTCCTTGTAGTTGTGTTTTGACTGATAGAGCTACCACTCGGGCTCGTATCCTTATTATATCGTTGGTGGTAAGTTAGTTCATATAAGCACTGTATTTCTTAATTAGCTTCGTTCGTTTACAATCCCCCGCTACCAAGCCCTAAAGGGGTTTTAAGTAGCAGAATGTAGTCCAGAGAACAGAATGCAGTGTGTCATAGTTTACAGCTTGACTGCGATATTTGCACCTTTTGGCCCGACACATCCGACTTCAGCAGGCATTTTTTTAGTACCGGGTTAGTCTTCTCTCTTGGACCCCTTCTCCTTAGCCAGTCTACTCTGTTGCAGCCTGTTATCCAGGATCACCGCATTGAAATGTAGAGGTTCTTGGCAGCTCTGGTTCGCAGGCTTTGACGCTAGCAGTCAGCTATGAGTCGCTGATAACTGCAGCTCATGCGCTGCTCAACGTCTTGATCTTGTATTTCTTAATTAATTTAGTTTCTTTTCCGTTAGTTAGTCCTGAAAAAGACCTCATTCCTTACATTCATTTTGCCCGGAGAAGGGGTGTATTATTTCGGTCAATTAGTGCAGATAAGGTCCATATTTCTTACATTCATTTAATTCAGAAAAACAAATATGCTCTTCTTCTTTGCGTTCAGGATCTTTTGGTCATGCTATATCTGCAGGCCAGTCGCCATGAGGAAGTCTGTAGTCTTCACCAGGTCGGAGCGGCTGCCCCACTGCATTTATCTCAGCTCCGCACCCTCTGGTCAAGTCTGGCATCTTATTTCCCTATAGATTGGGCATTCCTGTAGAATATGAGTAGAAAAGTTACGAACCACACGAAGTAAACATAGGAGATGACGCATGTGAAGAAATTGACATAAACGATGATCGTTTTCAAAGATTATAGTCGGCAATGAATGTCGACCAACTTGATATCTTCAATTTTATTATGAAAATATACATTGATCTGGTGATGAACGACGCATATGAGGGCATCAAACGTTTCATAAAAATACCAAAACACCAATGAATAAACAAATGAAATAACGTCAATTCACCAAAGAAACACCAACATTAAAAGAATAACTCTCTTGTAGTCCCAACAAAACAAAATATGTTTTGGTGTAAATAAAAGTTTGTACCGTAAAAAACAGGGATGTATCCTCTAATCTTATCTATACAGCATATATGCGAAATGTATAATGAGAGATGTTCGAGAAGACGAGAACATTGAATGTTTCTACTCATTTACGATTGGCGGGTACGAGATTCCAGAGTTACGATACTCAGATGACACAGTGATTCTATCAGCCGTAAATGGACATAGTAAAGATCAAAACCTGTTTATAAACATAAATAAAACAAAGATAATGGCCACCGACAAAACACAATGTCAGCATAAATTTACAGTGGATGGTGAGGAAATAGATCAGGTCACACATTTTGAATATCTGGGCTCCAGAATTGACAAAAATGGCGACTGCTCGAAAGAAAGAAGAAGACTGGCCATGGCAATGCAGAGACTGAACAGGCTGAAGAAATTATTACAAAATGATAAAAGTAAAAGTCTTGAGAGCCTGTGTTTTTCCTGTGGCAGCTTATGGCTGCGAATCATGGATGATTACCAAAACTTCTAGACAAAGAATCGAATCCTTCATGTCAAAATGTTACAGAAAGATCCTCAGAACACCATGGACAGAGAAAAAGACAAATGTAGACATTCGGCAGGAGTTGAGAATTGAGAAGAACTGGTTTATCAATTCCATTTTAGCTAGAAAATGCAAATACTTTGGTCACATCAAGAGACACAACGGTCTCGAGAGAACGGTGATGGAAGGTATGATGCCAAGCAAAAGAGGAAGGGGTAGACCAAGAAGACGATGGCACCAAGATGTCCAGGAATGCCTGGGTATGACTGGTGGAGGCTGGAGTTTTGGCAAGGGAACGAGTTTCTTTCAGACAGACTGTGATGGGAGCGACGTTCTATACAGGACATGCTATATGATGTGTTGTTATTTACATGTTTTTAGTCTATAATCACTCAGGAGGGTTGCTTACGTGAATGAGTTAGCCCAGACGATAATTTCTTTCTACATTGGGTTAGCTCTGATAAGGACTGATCTTCCTTAAGTTATAAATACAGATCGCAAGATATGTGCTCTATTGATCGTCCGCGTGTGTGCGTTTAAAAGTTGGAATGAGGTAGACATTTCTATCGGCGCTCGTCGTGTGTGATTGACAGGTTAGACAAGAACAGGAAATCGAGGTCATCTACGTGAAAATTTGGTTGCATTTTGTTGTTGATTATCAGGTAAGTGCTTGTCGATTAAATGGCCAAGAATGCATGTCTCCTTACTAATCAATTACCGTTATTTTGGATGATTCTTCTTCACTCATCACAATGAGGTTCTGGTTTCTCTTGCAAAAGGGCACTGTTGATTGTACGGCTGTTAGGTTTCCTGTTTATCTCGGAGGCTGGTATTTTTCTCTCTCTTTCTCTCTCTCGCTCTCTCGCTCTCTCTCTCTCTCTCTCTCTCTCTCTTTCTCTCTCTCTTTTTCTTTCTTCCTTGTGTGAGTGCACATTTGTGTAGGATGTGTTCCATATTCTTGGTATTTTCCCCCACATATACACATGTCATCTGGCCCAATTCTCATTATGTTGTAAACTGGCTGTCTATGTGTGTGAGAGTATTTATATAAGGTAAGTAGCATATCCGTTGCAGAACGTGACTTCTTACACTCCACGCCACATATTTGGCTGTTATAAGTTTTTTGGCAAGTGTGCAGTACCGTAGGTTGCCATTACTTCCCGTACGTGGAGGAGCAATTCGCCGAGAAAAAAAACACAGTGTCTGCCAAGCTGGACACGGGGCGTTGGGATTGTGAAAACCGAGCGAGTTTCACCCCTAGACAACGCAGCCTCCATATGGAGGGTGTCCTCCTTCTGTTGACTTAATCGCAGGTGGAGAATGAAATGTTAAAGACCTCATTATACTGAGCCAGTTTGTGTGAGGTGAGGTTGTCAGTATCCTTCTTCGCTGCCTTTTTCTTCCCTAGCAGTATGCCAAGTACCCAATTAAAGTTAGATCGAATGGAGCGTGTCGTTCGGTTGCAGAAATTGAAATCTATACCCTTGCCGTAAAAAAACTAGTACTTTACTTATACACTAATCACATGTTAATTATATATATATATATATATATATATATATATATATATATATATATAATATATATATATATATATATATATACACACACACACACACACATCTATCTGGTTGCTTTATCTATCTATCTATCTATCTATCTATATATATATATAAAATGTCTATCTTTCTTTCTTTCCATCTGACCACAACGGAATTTTTTTTAAATAAAGAAACATAAGTCAAGACCCCAGCCAGGTGCCTATCCGCGTGTACAGGTGGCGTAGTTGTCAAGCTTCAATTTGGTGAACATGTGACAGTGGGGTCGTTGCATCCTGTTCTGAGGCACAACACAACAGTTTGCTCTTGTCTGTTTATCTTCTGGTAGTCGTCTGGTGTTACTGTTGGTAACTCGCTGATTGATTTGATCATCCTTTTCATTTGTTAGTATGTAATTAGTACACCCGGATGCTAGTTTACAGCACCCTCATTTTCCAGTCGATCTGCTCTCTCGTTTCCTAGTATTCCACAATGAGAAGGTATCTACTCCATGACAATCTTGTGCTGGTTACTCAATTGAGACAGTAGAACCTGTAAACCTGGCAGTCTCCCAGACTTCAGTGCTCGGATTTCAGATTTTGCATCTGTCAGAAATACTACAAGTAGTGGACCGAGATGGGTGTCCAATAGTTTCTCAGTTGCCACCACGATTACCTGGATTTCTGCATCATAATTACGAAATAATTTCTCGGTGGGTACTCTGACCATATCCGCGATGTTTGGATATTCTATGTACACGTCTTCTTCATTCATTCATTCTTCTTCTTCTTCTTCTTCTTCTTCTTCTTCTTCTTCTTCCTCTTCTTCTTCCTCGTACGCTGTCAGACGTCAACCTGTATTTTTTTCGAAAAAAGCAGCGGTCATCCTGAGGCTGTCGACACTGCCATAGAGCTTGTCTAGTGTTGCCACTGGTGATAGCCACATCTGCTTTCTCTGATCCTCGTATGTCAGGCAGTTTTGCAGCAAATGTTCAGCGGTCATTTTCCCGGTACCACACGAGCATTCGTCAGTGCCACCTATCTTCAATTTATTGAATAGGTGGTACCTCAGTCTATTGTGGCCTGTGCGAAGTCTGAAGACCACGACCTGCTCTTTTCTGTTCAACTGGTAATAGGCATGGTTTTTTGTGTAACCAGTATGTTCGGTTTCCCATTTGGTCATGTATCTGGCTTTGATAAGCCGTTTTGACTCTTCGTACGTCATACTGGTATCTGTTTGTGGTAGTCTTGCACCTTCTTTTGCCAGTCTGTCTGCCTCCTCGTTGCCTTTGATGTTACAGTGGGATGGAACCCACTGTACCACTACTCTTTTTGTGCGGACTGCTGGCATAGTTGACAGAGTACTGCTCTTAAATCATTACTTCATTCATTCGTTACTGCATTCTGTGTTGAGTATATATCTGCATATACTTGGTCCCAGAGGTCTTATGGATATTCTTCATCCATGAAGTGTGAGAGTAACTGCCGTACGCTGTACACTGTTCTGTTCATCCTCGTCTAGTATTTTTGTTACTTCTTGTTTGTCCAAGAGCATCTATTCTTCTTCGTTCGTTCCCAATCTCCCGCTAACAAGCCCTGAACCTTCTTAATCTCCCGCTAACAAGCCCTGAACGTTCCCAATCTCCCGCTACCAAGCCCTGAACGTTCCCAATCTCCCGCTACCAAGCCCTGAACGTTCACAATCTCCCGCTACCAAGCCCTGAAAATGGCCATGCTAGTAGCAGGATATTGTCCGGAGAACGAAATGCGATGTGTCGTATTTTACAGATTGACTGCGATATTTGCACCTGTCGGCCCGACACATCCGACTTCAGCAGGCATTTTTTAGTACCGGGTTAGCCTTCCCTCTCCGATCCCTTCTCCATAGCCAGTTTGTTTTGTTGCAGCCTGTTATCCAGGATCACCGCGTTGAGGTGTAGAAGGATCTTGTCAGCTCTGGTTCGCTGGCCCTGACGTTAGCAGCCATCTATGGGTCGCTGATCGATACAGCTCATGCACTGCTCAATAGGATCTAATGTGCGGCCATACTGATATTCGCGGCGGTCAACTAGCAGATATACTTGTATAGAAAGCACTTGGGCCGGAGACATTAGATATGAATAAGGACATACTAAAATCCCCCAGTAACCGCATGTTAAATGACGACTCTGCCGTCGGTGAATTAGCAATTCCCAGACTATATGTGTATTGCATTTGGTTTTCAACGCACATCGAGAAGGGTGGGGTGCCTTACATGACCAACGAGCTATGACAGAAAGAATAAACATGTATAGAAAATTAAAGGGACCTAGGACTTATAATAGACCATACAGGTAAAGTGAGTGAGAAAGTCCAGGTAGCAGTGGAAAAGACCAATGCAATATTAGGTATGATAAAAAGAAAAATTAAACATAGGAGCAAGGAAAGTATTGTCAAACTGTATAACGCTTTAGTTAGACCTAGATTGGAGTACTGTGTACAGGTGTGAAGTCTTTATCGTAGAGGAGATATAAACATGCTAGAAAGGATACAAAGAAGAGTGACAAAACTGATAATGGGATTCCATAATTACAGTTATGAGGAAAGACTCAGAAAAACCGGCCCACAGTGTCTAGAAAGAAGAATTCGAGGTGAATTAATACACGTTTATGGGATAATCAAAACAATGGATAAATTATACTATAACAAGTTGGGTTTTTTTGTGTGTGTAAATACAACCATCTACAGTAACAAGAGGGCATAGGTACAAATTAACTAAAGAAAGGTCCAGATTAGATATTAGGAAATATTTTCTTAGACAGAGAGTGGTGAATTCTTGGAATGCATTGCCACAGGAAGTAGTGGAGGCAAAGACAATTAATGCATTTCAGAATAGAATGGATGCGCATAACTTTTAGAGCAAGGAAATGTAGATGAAACTGGTTGTAAACAGACTCTGTAGAGTCTTCTAAACCAGTATAAAGATGTTAATTTAAGTCAAATATACATATGTTTGAATGTGACTGGGCAAGTATGAGTCTGCCAGGAGTTAAGTGATGTCGATTCTCCATATCATAGCATACCATCGCATAAGAAACTTTGATATTTAAAAACTCGGCTAATGTAAACGCATTCAAGTAAAACTGTGCTGTTTAGCCGACTGCACCGCGGCTTGGTCTGGCGGTCGAAATAAAACGCGCGGTCTTGGTTTTTATTTCTTTCACCCCCATGAAACCCTCACCCCAAGAAATAAATAAATATATGTACTTTAATTTTTGTTCGAACGCATATCCTAACTGCTCGACCACACTCCCAATATTTGGCTGTGACTTTGAGTTCTAAATGAAATATGTCAGACTGAATCTGAATTTCGGGGAAACAACATAAACAAATGAAACTTTAAAATACATAAATACGGTGGTAATTTTGGTAGGTCAAACTTTAGAAAAATGTAAATGTCAATTTTACAAATTAAACGTAACATTACACAGCCCAATTAAAATATTAATTTAGCAGCTGTTTTATTCTTAGGGTGAATGCAAGATATACTGAATCAAGTTTTAGTGTTGTACTTGGTTATTGGAGATACGCTTCGACCCGGCACTTATATTTTCGGTAACGATTTTGACTTTTGGGTTATCTCCCGGTAGCCCTTAGCTGTCCGGCCTTTAGCCCACCAACAAGACAGCATGTGGTTCGAAGCAAGTATTTTAATCCGAGATTAGAATTATGGTTTTATAGCTCTAGAAACTCGAACCTCCACCATTCTCATGTTCCTAGGAATAGTGCCTGTCTTGAGAGTGCGTTGATTCAGGAAAAAACAAATAGTATCTTTCTCATCATCATCATCAAGTCCCCTGCCGGTTGGCGTTGGTGATCATAGACCTCCATTTCCTTGTATCACCTATGTCGATTATAAGTAATGACGTTCATCTCCCCCCCCCCCCCCATGCCATACCATGAAGCTGACCAATATTTTATCTCTTTGCCCCCTCTGTCCCTAATGCCAGAAACTCTACCTGTTGTCACTTAACAAGGTTGTTTTTAAAAAAATACTGGTTTAGAAGACTCTTCACAGTCTGTAGACAACCAGTCACATCTGCATTACCCTGCTTTAAAAACTATGCACGTCCAATCTATTCTTAAATGCATTAACTGTATCTGCCTCCATCACCTCCTGGGGTAATGCATTCCAAGCATTCAGCACTCTATGACTAAAAAAAAATATTTCCTTATATCCAATCTCGACCTTTACTTAGTTAATTTGTATCTATGCCCTCTTGTTCTCGTTGGTGGTTGTATTTTGGAAAACTGGTTATAGTCTAATTTTACCTTTCCTGCTATTATCTTAAAAACCTGTATTAAGTCACCTCAAATTATTCTCATTTCTAGACACTGTAGGCCGGTTTTTCTTAGTCTTTCCTCGTAACTGTAATTCTGGAATCCCGCTATCAGTTTTGTCGCTCTTCGTTGTATCCTTTCCAGCATGTTTATATATCTTCTACGATAAGGACTCCACACGTGTACACATTACTCCAATCTAGGTCTAACTAATGATTTATACAGTTTGATAATCACCTCCTTACTCCTATGTTTAATATTTCTTTTTATCATACCTAACATTGCATTTGTCTTGTTCACTGCTACATGAACTTGCACATTAATTTTTCCTGTATGCTCTATTATAACCCATAGGTCCCTTTCCTTATCTATCATTCTAATATTAATTTAACTTAACGTCTTTATACTGGTTTAGAAGACCTTGCAGAGTCTATACAACTAGTTTCAATTACATCACCTTGTTCTAAAAGCTATGCGCATCCAATTTATTCTTAAATGTATTAACCGTCCCTGCCTCCACTACCTCCCTTGGCAATGCATTCCAAGCATTCACTACTCTCTGACTAAAAAAATATTTCCTAATATCTAATCTGGACCTCTCTTTAGTCAACTTGTAGCTATGCCCTCTTGTTATTGTGGGTGGCTGTGTTTAAAAAAAACACTTGTTATAGTCTAATTTATCCATTCCTCTGATCATCTTATAAACCTGAAGTAAGTCACCACGAATTATTGTTATCGCATATTCTGTAACTATGTACCATAATGGATCTACCCATGTGGATGACTGTATATTTATCTATATTAAACTCCATTTGCCATTTCACCGCGTGTTTCAATCATGCTCTTCTAATAACAATCCCGAAAAGGGATGAATGATTGTCTAATCCTGAATTTTCCCATAAGCTGTCTTTGTATCTGTGCCTCATTAAGAACCACGTTATCATATTTCTTTGCAGTCCGTGGGACTTTCAACATTCTTCTGTAAAACCACATTTCCGTTGCTTCCAATGATCCCAGTACGTGCCTGCTGATTTTCTGTCCATGCCTTGCCGCCGTATGTCAGTACTGGTCCCACACAGCATCCAAGAACTCTCTTCCTTAAATCCAGTGATAGTCTTTTGTTGCACAAGATTCCCCTCCTACTCTGGAAGTCAGATTTCACCTTGACTATTTTGTTCGTTATTTCATAAGTGCATCTCCCATCAGAACTGATGTGGGTGCCCAAGTATTGAAATGAGTGTATCTGTTTTAGTGTCGTCTCGTTCACCTTTATACAATATATTGGAGGTTTGCGCACCTTCTTTGGATTTAAGAAGAGATCTTTATTTGCGCTTAGAAGAACTACTATGTTAACCAGTTCTTGTATACCTGACTCTTTCCGCGCTATTAACACGGTGTCATTAGCGTAACACAAGTCATTTGTGCTCTGTCCACCAATTGATATTCGAGATATTGTCTCTAGAGATCGCAATATAAGTTCGATGTACAGAGAGAACAGATTTGTGTCTTTGACACAAACGAAAAATAAAGCCAACACCAAGCAGTTTCAAATACTCAAGTAACTTCTGCACTTTGTCAGCAGTTTGAAAACTACGATTCTTGCAACAGAACAAACTGTGCTCTGTTCGTTCCTACCTTCTGCGAATGAAAAAGGCATCTCTGCTTCCTATTTATTTTATCGGTATAAACATCTTAAATTCACAAAAACTGTTTTGTTTACTGAAAACTGTAAAACTGCAAAAAAATTGACGATCTCAAGTACGCTAATATGTGATGTAAGCAAACCTTTTAGTGTGTATGTTGTTAGATTCTTTACTGCATTTCCACAAAGCGCATGACATCTGACCACATTATGATATTAAACACCGCGATGCCTCGAATTAATTTAAATTTGCAAGATAACTGCATTTCATTTAAACTATATATTTCTTTGGACAGAGAGAGAGAGAGAGAGAGAGAGAGAGAGAGAGAGCGAGAGAGAGAGAGAGAGAGAGAGAGAGAGACGAGGATGGGCATGGAGAAAGACAGAGATTCGGGCGGGAGAACGATGTTTAACTGGAAGAGAAATCATGAGAAATATATATATATTCTGTTAAGAACCTATAGCATTTCACTCCAGGCAGACCCATAGATGCTCAGTCGATCTCAGTTAATAGCAAAGTAGTAGATACTGATGCTTATTGTAGCTCGCTGGTTCAACACGCTGCTGTTCTGTCTTCTATCTGCTGGATTTGTGTATAGTTTCAAAACTTTGCAATTTATGATTTGTCCGGACATCCACCAAGAGACGGTCGTTGATCAAATGGCTGAAAAAGAGTTCCCAAATAACGTCGTTTCATTCATTGTTGTTTCATTATAAGGCCGTTTAGAGAAAAACGTCGTAGATATACAATGATATAAAATATTTGGGTCGAATGCGTTCTGTGCTTGGCTGTAAATGGTTTTCCTTGGATTTTAGCAGCCAATAAACAAAGCTAATAACGAGATTGTTGGATTGTTATAGCAAGTTGGATTGTTACAGCAAGTTGGGTTGTTACAGCAAGTTGGGTTGTTACAGCATGTTGGGTTGTTACAGCATGTTCGGTTGTTACAGCAAGTTGGGTTGTTACAGCAAGTTAGATTGTTACAGCAAGTTGGATTGTTACATCAAGTTGGGTTGTTACAGCAAGTTGGGTTGTTACAGCAAGTTGGGTTATTATAGCAAGTTGGGTTGTTATAGCAAGTTGGATTGTTACAGCAAGTTGGGTTGTTACAGCAAGTTGGGTTGTTATAGCAAGTTGGGTTGTTACAGCAAGTTGGGTTGTTACAGCAAGTTGGGTTATTATAGCAAGTTGGGTTGTTACAGCAAGTTGGGTTGTTACAGCAAGTTGGGTTATTATAGCAAGTTGGGTTGTTACAGCAAGTTGGGTTGTTACAGCAAGTTGGGTTATTATAGCAAGTTGGGTTGTTACATCAAGTTAGATTGTTACATCAAGTTAGATTGTTACAGCAAGTTGGGTTGTTACAGCAAGTTGGGTTGTTACAGCAAGTTTGATTGTTACAGCAAGTTGGATTGTTACATCAAGTTAAATTGTTACAGCAAGTTGGGTTGTTACAGCAAGTTGGGTTATTATAGCAAGTTGGGTTGTTATAGCAAGTTGGGTTGTTGCCGCAAGTTGGGTTGTTACAGCAAGTTGGTTTATTATAGCAAGTTGGGTTGTTACAGCAAGTTGGGTTGTTACAGCAAGTTGGGTTATTATAGCAAGTTGGGTTGTTACAGCAAGTTAGATTGTTACATCAAGTTAGATTTTTACAGCAAGTTGGGTTGTTATAGCAAGTTGGGTTGTTACAGCAAGTTGGGTTGTTACAGCAAGTTGGGTTATTATAGCAAGTTGGGTTGTTACAGCAAGTTGGGTTGTTACAGCAAGTTGGGTTATTATAGCAAGTTGGGTTGTTACAGCAAGTTGGGTTGTTACAGCAAGTTGGGTTATTATAGCAAGTTGGGTTGTTACATCAAGTTAGATTGTTACATCAAGTTAGATTGTTACAGCAAGTTGGGTTGTTACAGCAAGTTGGGTTGTTACAGCAAGTTTGATTGTTACAGCAAGTTTGATTGTTACAGCAAGTTTGATTGTTACAGCAAGTTTGATTGTTACAGCGAGTTGGGTTGTTACAGCAAGTTTGATTGTTACAGCGAGTTGGGTTGTTACAGGAAGTTGGATTGTTACAGCAAGCTGGATTGCTGTTGTTGTTTCGAATTCCCACGATGAATGGGTTTACTCTTTTGTGCGCCCTGAAAATGACGCTACGTGGCGGATTGCAGTAGCTTTTCTAATATCCCGAGCGTGCTGATGAAGATAGGCCGAGTTCATCCAGGCGGTTGTGCTATGCTTGGCTTTATCTGCGTGTCACTCACTGATACGGCGATCACGTCGAACGATCACCTCGTTGATAAGAGAATAAAGATTGCAGTGGGAAGGCAAACCCATACCCCAAAAAGTCAGCTGAAGCCGGATGTAAAGGGCCAAAAGACGTAGATATGGCAGACTCGAGACTTGTTGTTATTGAATGTCCACAATAAGTAGGTTTACTCTTTTTTGTGCACTAAAAAGGACGTTAAGTGGCGGGTTGTCATAGCTTTTCTCACATCCCGAGCGTGCTGATGAAAGTGGACCTGGGTCATCCAGACGGTTGTGCTATGCTTGGCTTCATCTGCGTGTCGCTCACTACTACGGGGATCACGTCGAACCTCATCGTGTTAGCCATCTCGACAACAGCCCGTTTCCAAGACGATAAACGAGGAGGTCAGGTGAGGGTCTTGGCCAGTACTTTCTCCAGACCCTGGGTAACATTGTCTGAGCACTATGTTTTGCCTGACCAGACTTTAGCCTCATCGTCCCGTCACGTGAGGGTCTTGACCAGTACTTTCTCTAGACCCTGGCAAACATTGTCTGATCAGTATGTTTTGCCTGACCAGACGTTAACCTCATCGTCCCGTCAGGTGAGGGTTTTGACCAGTACTTTCTCCAGACCCTGGGTAACATTGTCTGAGCACTATGTTTTGCCTGACCAGACTTTAGCCTCATCGTCCCGTCACGTGAGGGTCTTGACCAGTACTTTCTCTAGACCCTGGCTAACATTGTCTGATCAGTATGTTTTGCTTGACCAGACGTTAGCCTCATCGTCCCGCAGCCTGGGGGTAAACTACGATGCAGCGTCCGTTTCTGGACCAGAACCAAAAAAGAAAAAGAAAACGATAACCTCGTGCAGATGGACAACAGCGAAGAGCCGAATAGGAAGTTAATGACAGTGATGATGCATTACTTTTTACTATCCTTATCAATAAAGGATTTGTGTGAGGCGGTTTGGGCATTTAAATATATATATGGCAATTATCACTGAAATCGACACTCAAAGAAAAAAACATTCAAAAGTCAATAGTAAACAGTGGATAGAATTTGTAGATAGAATTAATAAATCTGGAGATCTCACGAAGGATAATAGCGGGCTGGTTCAGCTTCAATTGTATTAAATCCATACTGCAACAGATGCGAAATGACAGCGCTAGGACTCACACCTTCAACAGTGTGGTTATTCCAGCCGTGGTATATGGCTGCGAGGTATAGAACCTATGAAAAGCTGATGCAGATAGACTACACGTTGCTCAATGAGCGATGGAGCGAAGAACATTGAATATTTCCATTCGAGACCATATCCATAACGCAGAGATCAGTCGTCGAACTTCCTTCTCTGACATCATAGATATCGAGCTGTTACTGAAATACAGATGGACCGGCCATGTGGTGAGCATGTCGGATAACAGATGGACATGTAAAGTGTCGCCGTGGTGGCCATACAACTTTAGCCATCCCCGTGGGCGACCGAGGTTGAGGTGGAAAGATGGCATACTAAAAGCTGTGGGTCCAACATGATGAACCAAGGCAAACGGGAGAAATGAGTTTACTCAACATTTGGCTACATGGCATCAGACACACTTGCCTGATTGAATATCAGGATTTTGAGATTTTGAGATTGGATAGAATTTTCCATCATCATTTTCCAAAAGGGGAAAAAATATTGCACGTTATCAAAATTTTGACTTTTTTTAAAAAGCCCAACAGAAGAGCAATATCAATAGGATGAAGATTCAGTACGTGCAATGCCACACCACATCACATCACACCGCATCCCATCACACTACATCAAATCACACCACATCACATCACATCACACTACATCACATCACACCACACCACACGACATCACACCAAATCACACCACATCACACCACATCACACCACATCACACCGCATCACATCACATCACACCACATCACACCACATCACATCACACCGCATCACATCACATCACACCACATCACACCACATCACATCACACCGCATCACATCACATCACACCACATCACACCACATCACATCACACCGCATCACATCACATCACACCACATCACACCACACCACATCACACCGCATCACACCACATCACACCGCATCACACCACGTCACACCACATCACATCACATCACATCACACCACATCACACCGCATCACATCACATCACACCACATCACACCACACCGCATCACACCACATCACACCGCATCACACCACGTCACACCGCATCACACCACATCACATCACACCGCATCACATCACATCCCATCACACTACATCACATCACACCACATCACATCCCATCACACTACATCACATCACACCACACCACATCACACCGCATCACACCACGTCACACCGCATCACACCACACCACATCACACCACGTCACACCGCATCACACCACATCACATCACACCGCATCACATCACATCCCATCACACTACATCACATCACACCACATCACACCACACCACATCACACCACGTCACACCGCATCACACCACATCACATCACACCGCATCACATCACATCACATCACACCACATCACACCACATCACATCACACCGCATCACATCACATCCCATCACACTACATCACATCACACCACACCACATCACACCGCATCACACCACGTCACACCGCATCACACCACATCACATCACACCGCATCACATCACATCCCATCACACTACATCACATCACACCACACCACATCACACCACATCACACCGCATCACACCACATCACACCGCATCACACCACATCACATTACATCACACCACATCACACCACACCACATCACACCACACCCCATTACACAACACCCCATTACACCACACCCCATTACACCACACCCCATTACACCACATCACAGCACATCACCCCACATCACACCACATCACACCACATCACACTACATCACACCACACCACATCACACCACACTCCATTACACCACACCCCATTACACCACATCACACCACATCACACCATATCACACCACATCACATCACATCACACCACATCACACCACACCACACCACCATGAGGCGATATAAGAATACTCGTGCTTTTCTTTCCACAATTTTGAGGCATTTGAAATATAAATTATTTTTCCTATAATTTATATTTACTCAAGTTCATCTCCACCGATGATGAAGATAAAGTTTTTTCTCTACCCTTTAGTGACCAGGAGAAAGACCCAGATGGACAGGTATCCATTAGCGATGATGAGAGAGAATTGGGGCCCTAGTAGCCTAATCCCTAACTCCTCCCCTACCTATAAACCACCACCATTACGTCTACTACTGTAGCAGACCATATTTTATTTGCGTTTATTTATCTTATTTGCGCTTATTTTATCTTATTTGCGTTTATTTATCTTATTTGCGTTTATTTATCTTATTTGTAAATGTCGTACACTTTTATTCAGGGACTGAGTGGTCTCGAAGTAAGGAAGTCGGCCTCGAGTGCTGAACGTTTCGGGTTCAAATCACGGTGGAGACCGAGATTTTTTCATCTGGACTTTCTTGTATTTCCCCGGATCTCTGGGTAGTAGAGATCGGACGCCCATGTGCAGTGTCGAGCACGTTAAAAATCCCTCGGCAATTGGAAATCGTAAAGAGTAGGCTTAACAGCCGCTGCCAGGGAAAAATTCAAAATGATATTTAAAATCTCGCCAATCTATTACGGGATCCTCACCGGGGCTATGGAGCTCGTGCATTGTGCTGAGATTCTCCAAAAATATGGAACTCGTGCATTGTGCTGAGATTCTCCAAAAATATGGAGCTCGTGCATTGTGCTGAGATTCTCCAAAAATATGGAGCTCCTGCATTGTGCTGAGATTCTCCAAAAATATGGAGCTCGTGCATTGTGCTGAGATTCTCCAAAAATATGGAGCTCGTGCATTGTGCTGAGATTCTCCAAAAATATGGAGCTCGTGCATTGTGCTGAGATTCTCCAAAAATATGGAGCTCGTGCATTGTGCTGAGATTCTCCAAAAATATGGAGCTCGTGCATTGTGCTGAGATTCTCCAAAAAATGGAGCTCGTGCATTGTGCTGAGATTCTCCAAAAATATGGAGGAGAACTTATGGGTTAAACCATGACCTATTACAGTGGGCCATGGTTAAACCGTGACATATTACAGTGGGCCATCGTTAAACCATGACCTATTACAGTGGGCCATGGTTAAACCATGACCTATTACAGTGGGCCATGGTTAAACCGTGTGCAATGCCGTTGATTCTTCGACTACACTAAACTAAAACACTTTTTTGTCCTTTTTTGTGTGGTCTTTATTCAGTAATTGTGTGGGGGAATATTCTTTTTCAAGAAATCTGCCGAAGGAATATAACTTCTAATCACAAAATTGTGTCTATAGTGAAATGAGTGTGTGTGTGTGTGTGTTTCTGTATGTGTGTGTGTGTGTGTGTATGTGTGAGAGAGAGAGAGAGAGAGAGAGAGAGAGAGAGAGATTCTTCTCCCGTAACCTTCAGGGAAAACAAGTTACTCACACGTATATTTCCTGTATTGTATTATGTTTTGGGCTTTTATCGCCCAGCAGTGTTCAACACCAAGTGTTTGAAAGCCTTCTGTCAAAGACAAATTTTAATAACTATCTCATTGTATTATGGACTAGTGCAACCTCCTTTCGTGCATCTCTCCTTACCCTCGCCCCTCGCCACTGCAATCCCTTCCAGTCCCCCTTTAGGTGTAACATTTAACGCGATATTTCAAATTAACCCATCTGTCCCGACCCCTTCTCCCGTCAACTTATCCATTCTCCTACAATCTTTTCTCACTCTAAATCTCCATCACTCTGGTTTTAAAACGTATAACTAAGTCAACCCCAAAATTCAGTGGTGGATTTGAATGGTTTTTGCTCTTGCACACCATCAAACCAAGTAAATTGGGTCATGAGGTCACCATCCGTATTCCTATATACTGCCACTGTAATTGTTTCGAAAAATCGAAGAACATTTTTTTTCGAAAAACTTAAATAGCCAATTGCAAATGATCCAAAAACTTGGTTCAGATCGGTAGAGCACTTTGTTCAGGGCTTGGTAGCGAGTGATCGAAAAAAGAACGAAGAAGAAGAAAAAACTTCGAAAATACAGACTGGAAGTTTTATATATATATATAGTTTATTTTCTCTTCTGTCTGCCCATTGCCTTGGTGTATTTCCTGCCTATTTCTGAATTGTATATGCACTATGCATGTCTCTTTCTCACTACCGTGACTGGTTATCTTGAATATAATATCGATCAGCCAATTTGACTTTGAAGTATGACCGTACCATTCAAAAGCAATCGTTCTGAAAGAACTCATTTTGCAGATATCGCAGACAAAATGCACTTAATATTCATACACACATACAGATTACACACACACACACACACACGCACACCCAACCATACACACACACACACACACACAAGCACAACGTATTTACACACAACCATACACACACACACGTATTCACAGAATGACTTTCGCCTCCTCAAATAACCAAAAAGAATGTTGTTCAATCAATGCCTATAACTTAACTAGAGAAGAGCAAGTCAGCATCTTCAGACTGAGAACTCACTCGGCATAACAGACTCAAGGGTCATCTTTACAACAAAATGAGGATTTGGACAGATGACAGGTGCCCATGTGGGGAGCATATCATGAACGTGGAACACATCCTACAAAGCTGCATGCTTACGCAGGAAAAGAGAGAACAATGCTGGACCCGTGAGACACATATGAGACAGAAGCTGTATGGAGATGAAATAGCCTTACAAACAATTGTGTCCTTTGTAAGAGAAACCGGAACTTTGATCTGAGGATGAACGAAGAAGAAGAGGAAGAAGAAGTTTAATCAATGCAACAACAACTCATTCTGCTAATCAAGCAAAATGGCTGTTGAATTTTAGCCGTCTGCTGGTTTTCTTCGCCCGCAGCTCTTTTGGAATGGAGTACTTTTAACGCATCCTAAGAGATTATGCCTGTAGGCCTAACATTTTTGTGATGGTTCACCCATTCACTCACATATTTGCTCAAATTAAAAGCATATTCCACCACTGCAGCTGATCTCAGTTAAAGACAGCCTATTTGCAATCAGTCCCCTCTTAACTCCAACGTGAATTGCATGACATTATTGCAGCTGGCCTTTTTTATAAACTGCCTGTTTGCAATCAGTCCCCTTTTCGTCCCAATGTGAAGTGAATACCATCCCTGCAGCTGGTCCCCGTTAAATAAAGCCTATTTGCATTCAGTCCCCTTTCCGTCCCAATTTGAAATGTATGACATCCCCGCAACTAGTCACTGTTAAATACATCATATTTGCAATCAGTCCCAATTTTGTCCCAGTGTGAAGTAAATAACATCTGTGCAGCTGGTCCCTATTAAAGGAAGCCTATTTTCAAAAATGTGCAATCAGGCCCCATTTCGTTCAAATGTGACGTGTATGACACCACTGCAACTGGTCCTTGTTTAAGAAAGCCTATTTTTAATCATTTGCAATCAGTCCCCATTTGACCCCAATGTTAAGCATGGATTTTAATTGTATCTGGCCCCTTAAGCTCAGAAACCTGTATCTCAGCTTTTGCTGTTGCTTGTTTTGATGTCAATGTTTTTTTTTCTTGTTTATTTACATGATGAGTTGCGACCATGTTAAGTCGCCATTTACGTCATGCTTGGAAGGTGACAGGTATCCTACTCTTAACATCTCGGGCAGCACTTGAGTATTTTCATGGCTCGCGCACACTGATATTACTACAAAGACTGTCTGTTGTTGAAAAGAGCGCGCCTTCCACTATATCAAGGTTCTAACAAACAACAACTCATGTTATCAGCTGTTTATCCAACAAATAACAAACATTGCACGTGTCTTGTGTTTAACAAAAAAGGATCTCAGTTTTGCAGGGAGGAAGTGATATACACATGGGCAGTCTGTTCTGTTACTTAACTTAACTTAACGTTTTTATACTGGTTTAGAATACTCATCAGAGTCTGTAGACAGCCAGTCACATTTGCATTACCCTGCTTTAAAAGCTATGCACATCCAATCTATTCTTAAATGCATTAATTGTCCCTGCCTCCACTACCTCCTGGGGTAATGCATTCCAATCATTGACCACTCTCTGACAAAAAAAAAATTTCCTAATATCTAATCTGGACCTCTCTTTAGTTAATTTTTATCTGTGCCCTCTTGTTCTCGTTGGTGGTTATATTTGGAAAACTTGTTATAGTCTAATTTTACCTTTCCTGCGATTATCTTATAAACCTGTATTAAGTCACCTCGAATTCTCCTCTTTTCTAGACACTGTAGGCCGGGTTTTCTGAGTCTTTCCTCGTAACTGTAATTCTGGAATCCCACTATCAGCTTTGTCGCTCTTCGTTGTATCCTTTCCAGCATGTTTATATCTCCTCTACGTAAAGGACTTCACACTTGTACACAGTACTCAAATCTAGGTCTAACTAATGCTCTTTACAGTTTGACAATCCCCTCCTTACTCCTATGTTTAATATTTCTTTTTATCATACCTTACAGCAGTGGTCGACAAATTTAATAAGTATATAATCATCATCATGTAGCATGTCCTTTATAGAACGTCGCTGCCATCACAGTCTGAAAAAAACTCGTTCCCTTGCCAAAACTCTAGCCACCACGACAATCATACCCAGGCATTCCTGGATATCTTGGTGCCATCGTCTTCTTGATCTACCCCTTCCTATTTTAACTGGCACCATATCTTCCTTCACTGTTCTCTCGAGACCGTTGTGTCTCTTGATGTGACCAAAGTATTTACATTTTCAAAATGGAATTGATAAACCAGTTCTCCTCAATTCTCAACTCTTGCTGAATGTCTACATTTGTCTTTTTCTCTGTCCAGGTTATTCTGAGGATCTTTTTGTAACATAATAATTATAGGAGCTACTTTTTAATTTTAAGTTCTTTGACGAGCTATTTAACAACGTCAGGCATTTTTTATCATGTCATGTAGGGAGTAGAAGACTAACGTCTGGTCAGGAAAACATACTGATCGAACATGTTATTCAGGGGCAGGCACAACATACTGATCGAACATGTTATTCAGGGTAAGGCATTGGCCAAGGCCCCTCCCTACCTCACTTCCACGCAGGTCTCCTTGGAAACGGAGTGTTTTTATGACAACCTGGCTAATGAGGTGGATGATAGCTGTGATCTCCTTAGTAGCGAGCGACATCCAGATGAAGACAAGTATAGCACAACCACCTATTGGACTCTGGTCCACCTCCATCAGCACGCTTGGGATGTGAGGAAAGTTACTGCAACCGGCCCCTTAACGCACTTTAATTCTCTCATCGTGAGTATTGAAGAACAACAATAACAATCATTTCACGTATTGACAAGTAATTTAACGTGTAAAAACGCATAGCTTACAAAAACGCATAGCTTACACAAATGCATAGCTTACACAAACGCATAACTTACACAAACGCATAGTTTACACAAACGCATAGCTTACAAAAACGCATAGCTTACACAAACGCATAGTTTACACAAACGCATAGCTTACAGACACGCATAGCTTACACAAACGCATAGCTTACACAAACGCATAGTTTACACAAACGCATAGCTTACAGACACGCATAGCTTACACAAACGCAAGAAATTACTTACCGGCACTTGAATACTTGAATTCTGGTATTCTTCTTCTTCTTCTTCTTCTTCTTCTTCGTTCGTTCTCAATCTCCCACTACCAAACTCTGAAAGGGCTTAAGTAACAGAATGTAGTCCAGAGAACGGAATGCGTTGTGTCGTAGTTTACAGCTTGACTGCGATATTTGCACCTTTCGGTCCAACACATCCGACTTCAGCAAGCATTTTTTGAGTACCGGGTTAGCATTCCCTCTTCGATCCCTTCTCCTTAGCCAGTCTGCCCTGCTGCAGCCTGTTATCCAGGATCACCACGTGGAGGTGTAGAAGGGTCTTGGCAGCTCTCTTTCGCTGGCCCTGACGCTAGCAGTCAGCAATGGGTCGCTGACGAATGCAGTTTATGTACTGCTGAGCTTATTGATCCCGGATGTCGATCTAAGGACGCCGTAGAATGTAAGAAAAGCCACTGTAACGTGCTACCAAAGAACGGTCGTCAGCCTATTATGAGTAGCTTCTAACACTAGCAACACTAGCCTACCAAGAAAATTATTGAATGAATACGCTTATATGGTGCGTTAATACTTCAACAACCTCACCAATCCCCGCAGATTTCAAAATAAAATAACGAATAAATTTCCCAACTCAAATGAGTGTATCCTGCATATAAATCCTTTGAAAACAAAAATCACGGATCTCACAAACAAAACCACTGACATCAAATCAAATGGCAATATGTTACATAAGGTTGAACCATTTCTTTAAAAAAATTATGACATTCCTACCCATACGCAATTTACCTTCCCCCAGGCCTAGTAAGCCGTAGTAATTAAATATTGCAAAGTAAAGAATGTACTTGAATATCCTTCGTCTACATGGCAAGAGGCATACCATGTCTGTTGGAATAGCAGGTTTACAGGGGAGGTTTAATATTTCACCTACGTGTGCAGCAAAATGGCACCGAACTGAGACACGGCACCATAAATATTAACTCCAGTCGCCTTAGCCTCAATTACCTTTGCCAATTAACGAATATAGGCGAGGTCTCACACCTTGAATACCATGGTTATTCCAGCGATGGTGTATGGGTGTGAGGTTTGGAGTCTGCGCAAATCAGACGCAGAGAAGCTCTGGATTACAGAAAGAGCAATGGAGCTAAAGGTCCTAAAAATCCCCCAAAGAGACCATATGCGAAATACCAACATCCACGAACATCCGCGAGTTCCAGGATGTCGTTGACTCTGCCTTAATACGAAAGTACAGATGTGCCGGCAATGTGGACGGCATGACTGACGATACATGGACGAGGAGGGTATCTTTCTGGTGGCCGTACAACTACAACTGCACACTCGGCCGACAGCCGGCGAGGTGACCTGCACCATGTCTTTGGACGTCATGGTACTCCAGGGTGAAGGACAGAAACAGATTCAAGCAGCATTTGGCTACCTGGCATCAGGTAACTTTTGCCTGATGGAATACCAGGATTTGAGTATTCAAGTAAGTATTCACGAATATCCGGAGGTTGAATACACTGATCAAATACATCAAACTCAGGCTGTTGAACTCCAGCACAACAACAACAAAAAAAAGGGCAAAGGCCGCCGTCCATTGTAGACGATGATATGGCATAATTATTTTGGCTAGCGCTATTTTTAGCAAGGATTAACTGCGCTACTTTTTATCCTCACTCTCTCGTCTGGAGCCGCCCGACCCCAGTGGCAAGTCAAGGACAAGACGACTAGGGGGCGACTACGAGATGCAAGGGACTCCGCATCAAGAACTCGTGAAAAAGAGTCCGGAGTCCGGAGTCGAACCCACACCGGGATCAAGATGCTGAGCAGCGCATGAGCTGCAGTTGTCAGCGACCCATAGCTGACTGCTAGCGTCAGGGCCAGCGAATCAGAGCTGCCAAGACCCTTCTACACCTCCACGCGGTGATCCTGAATAACAGGCTGCAGCAGGGCAGACTGGCTAAGGAGAAGGGATGGAAGAGGGAATGCTAACCCGGTACTCAAAAAATGCTTGCAGAAGTCTCATGTGTTGGACCGAAAGGTGCAAATAACGCAGTCAAGCTGTAATCTACGACACAATGCATTCCGTTCTCTGGACTACATTCTGCTGCTTAAGCCCTTTCAAGATTTGGTAGTGGGAGATTGAGAACGAACGCAGAAGAAGAAGAAGAAGAAGAAGAAGAAGAAGAAGAAGAAGAAGAAGAAGAAGAAGAAGAACCCACACCACCTAATCACAAGGCAAACGGCTGAACCACTTCGCCACGGAATCCCCCTAAATCCAGCACAACAACGGTATCACCATATTACATACCCTTATGTCATGACCTACTTTAGATTACAGTTGACCATGTTTGTGCTGATTCTGATCATAATTTGCTTATCGTGAAATGCCAGTTATGATGGAAGAAACCATGGAAATCACAAAAACGTGCAAAGGGGAATTTAGAGTTGGAAAAAAAAGAGTTAACTTCCAAAACTCAATGAATGGTGCTGTAATTAAAATACATGTCCCTGAAAATATAGAAGAGCAGTGACAGAATATATATCCAAAAAGTGGGGGCATAAATAACATTGACAAAGATGAAAGCAGAAGAAAAAAATCATGGTTAACAACTGAAATGCTAAGCAAGATGGCGTTAAGACACACATGGAAGAACGATAATACAGAGAAAGGCATTGCTAAGTATAAGAGTATGAAGAATTAATTCGATGGGGGATGTAAGATGCGTGATAAAAATGGGGGATAGACAGATGCGAGGAATTTGAGGAACTAGAGAGAACATGGAAATTTGATCAAGTACATACGAATGTAAAACAGTTATTTAGTAAAAATAAGGGCAAATAGTCACTGATGATTAATGATAAGATGGGAAACCAATAACACGTTGAGGGCAAAAAATTGAGATGGAGATTATATGTTATGGAACTATATGATGGGCGCCTGTATCGGTATAACAAGATAACAAACCATTAGATGGCATGTCTTTAATAGAAGAGAACAGAGATTACATATAATCAGAAAAGAATGAAATACGGCATTTTACTCAATCCTACAATCTACCAAAAAAAATAAGTCAAGGATTGATAAGATACCTATCGAGCCCCTCACCACCTCAAGACATCGTGATAGATCTTACAAAATTGCTGTTAAAGAGAAGTCAAGGGTTGATAAGATACCTATCGAGCCCCTCAGCCCCCCCAAAACATCGTGATAGACCTTACAAAATTGTTGTTGACGCGTGTTTATGATATTTGCAATCATGGAATATGGCCAAAAGATCAAACAACTGCCATAACAATTTATTTGCCAAAACAATCGAAGGCAATACTGTGCGTTCAATTCCGAACGATAAGCACACTTGCATCTGAAATTATATTTAAAGACAGAATCGATGGCAAGTTAGAGGGGATGCTAAAAGATAACCAGTTTGGACTTCACAAGACCAGAGGTACACAGGATGCCATAGGACCTTTACTGCTTCTCGCAGAAAGAATGATCGATCACAGACGATCATTATGTATCTGCTTTATTGACTACGAGAGAGCATGTGATCGAGTCTCCTGGACCAAACTTTTTCAGATGTTGCAATAAATAGATATAGAGAGACCACGCATTAAGTTAACCCAAAACCTGTTTGGCTTGGCTTCGTTCATTCTCAATCTCCCACTACCAAACACTGAAAGGGCTTAAGTAGCAGAATGTAGTCCAGAGAACGGACTGCGTTGTGTCGTAGTTTACAGCTTGAATGCGATATTTGCAACTTTCTGTCCAACACATCCGACTTTAGCAAGCATTTTTTGAGCACCGTGTGAGCATTCCCTCTTCGATCTTTTCTCCTTAGCCAGTCTGCCCTGCTGCATCCTGTTATCCAGTATCCGCGTGGAGGTGTAGAAGGGTCTTGGCAGCTTTGATATGCTGGCCCTGACGCTAGCAGTCAGCTATGAGTCGCTGACCACTGCAGCTCATACGCTGCTCAGTATCTTGATCCCAAAACCTGTTTTAAAATCAAGAAGCGATGATTTCAATCAAAGAAATACTAACAAATCCAATTTCAAGTACACAGAGGGTGCGACATAGATGTTTGCTTTCACCAAGTATCTATAAGTCATGCTCTAAGATGATGATGAAAAATACTGTTCGGAGTTGTAATAGGAGTGTTAAAGCCAATGTATGAAAGTTAATGTCATCACATTTGCCGATTATCAGACCATAGTGGGAAGATCAATAACAACTGTGCAAATGCTGATTGAAAAATATTATCAGCACAGCCACAGTTTTGCATTAAAATAAGCACATTGAAGACAAAGACTTTGGTAATAGCCTAGCAACATAGGCAAATGAATATAATCATTAAGGTATAAATAATCTAACAAGTACATTAGTTTACATATTTAGGGTATACCATAATAGAAGATGCCCGCATTGAGACATAAATTAAGACAAGGATTGCATTGACAGAAAAAAAGGCTTTCAGATAAAAGGGAGAGGGCCCCATGATAATCCTCAAACAGGAACAACATACAGGAACTACAACGAGTGGCATCAGACTGATCTATCTGAAGCATATTGTTTTATGCGTTATGCGCCATGTTTGACGCTGGAAAAAACGTCGATTGATTGACGCCACAAGTACTACTACACAGACCAACGGCCACTGAAAGAAGCTTAGAAATAAACAATTTTAGATGGAATTTAATATTTCCAGACACGAAACATTTCTTAAAAGTTGTACGATTGGCATAGTGAAGGTGGGGGATAAGGGAGATAAGCTGGCATAGATAAATGACAAGGAACATTTTAACTGCATGTTAGTTCTAGTGCTGCCAGATACCAGCTTACAGCATGCGCATGCTGTGACTACCTTGAGGGCCAGATAAACATTTAGAATTATGTTTGAAAGCTTCTCAAATGAAGGTAAAATGTTTGGCTTTTTTCATAAATACTTCTCAATTGTTTGTACTGCAAAATGATTAGACTGATTCTCAATCTATTTTATTTAAAATATTCCAATTTCTTGTAATGAACAACTTAGGGGTTTTGTTGAAATGTTGTTATTCTATATCTGATAATGTTTAATATTGTGTTGGTTTAGCTTGCAGAGAGGACATGTGACTTAAAAGAAGACGATGCGATAAGATTTGATGGTGATTTATAACGTAAAAAAAGAAGAAAGAAGAAAAAGGAGACTAAATAGAAGGAGAAAGAAAATAACAAACAAAAAACAGAAGAAAGAAGAGACTAAACAGAAGAAAGAGGCCAACAAAAACAGAAGAAGAGACTAAACAGACGAAAAAAATACTTAAGAAGAAGAGAGAGGAAACTAAACAGGAGAAAGAGGAGAGGGAAAATAAACAGAAGAAGAGAGAGGAAACTAAACAGAAGAAAAAAGACGAGACAATAACAGAAGAAGAGAGAGGAAACTAAACAGAAGAGAGAGGAAAGGGAAAAAACAGAAGAAGAGAGAGGAAACTAAACAGAAGAGAGAGGAGAGGGGAAAATAAACAGAAGAAGAGAGAGGAAACTAAACAGAAGAGAGAGGAGAGGGAAAAAATCAGAAGAAGAGAGGGGAAACTAAACAGAAGAGAGAGGAGAGGGGAAAAACAGAAGAAGAGAGAGGAAACTAAACAGAAGAGAGAGGAGAGGGGAAAAAACAGAAGAAGAGAGAGGAAACTACATAAGAAAGTGGAGAGAAAAAACAGATGAAGAGAGAAGAGACTAGACAGAAGAAAAAGGACGACAAAAAAACAAAAGGAGAAAGTGGAGACTAAACAGAAGGAGAGAGTGGAGTCTAAACAGGAGAAGAAAGAGGAGACTAAACAGGAAGAGAAAGAGGAGACTAAACAGAAGGAGAAAGAGGAGACTAAATAGAAGAAGAAAGAGGAGACTAAACAGAAGGAGAAAGATGAGACTAAACAGAAGAAAAAAGAGGAGACTAAACAGAAAGAGGAAAAGGAGACTAAACAGAAGAAAAAATAGGAGACTAAACAGAAGATGAAAGAGGAGACTACAGAAAAAGAAAGATGAAAACAAAAAATGATTAATAATTGCTTACAGGTAAACAAACAACGATTTTTGGTACAAGCTTGAATTTATACTAAGATATGTTTTTCGTTTTTGTAACTGGTGGAGTGTCATGTTTTTTATTTGTGTGTTTCTCTGTCTTTGATGAATTGGTGTATTAACGTTTTCGGTTTGTTGATGTTTTGTTGTTGTTTATGAAAAGTATGATGCACTCATGTGTATCGTTCATCGCGTGATCACGTATATATCTCGCAATGAGATCAGCAACTTTAAGTCGCGTGCGAACAGGCACACGCGTTCATTGAATTGGAAAATCACCAACCGCCCGAAGCAAACATTGATGATGACGCAGGTGAAGAAATCGACACGAGCGATGATCATTTTCGAAGATGAAAGTTGCTAATCTCCCTGTCGATCAAAGTAAATATTGTTTTTTTTTTAACTACGTTTTTCGGTACAAGCTTTTGAATGATCTGTCCAGGCTACTTCAAAATTTGACAGATTAATTAATATCTCGTACTAGCGGAGGATGTATACACAATTTCAGTTCTAGGTTATGGGGGAGATCCTTAAAGTGTCTCTGGGTTATGGGGGAGATTGTTAAAGTGTCTCTGGGTTATGGGAGAGATCGTTAAAGTGTCTCTGGGTTATGGGGAAGATCGTTAAAGTGTCTCTGGGCTATAGGGGGATCGTTAAAGTGGCAGAAATATCATTCCCCGCAAACGGACAACGGCATCTTTCTTTTCGCTTGCATCATGCGTGTGCCTTTCAGCGTCAAGTTATGAAGAGGTTTCTTGACCGGGCCCTAGTATGCGCTTGTGCCTTTCAGTGTCAAGTTATGAAGAGGTTTCTTTACCAGGCCCTAGTATGTGCTTGTGCCTTTCAGCGTCAGGTTATGAAGAGGTTTCTTGGCCGGGCCATAATATGTGCTTGTACCTTTCAGCGTCAAGTTATGAAGAAGTTTCTTGACCGGGCCCTAGTATGCGCTTGTGCCTTTCAGCGTCAAGTTATGAAGAGGTTTCTTGACCGGGCCCTAGTATGTGCTTCGTACACGGGAACTTCACTGTTTCTATTATTTCTTCTATCCATCTTTTGCGTTCTCACCTTTGTCTCCATTGTATTTGTATAGCATTTATTTCTGAGGGATACTATCTGGTGTTTGTCATGTCACGGGACCGAGCCATTTGGTTTCCTGTCTCTTGATTAAGTCTAGCACTGGTATTGTACCTACTTGTTTCCTAATATCTTCGTTTCTGATCATATCCATTCTTGTTACTCCAAGCATTTTTCATAGGTATTTCATCTCAACTGTTACGATGTTTCTTTTATCTTTGTTAATGTCCAATTCTGTTACTGGTAGCACGATATGGGTTGGCATATCGTGTTGCATATCGGTTTTTTTTTGGTATCCATTGTGACCTGCTTTTACACTTGAATGTTTTTCTTTCTGTTTGTCGACTTGGTTTATTTTGTCTTCTCTTTCCATTTTGTTCGTTTAGCCATCATTACAGCTTTAATACAGTCAGTATCAAGACATGTCGGGAACCGTTCTTTTATCGTTCACGTGTCTGCCATGTCAAGTTAAAAACTTGTAAAGCGGTTAGAGTAACGCTGAGCTCATATCACTCAAGACCGTTTGTATGTACAATAGAGGGAAAGCGTGGAGAGAATATAAACATGAATTTTGAAACGTTTCTCGAATCGTAATTTTTTTGTACCACGTAATAGTATGCTATTTAAATGAAGCTAAAATGACATTGTATCTATTCTGTTGGCATTGCGACAACTATTTCGAACCAAATCCAACTTTATAAGATGTGTTGGTTGTTATGTTGCTGGTTAGTGTTTGTTGTTGGAATATTGGTGAGTAGGAAGGGTGGAGGAGGGGTAGTTTACGGTGTCAACGTTTCAAGTTGCTGACTACATTATCAATTATGGACATCCACGGCTGGGCGAATTCATAGTATTCTTTTCAAATACATAGTTTGTGGAGACAAATGATTTTCTAAGTAGTAGATGTACTCGTATTTTAAAACTGACCCTGTGTGCGCCCTCCCCCCTCCCCTCCTTCTTTTCCCTACTGGTACGCCGCCCGTTATCAACACATAATTGTGTTTATAGCCTTCAGTACTAGGCATAACAGTTCATTTGTGTTATCTAATTTCCCTGTGTCCTACAGTTGGCCAGCCCTAAGATTTGAATGCCGTGATCCTCTCTGAAAGAGACCGTGTCTATAGCCTTCAGTACTAGGCATAACAGTTCATTTGTGTTATCTAATTTTCCTGTTTCCTACAGTTGGCCAACCCTAAGATTTGAATGCCCTGATCCTCTCTGAAGGAGACCGTGTCTATAGCCTTCAGTACTAGGCCTACTAACAGGTCATCTCGACGCATGTGTCCTTCACCTTCACCTTGTCTGTCGATTGCATGGTAAGTATGTTTCACGCCAACCTATTTACTTGAGCACTTGTTTAAAACAGTTGTAAGTCACCTACGTCTTGCTGGGCTGCCGTAGGATCACTTTTATACTATTTGGAGTTCCTGTAGATCTTACATTGTAACTGCCCTTTGTAAATACTAAAGAACAGATACGACTCCGTTTGCAAATACGAGAAAGCTGTGTATACTCCGCCATCTTGACCGGAACTCATGGCAAGGGCAGTAGGACAAAAGAGAAGCACACATGCGGGACCAGACATTAAACACATTTGGCTTGGCTTGGTTTCGTTCGTTCTCAATCTCCCGCTACCAAACACTGAAAGGGCTTAAGTAGCAGAATGTAGTCCAGAGAACGAAATGCGTTGTGTCGTAATTTACAGCTTGACTGTGATATTTGCACCTTTCGGTCCAAAACATCTGATTTCAGAAAGCATTTTTTGAGTACCGGGTGGGCATTCCCTCTTCGAACCTTTCTCCTTAGCCAGTCTGCCCTGCTGCAGCCTGTTATCCAGGATCACCACATGGAGGTGTAGAAGGGTCTTGGCAGCTCTTTTTCGCTGGCCCTGACGCTAGCAGTCAGCAATGGGTCGCTGACCACTGCAGCTCATGCGCGGTCGAAGATGCAACACGGTGAATGAACTGACAGCAGCCAGCGACTCGTACCGGGCTGCTTGCATCAGGGGCAGCGAACCCCAGCTGATCAAGACTCTAATCCGCCTCCAAGTAATAGCCCCTTAAATGTCATGTCTGACTATATAGGTTGATGGGACCGTGGGCTAGCATTTCTCTACTGAGTTTTTGGTTTTCCTTTTCCTTTTGGCGTTGTCTCTTCACTACCTTGTGTTGCGTGAGCTTAATTTCGCCCATCCTGAGGCGACTCTTCAGGCTGCATCTCCATTTGGATCGGTCTGCACCTATATCTTCCAAAGATTGGGCGCTCCAACAGCCCGGGTAGATATTCGATATGGCCCTTGATGTGCCAGTGTCGAAGGGTAAGGATCGAGATCCTCACCAAGGTACAAGCCTGGGCATATCTCTAAAGAGCACAAGCTGTTGCTCGAGCAGCAGGCCCCTCTCCCCCCCTCCCCCCTCCCCCTGAGTGGTCGGTCAGCCGCAGTCTATGTATATGACAAAGACAAGAATATCACCCCTGTCCCACAGAGAGAATGTTATAAGAGGCGACTAACTGTATGACTTGCCATAACAACTGGCATGGTTAAGTGATTTTTTAAAGAGCAGCATAGATGGTGCCTAACAGTCTGCGGGTCTACTTTGCTCTAGTGTTTGAGTCTATTAAGATGGACTCGCACATTGGTTAACCACCCTCTGTGGCACTACAACGTAGATCCGCAGCCTGTTAGGTGCTGTCTATGCTGTTCTTAACCCTTTACAGTCCAGCGTCAAAAATTATATTCATTACTTTGCCCTTTACGGTCTGGCTTATTTCATTAGCTTCGTGTATTAACCCTTTACAGGTCAGCCTAATAAATCATAACCATTATTTAACCATTGGCAGTGTGACCTAGTTCATTAGATTCATGTTTTAATATTTTGTGGTCCGGCCTAACCAATAAGATTCGCGTCTAAAGACAAGAATCCAGTATATTAGGATGAGCTAACAAACCACCTAACCATAGCCAATGTTATGCCATGTCATACAGTTAGTCGCCTCTTACGACATGCTTTTATGTGAGGCTATTCTTGTCCTTGTCATACACAAAGACCCTGGCGGACCACTCGGGAATTCCTGTAATTTGTGTATTATCTTTGACTGACAACATTACATTGATGGGAAACATTACACTCGTTCGACGACCGGATGTAGCCCTCGTGCCGCAGGTTGGACACCACTGCTGAAGTAGCTCGGGGCGTACTGATGAAGGCGGACCTGTGTCCTCCCGGCTGTAGTTAGAAGAAAACAGAGATAAGAATGATTAAGAATGGATAGCATGGAACGTAGTGGAAGATTACAGACCCAGTAAAGATGAATGGAGACAAACAAATGTAATATTCAGGAGTGTGAGGGAGCTGTACATATAAAGTGTAATCATGTTTACAGAGAGAAAACACGCAGCAAGTAAAGCAAATATGAAGAATGGTTGTAAATATTAGCTTGCCAGACTCATCTAGTTATTCTGCTAGTTATAATGAGCATCAATGATTTACTGATGGTCCATTTGAATTAAACAATAAACAGAGCGAGATGGAGAAATAAACTAATTAAGAACTTCAAAACGATGGAGGGGAGAGTGTGTCGCAGAGCGGTTACTATTTATGTCTCTTTTTTTAAGGGAACACGTGTTCAAACCCCGACCACCGCAATGAGAATTAGTTAAGTGCAATGATTTTTTTTCTTTCCTAGAAAAGATAATCTAGGGTCCACTGTATAGGTCCGTTTAAGTGACAATGACCCGTCGCATCAACCGCCTATGTTCACGATTAGTCGCCGAGTTCACGGCTACATGAAGAGTAAATGATGTCTTTCAGATTTGATTTAATCTCGTAGATGGTTAATGGGCGGGCATAGAAGCGCGAACATGTTGGAGAAGGTCGCTTCCCATCATTGATGACCACGGCCTGCTTCACGAGCTGATGGGCGCGGACATCTTGGACAAGGCGGATCACATGTTTAAATAGGAACAAACGGCGACGGTTTAGAAAGGCGAAAGTGCTTTCTAGGTCAGTTCGTCAGGCAATTTCGTTGTTTGTGACCCGGTCATCGCAAGAATAGACCTCAAACTACGCTTTTGTAAGGCTTCGGTGCGCTTGTGATCTTTCCATGTTTCGGAACAGTACAGCAGGATAGGGAGGACACATGTAAATCCGTAGCTTGGTCTTAAGTTACAGTATATGTTGGGTCCAGACGTGATGCATGACGAGTCTTCATGGATGTCTGTATGGCTACCTACATCGGCGTTTTGTTTGCTGCCTATGGATGCCTACCTACATCGGCGTTTTGTTTGCTGACTCTGGATGCCTACCTACATCAGCGTTTTGTTTGCTGCCTATGGATGTCTACCTACATCGGCGTTTTGTTTGCTGCCTATGGATGTCTACCTACATCGGCGTTTTGTTTGGTGCCTATGGATGTCTACCTACATCGGCGTTTTGTTTGGTGCCTCTGGATGCCTACCTACATCGGCGATTTGTTTGTTGCCTATGGATGTCTACCTACATCGGCGTTTTGTTTGCTGCCTCTGGATGCCTACCTACATCGGCGTTTTGTTTGGTGCCTATGGATGCCTACCTACATCGGCGTTTTGTTTTCTGCCTCTGTAAATGAAACCCTCAGTGGAGTTGACGAGTTGTATCAACACGTGTTCTTGCCGTTGTATGGTAGCAATCAAGGTTTCGAATGTTATTGTTTGCCCATGAGATGCCGAGGCCTAATTTAGATGCAAGATTTTCTAGGTCATCAAGTAAATGAAAGTGGGAGCCTTGTATGACTACGTCATCTATGTAATCGAGGGCTGTCTCGTAGCAATGCCGGGGCGAGGACATATCGCTGCCGGATACTGGGTGATATAGAGAACTTGTTGGAAAGATTGGCACTCAGACGGTCTCTTGCTCTAGTGTTGCAGTGAAGCTGTTCAATTAGGCGTTGCTGTATGATGAAAGCCCTCATTTGCTTTAAGACACAACCAAAATCCAGATCTGTCCATTTCAGGTCGATCGACGTAAGAGACGGTATAGGTGGTGATTGAATTCCCGGCTTATCTCATTGACAAGACCAAGTGCAAGAACGACATAAATGGTTGTTGTTGTTGTTGTTGTTGTTTGCTAATGCCCACAATGAGTAGGTTGCTCTTTTGTGCGCCCTGAAAAGGACGTAAAGTGGCGGGTTGCAGTAGCTTTCCTCATATCCCGAGCGAGATGATGAAGGTAACCGGCGGTTGTGATATACTTGGCTTCATCTGCGTGTCACTCATTACTACGGGGATTACGTCCATCCCTCGCGTCATAAGCCAGGCTGCCATGAAAACAGCCCGTTTCCAGGAAGGGCTACTATGATGCCGAGGTAAGGGTCTTGGCGAATATGTTTTCCTTGACCCTGAGTAACATGTGAAATCAGTATATTTTGCTTGACCAGACGTCAGTCTTCCTCCCGGACATAAATATTGTAACAGCAGACAGTGAAGCCAGGCTATTGGGGGAGCTGGTTTCTTTTAAGCAAAGACTGCATGCGGAAGAGAAACTGCATGGGTGAAGTCTTCCTGAGACGAACAATGATTGGCCTATGGCTGCAACATTCTTTTGTATAGGGCGATGATTCCGTCCTGCCATGCAGCGGAGGCCTGGCTCGTGGACCAGATTGTTGTGAGCAGTTGGAGCAGGGTGACGCGTATGTGGTCAAGTGCGTATTTCAACGGCTCGGGAGAGTCGCAGCCAGGTGATGTGGCTCGGCCGTCTCCCAGCTGCTGTAGTGTAGTGTGACACGGATTTCTGCAATTGTGAGGGTGTCGAAATTCTAGTCGTTAACATGGATTTGTGAGATAGGGACGGGTCATTCACTGACTCGTGGGATTGATCAGCTGCTGGGCTGTTTATGGCGTCTGCTCGGCCCACCTGCTCGTTATAGCTTCTGTTGAGCAACATTGGATACCATCGGGTTTGTTTATCAGCCCTTGGGTCGGGGCGAGGCTGGTGCAGTTGCATTGAAGAGAAAAAAAAATAGGCCCTTATTGTTTTGTTTGCACGATTGCAGCTGTTTGCAAGTGTTTGTGTTCCAAATCCTCCTCTCCGCCGTTGGCTATTGTCTTTAGTATTGCTTTCGATTATTTTCTTCTTTTTTTTGGCGTTGAGATTGGGGGGAGAGGGGGGGGGCATGAGAAGGGTTACTTCTGGCAATCAGATTGCTTCTTGCTGTTCTGATATGCATAATTTGCTATCATTATCATGCTACATGAACTGAGTGTCAATATGATCATCATCGTCACGTGCCGTCTTGTCTCAATCAATCAACCAATCAATCAAAGTCTGTCGCTCCTCTCAGTTCATAAACCATTGAGCACATCACGCCAGCATGCACCGTCCTGTGCTGCTCTTTCTGCATCTCACCGGGTGTACCATTTAATCTTAGTTCCTTCTCACATTATTTTCTGCTTGTATATTTATCTAACTCGCTTTAACTTACCTTCAGAATTTCAGATAAAGTCCAGTCTTTAGCTATGTTTGAAGGTGCCTTCCACAGCGTAAGTCCTATTCAGCTCGATTTTAATCGCTTAATTTGTTGTTCCAGTAGCTAAATCTGACTCTTTTCCCATAAGTCTTCATTCCTCACCATGCCCTGCCACTTTATGCCCAGTATCATTCCTAGACATCTGTTAGCGAAGGACTGGAGTCGTTGGTCTAAGGACTTGGTTGTCTCCGCGTTTCCACTTCATACAGCAGCACCTAATTCACACCAGCCTTGAATATTCTAACTTTGGTGTGAATCTTGATTTCCCCGGATCTCCAAATGTCATTTCAAAATATTGTAAAGTGGGCACTGTTGTCTTCCTAGGAAAGAATGAGTTTCCAAAACGTGCTGATCCTAAAGCTACTAATTACTTCCCTTGTTAGCTGTCTTCTATTCCAATGTGCTCAACTACCCAGAATCTTCTATCCGTACCTGCTGGTTTTTGTGCTCTCCCGCCTGATCACAGAACTTGGCATAAGAAAAAACTATCATAACATACATGACACTTGAGACTATTTATAGCACGCGCATTATAGTATCAGTATTGTGCTCCTTAAAGTCGAATTAATTGGTACTGATCATTGTATTACTGCTCGACAGATGACCAAGCACTCGATGGACACCACTATATTTTCGCGTCTTTCATGGCAACAAATTCTTTCAGCTTCTTTCGACCTCTGCTCATTCCTTTAATAATCAAGCACTGGTTCATGATTTTCATTTTGAATTATGTACTTCTCCATTGTGTTTGTTCAATTTAGCATAACAGTATGTGCAATTTTTTTAATCTAACGACTTTGGTGCTGTAACATATATCATCACCTTCGTCATAGGCGTCTCAGTCTTTGCAGACCATGCGCGTGGTACCCTGTGAGAAGCCTCTGAAATATGGAGACGCTGGATATGGAGACCCTGAGCTGCCCAAACTGCAGGATCCCCCTCTCGGTCTCGCTGGTGTAAGCCAAAGGAATGCAAAGCTTGACAATTTGGCACCAGCTCAGCTGCAGGAGCTGCCGGAATGAGTTCGCAATTTTGAAACCATCCGCCTTAGGTGCTACCACTCCGGATTTTCTGTCTGGGTTTACTCACGTAGCCCTACCCTCTCCCGAGGTTTCCACAAAACAGTGGAGTCGTTGTCCGCAGATGCTAGTTACTCGAGACACCCGATGATACTCTCATCGTCCCAAGACTAGCCAGCACTCTCTGGGACTTGTGGGTTTAAAATCAGAGTTCCTCCTCTCCTAGGCGAACTGCTTCATCTACCCGGGTTTAGAGTCAGAGTTTACTTTCTCTTAGATTGGCTGCATACCAATGCTAATGAGCCCAATCTGCTGCCCAGTTATACCATCGGGTACTCGGTCGCCCCCCCTCCACCCCAGCACACTCTGTAAGAAACAGGGGGCCCCTCATGAAGGTGCTGCTGGGGACACACTAATATAGGAGAGGCCATTGCCATGGAAACTCCTGAACGACAAGCCGAACAGTGAATCCAGCGGCGATCTCAACACCTGGAAAGGAGATGCTATATCAGTCGCTTCACTTTCCTTTAACGAGCGGAACGTCCAGCCAAGACCTCGCTACCCCCGTCGTCATGTAGCATGTCCTTTGTAGAACGTCGCTCCCATCACAGTCTGCCTGAAAGAAACTCGTTCTCTTGCTAAAACTCCAGCCTCCGCCACAGTCATACCCAAGCATTCCTGGATATTTTGGTGCCATCATCTTCTTTGTCCACCCCTGTCTTTTACCTGGCACCATACCTTCCATCACTGTTCTCTCAAGACCGTTGTGTCTCTTGATGTGACCAATGTATTTACATTTTCTGGCCAAAATCTCCTCAATGCTCAACTCCTGCCGAATGTCTACATTTGTCTTTTTCTCTGTCTAGGGTGTTCTAAGGATCTTTCTGTAACATTTTGACTAGAAGGATTCGTTTCTTTGTCTAGAAGTTGTAACACATATACTTTCTCACTACCATTACACGCTGCCTGGTGTACACACATTCTAACACACGAACACAATTTAACATGTTACACAATATACATAAGGAAAATATTCACAGCTTAGATAAATCTTCTTTCCGTAACATAGGTTACTGTTTCTTGTACTTGTACCCCAGTAAAACTATGACATACATATTTCTGTTACAATTCACATACATACACACACAGATTCACAGACACACACACACACACACACATACACACACACACACACACAGTTTCACACGCATACATGCACTTTCTGTCAACATCACGAATCTGCCGAAAACAGAATATGTTCACTGCAAAATTCGAAGCATGTCGTAAAACCACGCTGCTGATAACGTAGTCGACACTGTCCTGCTAGACAAGATAAGGAAGCCATTTTACTGTTAACGTCAGGACGCATTAATTTGCATCGAATATAGTAGTCATGTCTGACTATAGATTGATGCGACCTTGGAGTAGCAACTCTCTACTGAGTTTTTGCTTTTCCTTTTCATTTCGGCCTTGTCTCTTCACTTCCTTGTGTTGCATGACCTTATTTTCGCTTAGCCTAATGTGGCTCTTTATGTTACATCTCCATTTGGATCGGTCTGCAGCTATGTCTTCACAGGATGTCAGATCCATATCCAGAGCCTTCATGTCCCGCGTACGTGCCTCTTTGAACCAAGATGTCAGATCCATATCCAGATCCTTCATGTCCTGCTTACGTGCCTCTTTGAACCAAGATGTCAGATCCATATCCAGATCCTTCATGTCCCGCTTACGTGCCTCTTTGAACCAAGATGTCAGATCCATATCCAGAACCTTCATGTTCCGCTTACGTGCCCCTTTGAACCAAGATGTCAGATCCATATCCAGATCCTTCATGTCCCGCTTACGTGCCTCTTTGAACCAATATGTCAGATCCATATCCAGAACCTTCATGTTCCGCTTACGTGCCCCTTTGAACCAATATGTCAGATCCATATCCAGAACCTTCATGTTCCGCTTACGTGCCTCTTTGAACCAATATGTCAGATCCATATCCAGAACCTTCATGTTCCGCTTACGTGCCCCTTTGAACCAATATGTCAGATCCATATCCAGAACCTTCATGTCCCGCTTACGTGCCTCTTTGAACCAATATGTCAGATCCATATCCAGAACCTTCATGTCCCGCTTACGTGCCTCTTTGAACCAATATGTCAGATCCATATCCAGAACCTTCATGTTCCGCTTACGTGCCCCTTTGAACCAATATGTCAGATCCATATCCAGAACCTTCATGTTCCGCTTACGTGCCTCTTTGAACCAATATGTCAGATCCATATCCAGAACCTTCATGTTCCGCTTACGTGCCCCTTTGAACCAATATGTCAGATCCATATCCAGAACCTTCATGTCCCGCTTACGTGCCTCTTTGAACCAAGATGTCAGATCCATATCCAGATCCTTCATGTCCCGCTTACGTGCCTCTTTGAATCAAGATGTCAGATCCATATCCAGATCCTTCATGTCCCGCTTACGTGCCTCTTTGAACCAAGATGTCAGATCCATATCCAGATCCTTCATGTCCCGCTTACGTGCCTCTTTGAACCAAGATGTCAGATCCATATCCAGATCCTTCATGTCCCGCTTATGTGTCTCTTTGAACCAAGATGTCAGATCCATATCCAGATCCTTCATGTCCCGCTTACGTGCCTCTTTGAACCAATATGTCAGATCCATATCCAGAACCTTCATGTTCCGCTTACGTGCCTCTTTGAACAATGATGTCAGATCAATATCCAGATCCTTCATGTCCCGCTTACGTGCCTCTTTGAACCAAGATGTCAGATCCATATCCAGATCCTTCATGTCCCGCTTACGTGCCTCTTTGAACCAAGATGTCAGATCCATATCCAGATCCTTCATGTCCCGCTTACATGTGTCTTTGAACTGCAGCTGTGGTCGGCCAGCTGTTCTTTTACCACACGCCAGCTGTCCATAGAGAATATCTTTGGGGGTGCGACCGTCTTCCATTCGACGAACATAACAAAGCCATCGCAGTCTTCGTTGGCGAAGGACGGTGCACATACTTGGAAGGCCGTTGCAGAATGCACCTCTGCATTTGTCACACTGTCTCTCCATGAGATGCCAAGGATGGATTTCATGTGCCATAGGTGAAAGGTGTTGAGCCTATGCTCTTGTTTGGCATATGTTGTCCACGTCTCGCTGCCATATAGAAGCGTACCAGCGCCACGTGCATTGTAGACCATGGCCTTGGTCTTGGCTGTAAGTTTTGGGGTTTTCCCAGGCACGTGTTGTGAAATGATAATATATGGTACCAGTTCTGCCAATGCGATTGCCCAATTCGGGGACGAGGTGGAGCTTATCATTGATGAGGGACCTCAGGTAATTGAGCTAGCCCACAGCTGCCAGTTCATAGTTATCGAAACTGATGGTTGGAGTGGTATCTACGTCTTGTCCCAGCACATTTGTTTTATTCAGGCTTATTGTGAGGCCGAAATCTTTGAAGGCGTGGAAGAAGCGATCTATCAATCTCTGGAGTTCATGCACTGACGAACACCACATTCTCTCTTCCATCTAGCGTTTCCTGGATACAGGTTGTTTTCAATGCAGTCTGACTGACGACATATAGATCGAAGTGATCCCCGTGTTAGTGAGTGTCACGCAGATGAAGCCAGACATAGCACAGCCACCAGGAGGATTACGGTCCGTCTTCATCAGCACGCTCGGAATACAAGGAAAGCTACTGCAAAACGCTACTAAATGCACTTTTCTCGGCCCACAATAGGGTAAAAATAATCATTGTGGACATTAAACGACAACAACAACAATATATATATATATATATCATCATCATCATCATCATCATCATCTGATCAGACATGTTAGTCAGGGCCAGGCACAACATACTGATCAGAAATGTTAGTCAGGGCCAGGCACACCATACTGATCAGACATGTTAGTCAGGGTCAGGCACAACATACTGATCAGACATTTTAGTCAGGGTCAGGCACACCATATTGATCAGACATCTTAGTCAGTATCAGGCACAACATACTGATCAGACATTTTAGCCAGGGTCAGGCACAACATACGGATCAGACATCTTAGTCAAGTATCAGGCACAACATACTGATCAGAGATTTTAGTCAGGGTCAAGCACAACATACGGATCAGACATGTTAGTCAGGGTCAGGAAAAGCATGTTGATCAGACATGTTGATCAGTCAGGGTCAGACAACATATACTGGTCAAGACCCCCACCTCGACTTCCTCGCAGTCCTCACTGGAAACGGACTGTTTTCATGGTAGCCTGGCTAACTAGGCGAGTAATCGATGCGATCCCCGTAGTAGTGAGCGACACACAGATAAATCCAGGAAGAGTACAACTGAGTTCACCTTCATCAGCACGCTGGGAATGTGAGGAAAACTACTGCAACCCGCTTCTTAACGTCCTTTTCAGGGCGCACACAAAAGTAAACCCATTCATTGTGCCATTCGAAACAATATATATGTATATATATATATATATATATATATACAGAGAGAGGGGGGAGAGAGAGAGCGAGTGAGAGAGAGAGAGAGAGAGAGAGAGAGAAATCGATACAATAATATTAATATAATATTTCGCAGGTCAGAAATACTCGCCTAAATTATTTTTAGAACCACGGCCGCTGAGAGATACGACATTTAGTTTTGGGAAATTGCTAGCCAGATATTTTCGAGGAACAAACCTCATCCGACCCGCAGGTCATGGGTTCTAACACAATTACCGACCCCTACCATAAAACAAATTGCTACATAAACCACCGCTTGGAGATTGCACCAATAACTTTGACGCACGATTCATGTAATGGACCAACTGTTCTGTCGAGGCAATCAGTTCATTTTAGTTGCTATCTCCACAACGGCGGTCCGCTGCAATGGACTTCCAAAGAACTCTTATCCTTTGTCCTTCTGGTGTACAATAACAAAGTTTTCCTAGTTTATCCCTTGATATTAGCCTCTCATATAACCATGTTTTCGGTTAGCACGTTCGCAGTCTGATTTTCCTTCAATTTTCGCTATCAGTAAGAGGATAAAAATCGTAAAATAGCGACCAAGCAACAGCTGTTATCGAGGTCTACGATTTTCATGTGGTTTGTTTGTTCCAATTAATGTATTAGCGCAGTGTTGTGTTACGATGATTTTCTAGCACGTCCTACGCTATTCACAGGAAGCATATGTGTGTAATTTTCTTCGGAATTCGGAGAAAAAAGGACCAAAAAAAAAAAAAAAAAAAAAAAAAAAAAGGTTGGCGCCATAACTGGCTGCGAGTCTACATTTCTCTACTGTTTTGGATCATTATGGATGCCACCAGACCACGGATTTGCCTGGAATTCACACTAGTCTACGACTTACACTTGTGTTCACGAAAATGTGGAGTTGTTTTCCGTCTGGACTTGTTATTTAGTTCTTTTTTGTGATTTCTTCCATCCGTTTATCCTGGTCTGGACGCCGGCTGAATGGCACTACGCTTATACCTGTGTCGTATTTCACGGGTTAGTTCTGCCGGTTCACCTTCACGAATTTGGCGTGTGGGAATTTTAGATGCTACTATGATGAGCTGAATACAGCTGGGGAGAGATACCAGGGTCACTCACACGCTGAGTGTTGTCCATACGACCTCTTGTGGTTATCGAAAATGCACGACAAACTGCGTTAGATGCCATCCCACCTTTCTACCCTGCGGGTTACACATTTACGGAAAGGCTTCGGTGGTAACCCTGAGGCAAAATCTGCATCCTATGCTATCTCCAGTCGTCTCGATGAATGTCTTGCAACTGGCAAAAGGTAGCTTAGGCTCTGTGAGTGAGGTTGACAAAAGGCGCAGTTTCTTCCTCACTTTAATCCAAATCACCGCGCAAGTCACCCATTTCAGCGGACACAGCAAGAGATACGACTGTCCACACGGCTGAACAAAGAGAGTGGTCTTCATC